>OU744450.1:10723379-10838379 GCA_916610825.1 Haliclystus octoradiatus
TAATGTGGTTTTATTTAAGACAATAAAATACACCGCTATAAAGCTAACATAAGAAGCAAGGAAGACAGGAAATTTTGTTACCATTCCACAGTGTATGATACATCTCTATTAGGGTTTGATTGATTGCAATCTATAAAATCATATTATTTATTCTCATAATTTATTTTTTATGTTTTATTTTAGGCAGACCGTTACATTTCAGAGGTTGGTACTTTTATTCATTCAATTTGACATTTTTATATTTAATCCCAAGCAATGTAGGCTACCAAGATAATTGGCATTTGGTAGTGTTAGCTAACGAAAGTTTTTTTTAGCTATGTAATTTATATGTTGTATTGGAATCTGGGAATTTTCAAATTCCAAATCTGGACAAGACACTATTTAGATAGTGATAATTGATTGGACATTACCATGTTCAGGGTTTGACAAAAATGGGGTTCCTGGGATCTTAGATCCCAGAAAGCTAGAGCAAATTCAGAAGCAATTTGATAATTTTATGATTTGTTGATCAAATCTCAACAAAAAATTAAAAAGAAAATGTTGAAATGCCAGAATTCCAGAAGGCTAAGCCATTTGTCGGACCTTGACCATGTTACTTTTAAATTCAGCCCTAAGCCCTTTATACCAGATGTGGTCTCTTAACACATTGTTTTATTGTACTTTATGCAGGGTCTTCATCCACGACTTGTTGCGGATGGTTTTCAGTTAGCTAAAACAAAGGCACTTGAGGTAAGGTCATACTAAAAAATTAATTTTTCTCTAATTTAGCTTTAAAAAAACTTGTAATCTGCCATAATTGAAATTAAAGTAAATTAAAAGTTGATTAGAAACAAAATAAATTAAAGTTTATCTTCCTTTTATCATGGGCAATTCCTTGTAAGGTGAAACCAAAGCGTCAAAATTAAACCAATGATTTGAGCAAAAATATGACAACTAATATCAAATATAATGCTTCTTCTTCTAAGTTACTAATATCTATTTTTCATTAAGAAATTATATTATTAATGTTGAGAAAATCAATGTTTTTTATCATGCGTCGTAATGGCTGCTTTAAAATTCTACGAAAACGAAATAATCAAAATTCAAAATTTTGCGCTCTCCTCGCATTATCTGAATACAAAAGTTATATAAATCAGTGTTATAGTCCTTGTTTTACACTATCCAATAATCAGAGTTAACAGAATGAGTGTCTTTTATCCCCAAACATCAGAAATGTTTCATGATCTTCGACCTTTCGTAAGTGGGTCACGAGAAAGTCATAAAAGTTTTTTTTTAGACTTCGACGTGACACTTCAGCGAAGAATCCTTTCATATGCAAAGTAGATTATGGCTAATTAACATATTTGGCGGGAACAGACCTTTACGGGAAAGGCGCGCGATCGCTCTCGCGCGCCTTCGAGAGCCTTGTTTACAATTTGGGAGAGCGTTTAATAGAGCACCTTGACAAAATAATAGTGTGATTTTTCACAACAATTGATACACCTTTCTGATTTCATAATAATATAATAATTCTCCAATTAGTTGGTAAACAAATTATCAAAACTGTATCGGATCAATTTCAAACAAAACTGTTTTGAAAAGTCTAAATAATCCAACGGTTAAACGAGTTTAATTGAGCACATGCTTTTCTTGACGTTGAAGCATATGGTTGAAGTAAAATTGGTAAGAAAATGTATTGTCTTTAGCCAAACTGAAGACAGTTTAATTCAAACTAATAAACAATTAAATATAATGATTTAATCAGCAGTGTATAATTATATCGATGTAAAACTTTATCTACGTCTTTTCGATTCGACCATCAATGAAAATTTCACTCGACTAACGGCGTGAAATTTGATCGCGTTGTTATGGGAATACATAGATTTCGAATAATGTTAATCGTATAGAATGATGTTGTTTACAATTTATGTCGCGTGCGTTTTTCGTATATTTTTCTCTCGTTTTAAACTTTTTTAACCTTGTAGCCCTAGTCAGTTTAGAGTTTCAAGAATGGAGGGCATTATAAAAAATTAATTTTGAAAAAAACGTAGAACTTTTTGAACGAAACAAAGTGTTTGGATAAACAATTTTTTCACAAAAAGTAAAAATATTATTTTAACAATAATGTTTTTTAAATTGTTGACTGCAGTAAATTATTTATTTTTTTGCAAAAACTATCGTACATTGATTATGTCTTGATGATTAACAAGCCAAATCTGCTCTTTTTGATGTCAGTTATTAATAAACATTGACATTGCATTTTTCCATAATCACTCTCCTACAGCTCTCCTAAGCATTTTGAGGAGAGTGATTTATCACTCTCCCTCATTTAGTCCCGTAAAGGTCTGCGGGAAGTTTCTTCCTTGTTGGCAAAGTCATTCATTTAATCTGGGTGACCCACTTACAAGAGAGTTTGCTACGGCCAGTTTTTTACGAACGCAAGAATTGGCAGTTCAAACAAAATACCGCAGTGAAAATAGAATCAAAGATACGGCATGACCGCTTGCACATATGTGTTGGACACCTTAACACCACGTTAAATTTTAACGTCGCTGTTGTTGAAATCAGCCGATGAGATTGCACAGTATTTGTCGCTTTTGGGGTGGAAGGAAAACGAAAGTTATCGTCGTTGTTTAGAAAAGTTATGATTCTTTACAGCATTTTGAACAATTATATCAGTCAATCTACATTCAATGATGATTAGAGATTCGAAATACACTCAGAAAAACTTAGATTATCGCGTAATATTTGTGTTTAACAAGAAAATGTCGAAGCTCATAATAAGCTACTTCGTAGCTGTAAGTGGATCACAAAACGTGTGTAAGTGGGTCACATCGTAACTTCGTTGATTTTTCCAAGTTGAATGAAGGAATTTAATAAATTTGATTCCGTACCTAAGCTATCATGTTTAAAGAAAACGATGACAGGGAAATTTTATCAGTTTTCGCTAAGAATTCTTCAGAAGTTTTATGTTTTTCGTGTCTGATTGGGAACATTGCCGAGTGCGATATGTGGGTCACGGCCCTTCAACCCTTTCTAATTTACTTAATTTTTCATATCTGTTGAATTATTTTGAATAATAATGTTCCTCTTATCAATCTAAACAACTGTTAACAAAAATGAAGCCAAATGTTAAAATAATTTTGAAGCCCTAGAAGAACAAACTCTCTGACTTGTAAGTGAGTCACGATGGAATTGCCCTCATTTAAAAACAACTTCAAAGGTATTCATTTTCAACTTTATTCGAGGCTCTTAATATATTTTGACACCATTTAGCTTCTATTGCAAAATTGTTCCATAGCTCAGGATCAGTATCTATAATTGTTTTACTGCAGGTAGTTTGACTAAGCAACCACGGATGCAATATAACCTCACAGATTCCTATAGCTGGCCCTGGCCCTATCCAGACACATTGACGATTTTGTTTTTTTACTTACACATTTTTGTTTGCTCAGGTTTTGGAAGAAATCAAAGTAAATCACAAATGCGAACGCGAAATACTTGTCAATGTTGCTCGTACGTCCCTGAGAACAAAAGTAACAAAAGATTTGGCTGACAATCTTACAGAGGTTAGTCACATAGGTTCACATCTAGTTTCAGATTAACCCATAGGAACAATAGGCAGCAACCATAGGCCCTGCTAAATTTGGACCACATAAAATTGGGAAAACCCTGTTTATCTTCTTAAAATCCTTTCACGACAATCACAAATATGCTGAATTGTGTAATATGATCTTGTATTGTATTTGATGTTGTATTCTATAACGATCTATGTACATTTGTTAGTTTTCTGAATAAAAATCAAGGTGAAACCACCGTTTTATACCATCATTGTCTTTTTCTAAGAAACTATAATGGCTGCCAAGCTGGTAGTTTGCCTGGTTTCACCATGTCCTAATACTGGCCTCCATGATGAACATGAAGTTAAGCGCCCATAGGCCCCCAGAAACTCAATCGGGCACTGTTCGCATCATTTACATTCAGGAATCAGTAGGGGAGACCGGGTACACATCGGACGCTTTTTGGTTTCCTGCTTGTAACTTTTTATTTTTCGCTCGAAACAAATAAATCGTATATCATTTAATAGCTATTGTGCCATGTTTAAAAGGGTTTAAACTCTCAACAATGCACAAAACAAATTTTTCTTGACATCAATCGAAAGCTTTACCATTCATCTACTCAAAGAAATCGATGAAATTATTCATAAATTACAAACCATACTAATATTTATAATTTCTTTAGCGCGTCGAAATAGTCATCGAAAGCCGTAGATTCAAGTGATAACTCAGCGGCCCCAAACAAAAACAAAAGATGCTCGTAAATCAACAAGAGTAAACCAAAGTCATCGACATATATAAATTAAGACATATCTGTAATTAAATGCACTTCATACTTATTTTTCATCCACAATTTGATATTCTATTTAACTAGACCATATTATTTCCACATATTCTAAGCCGACGGATCACGCGTGCTCTGAAATGTTTACACAACATCACAGCTGGAGCATGTCAAACTTGAATGGAATGAGAAACGTGACACCCACTTAATTTCGGATTTACCATTGTTTCACAGCTTGATATTTTACTTCTTCATCGCTTTGCTATGTTATGACGCTCTGACCGTAGTCACCCCGTTTATAAACATTGAAGAATATCGTTTCTGCAGTTGAATTTTCAAAGCGCACGTGCATGAAACTTCAGTATGAGGCACACAACGTCACTGGCTTCAAAATGGTACCAAATATCAACATGTTAGTTGCGTGGATTTTCTTTGTCGAACTTTTCCTTCGAGAACAAATAATACACAAAAGCGGGACAAAGTTTCAAACCATAATGTATTTTTGTTTAAACTAAAACCGTTCTGTCCGAAGTCACCCGCATCCAAAGTGACCCCGGTCTCCCCTAATAATATAAATAAAGTGATTGGTAGAGTGTAGAGATTTGTGGAATCCTTGAAACTAGGTTTGAAGAAAGCTAGGGATTTTTGGAAAACAGAAACAAAGAAAAGCAAAAATGTTAAATTAGAAAATGTTTCTAACGGGTAAATTATCAATAAATTTTTCAGGTGTCCTGAAGAAAAAACTTCTGACGGACATGATTCTGATTGGTTTGATTCTTTTTGGGTAGGCCTACTGCATTTGAAAATAGAATAAAATAAGTATGGAATGTACAGAATATCAATAGGCGCGTCTCAATATGCTGTTAATGATGTTAATGTTATCCTTGCCCTGAACAAACAATTTTAAAACATTGGTTTGATTGGATGACAATACTTGCTATTTTTTGTCTGAAGCAGCATCAAATATGAGTGACACCATACTTTCAAAGTCTAAATTTTGTTGTACCCCATATATGGTTTATATGATTTCTTCAATTTACGTAGATTGTTGTTGATGCTGTATTGGCCATTCAAAACGATAAAGCACCAATTGATCTTCACATGGTTGAAATTATGGAAATGCAACATAAAACAGAAGCTGACACCAAGTAAGCATCGTTTACTCATTTCAATTATGTCAAACTACAAACTTCACACTTATTGCTTTTTCTTAGCCACCGTGGCATCTGGATTGAAGATCGCTTAAAATACCTAACGCATTTTTTGTGATATAAACATATCAATTTATCATGTTCATTGTTGAATGTAGATTGAATCTTCATTCATAGTTGATTATATTTTTAGTTTTACAATCACATATTGATTCTCAATTTGTTTCTTTCAGACTAGTTAAAGGTTTAGTAATGGATCATGGTGCAAGGCATCCCGATATGAAGAAAAGAGTTGACGATGCATACATTCTAACGTGTAATGTCTCACTGGAATACGAGAAAAGGTGATTACTTCTATTACAGTACACACTATTTTTAAATTCCTGTTGAAATCTAACTTTACAATTGAATTCTCATACTGTGTCGAATGTGCCTGAGACCGGAGATCAATAGTGAGCAAGCCTGATCATTTTTTTTAAATTTTAAATTAAATTTCCAGCTAGATTTCTATGATTCTCACAAGCATTGAGCTCCTTGCATCACTTAGTCAATATTGAGATTTTTAATGATTTATTGATCAAACATCAACAAATAATTCAGAAGAAAATGTTCAAATTCCTCTAGGATCCCAGAAGGCTGAACCTTATTCTGACCCTGTCTAGGCAGCTGAGATTACATTGATAATTACAAATTATCCAATCCTGTGAACTAACAGGGACAGAGAATACTGTAATTGGTTCAACAATTAAAATTAGTATATGCTGGAAATGTTTTGTGTTTTTAACAATTATCTTTTAAAAAATCTTTTTAGTGAGGTCAACGCTAGTTTCTTTTACAAAACAGCCGAAGAAAGAGATAAGTTGGTATTAGCGGAACGTAAATTTACTGACGATAGAGTAAAACAAATTATTGATATGAAAAAGAAAGTTTGTCCTGATGGAAAGAAAGGATTTGTTGTAGTCAATCAGAAAGTAAGTATTTGAACAAAGTTCAATGTTTGAGCTTATAGACCAAGCGCCACAGAACAAGAATGGCTGGTTTCTCCGGGCAACTTGAAATTCACATAAAATGTTCATAAAAATACCAAAAATACTTTTCCGTTTCTTATTTTAGTCAAATTTCATTGTGGAGCTCACCAGAGATGAATTTATAAATCATTTCATGGTCAGGCCCTCTTAATTCATACATTTTGTGTTTTCGTCATGCTTCTATGGATTTGCAAAATCATGGGAAAACAAAAGAATCAAAGACTATGAAGCGCACGTGAAGCATTTCTCAAAATGATAAGAAGGCTTTGACCGTGAATCATGAAATATAAATTGGAATTTTGAAGGGTTTACAATAGAATTTAATTAAAACAAGACTTAAGTAATTGTTTGAAATATTTTTATGAACACTTTCATGTTATTTTCAAATTGCCTGGAGAAACCTGCTGTTGTAGTTATGTGGCGCTCAGTCAATTATTGTAAGTTTTGAAAGCTAATATTTCGATTCTTTACAAAGTGGTAAAGCGTCAAATTTCAGCACTGAGACATATTTTTCTCGTTGTAACTTTAATTTACAATGAGGTTCAATGAATTAGTGCAAAATTAAATGAGACTTATTAGCATTCAATTGAGGTTATAATTGATATGTCAGTCAGTCATCAAACATCTATCCAATTTATGATATAATCAGAAATAATAATTGATGATAATGTAGTTAGTACTACAGACATTAGAATATTCAAACTATTAGCAGATTTCAGACTTTGCCACCCTTGTAAATTTTGATTATTGCTTTTATCCTATTGAAATTCATCACAAATAATCTAGATATCTTTGAAATCAGACCATTTTTGAAATTTGGACTGTTATGTCTGTTAGTAAGTCAGAGACTAAATAAAATTACTAGATTACCACCCTATAAAACAATATTGCTATTTTATTGTTTACCTGAGTTAGATCTTCTGGTAAATTAAACATTTTCCCATCTCTTTTAAAGGGAATTGACCCGATTTCATTGGATATGTTAGCAAAAGAAGGTATTGTTGCACTGCGAAGAGCAAAGCGAAGAAATATGGAACGGTAAGTCAAAACGTTTGATTCGTATTGTAATTGTAAGGTTAGAAATATCATTTATTCGTGCTTCTTCACCCTGCTTGCAACTGCAATCGTATTGCTTGACAGTGTAAAATAATTTATATCTTGTAAGAGGGAGGAAGTGTGTGATGAATGGGGCAAATACACGGTTTACAACAGATATAATGTTGAATGTCGATTAATACTCTTTTATAGTCGATTCTTTCAGCACTGAGACATTCTTTTCTTGTTGTAACTTTAGTTTACGGTAAGGTTCAACGAGTTAGTGCAAAATTAAATGAGACTTATCAGCACTCAATTGAGGTTATAATTGATATGTCAGTCAGTCATCAAACATCAGCCAAGGACACATGACTCTATTATGAACATATAATTTACCAGGCATAAGAATTAATCTTTTTGGCAAATTTTTGGACTTCCATTTCTATTAGGATTTCACAGCCTCGTTAGACGAAGTCTATACTGTAACTATTATCAACCTTACATATAAAGTATTGTTTTGATCTATCAGATATCCACGAGACGATGTGTATACATTTGTATATTACTTTTAATATTAATGTAATCATAAATGTTGATGTCTGTTATGTTTTAGATTAGTTCTTGTTTGTGGTGGCATTGCCATGAACTCTTTTGATGATTTAACTGAGGAAAGTCTTGGTTCAGCTGGATTAGTTTACGAACATGTTTTGGTAAGTTTTTCTGAAGTATGATTTTTTAATATCTCATGCTGTATGCTGTTAGTTTACTCAATATACCGGTACCTATAAGGCTACACATCAACATCAAATTAATGAATATCGTCATTATGTATGTTGTCATCCTTCGTTCTCCGTAGTTCCAATTGATTCTTTCAGCACTTGAGACATATTTTTCTCGTTGTAACTTTAATTTACAGTGAGGTTCAACGAATCAGTGCAAAATTAAATGAGACTTATTAGCATTCAATTGAGATTATAATTGATATGTCAGTCAGTCTTCAAACATCAGCCAAACATTTGCTCTGTTTGTCCACTAATGATGTTTCTCTAGAAATATGATTTTTTCATTATTGGAAAGTTGATGATTTTGAAAGATTTTTATGTTCGACTCTTTTCCCCCAAAAAGCTTACTTTTGATCCAAATTTATTTTGATCCAAAGAGGTGCCCTTAGAAGCTCACAATATTCTTTGTGAAACCAATTCCAGTAGTTCTGCAATCAAAATCAAACCGGAAGAATAGTTAAACTACTCTCCCCACGGAGAATGCTTCCTTTATGATTTTTGAGCTGTAACACACATTACCATCCCAATCTGTAGAAATCTAATGCATACATTTCCCATGTCAGTCTATGCTTCAAGTATGTTAAGTTGCCAGGGTTAATACTAATAATTATTCTTTTTTTTTTATCAACCCCAATATTGTACTACTTGCACTGCTTGTGGTCACAAGTATGTTCATCATTTCCCGGTATCTAATTTTCAAATGACATATTCTTGTAAACATTTATCTATTTAATGCAGGGTGAAACCAAATATACATTTATTGAAGATGTGAAAAACCCAACATCTGTTACAATTCTTATCAAAGGTAATATCTAACACCCATGTCCAACACTTTTGATTGAATTATAACATTTAAAAGGAGCACTGAGCTGTATAGTGTTGAGGTTCAGTCAACTTTGTATTTTGAGTTTTGTTTAAAATTAAGTATTGCCTTTAATAATTCAAAAGGCAAAGACTCTTGTAGATAAACCTAAAGTCAGCATCAAAGAGTGACCAAGAATCAAGAGTCAATTATTCAATACTGAAGTAAAGAGTTTTCATTATAATAGTATGTGCTCATAAGATTCTTTGATTGTCAATCGGTCTTGCACTATATCCAACCTGTCGTAAATACCAATATTTCAATGTTTTCAATGTTCTGTTAGTCGTACTGTACTATAATGCTTGTGATGTGATGATTATAAAAATGTCTAGGAATAAAAACATATGTTTGTTTGTTTGCAGGACCTAATAAATATACATTGACAATGATCAAAGATGCTGTCAGAGATGGTCTACGTGCAGTCAAAAATGCAATCGAAGATGGTAGGTCACAAGCTGATCATGTAGCACGGCTCTATCAAGCCAATGTAAATAGCATTAAATAATCTCAAACGACGGTGTAACCCACTTAAATGCAATTCGTATAAGTAAAATTTCGGCTCAACTGCAATCTTGATCTGAAACCCTATAAACTATTTTCTGATCAATTCCTTGATAAACAACTTCAGATAAGTGCAAAATTGACTAGATGCAAATGAAATGGTTAGTAATTTTAAGCTTGCATTTATGCCGGTTACACTGTATAGTAAACGAATTATGCAAGCACAGGCTGGGAGAGTCCCTATTTGAACTTAGTTCGAACCTGATTCTCATAGGCTACATGGTTATACAACTATATATTATTAGATTGATTGAAGTCAAATTACTCACTAATGCTGAGTATTAAGTAGGCAGATATGAACTTCATGTTTTAGAGATAAACTCCTGATTTTGCAGCATCGAATTTAGAGCCCTTGTTTAGTTTAATTAACCTTTGTAAGGGTTATGTATCGAATGCAACAGCAACGAAATACATTTTTGATTGTCAGTGCTTAAAAATCATTGATTATCAGTCGGTCTTTCTACATTCAACCAATAGGATTCAATGTAATTGGTTTGTTCATTTATATTAATATAGTACTAGGTACTAGGATATTAACACTACTACTTGAAACAAAATATTGATTTGAATTTGAATTATTTGCTTGGTTAGGTTCCGTTGTACCCGGTGGTGGAGCTTTTGAAGTTGCTGCATACACAGCATTACAAGACTACAACAATACGATTGAAACTAAAGCAAGATTAGGTGTCCAGGTAGGTAAACTATGCCAATACTATATCTTTTCCAAATGCCGATTTCATGCATATCTGTCAATCATGACGTTGATGATAACTTTGCTTTCGTGAGTGAGATTCACTTGGAAAAGGTGTAGTCCATCAAGAATAAATCTAACAATCTATAGTGCATTGTTGAGAAGCATAATACTCTAATAATAGATTGTCAAACATTGAATTGAGTTTGTTTTCAGTAGTTCCTCGTTAATATAATTGTACAAGCATCGAATTTAGAGCCCTTGTCAAGTTTATCAATCTTGGCAAGGGTTATGTATCGAATGCAACAGCAACGAAATACATTTTTGATTGTCAGTGCTTAAAAATCATTGATTATCAGTCGGCCTTTCTACATTCAACCAATAGGATTCAATTCTCCTTGCCAGTTTCAGTTCGTTATTTTATGATAATATCTTAAAATCATCATTTTATAAATTATTGTCAATTTTATTCTGTATTCAACTCACATTTTATAACATTGCTAACATGCCGGAAGTGCTGTTTAGAAATACTATAAACTAGAGATCTGCAACAAATCAGATAAGGTAATGCCTTATGTAATCTAACTGTAGGCATGAAATCTTCATCCGAAGGCGATCCTACTGCTGTTTTTTTGGAAATATCTGACAATTTATGATTATCAAACAATAACAAAATTCGATCCGATCCGAACTTTTCAATGAGAAGAACGGTCCGATCCGAAGTAAGAAAAGGTCCCTAATCCGACAAAAATCATATCGAACTCAGAGATCAGATTTGCAGACCTCTGTTATGAACATTCTCTTACCATCAATCATTCAAATGTGTAGAGACTTCGATCTAGTGTAAACTTTACACATGCTTTTCGCTTTATCGACATTTGAAATATAACTGCATTCAATTTGATCACCGGCATTCGTCACATTTCTGGATATGTTATACTGTATTTTTAAAAATATATTTTTTTTCATCCAATTTCTATTCAGGCTTTTGCTGATGCTCTTATGGTCATTCCTAAAACTCTTGCTGTTAATGCTGGTTATGATCCACAGGAGATTGTCGTTAAATTACATGTAAGTTGATCATAATGCAGTGATTGGTTATTGATGATATCGATTATAGGAGATTGCAAGTTCCTCTGGGTTATTTGCTAATACACTCTCTAGGTGAAGTCTTCTACTCTTCTGTAGCTCAAAAGTTGTGTGCTATATAATTCATTTACAGTGCATTTCAACAAATAATTTAGTCCATGCCAATACAGTAAAACTGCAAATATAACAACGAATGATCAACCGCAATTAGATGACAGCTATAAAACACGGTAGTGATAAGTCTGATGACCACAACTGATTTATTCTTGGCTGCATTAATTGATGGCACTACTCCCATCTAACCTTTATATTGAAAGAGATAAGAGTCCTTTGCATGACAATAGTCCATGTGCTAGACCATAAATGTAATCAAGCCTAATCTATGTTGTTTTACAGGCGGAATATTTTAAAACGAAAATTCCAGCAGGACTCAACATCAATACAGGTAATGTTAGTATGATTGCCTAAATTTGACTCTGAAGATTAGGTGAACAGTTTTGAAACAATTTATATGAAGTATTAAAAACATCTCGTTTCTCAAAGCATTTGAACCTTTACTTTGATTTGAAATCTTGCATTGGCATAATGTTAAGACATCAGAATTCCCAGACTATTGTCCACCGTTTCAAAATTCTCTTGTTATTGCATTTTCCCCATTGAAATCCAATACAAATGCTCTAGATATCCTAGATTTCAGACTATTTTTGAAATTTGAATTCTCATGTCTGCATATTAGCCTGATGTAATAACAATGATGCATTCTAGAACTGTTTCCCAAAAGTAGATTTTTAGGATTCAAAAATAAATTTCATGATGGTATTTGCGATAAAAAACACACAATAATTGGCGCAACAGTTTCGATTTAATCTAAAATCATCTTCAGGCAATGTGAAAAGAGAGAGTTAAAAAGTTACATGAATATTTATATAAAAATCTAATTAATTTATCTATTGAATTTATCGGAACGGTATTATACTTTTTAACAATGGCAAACAATAATTACAGGAGAGATATTTTAGCACAAGAACTAATTACGAATATACGATACAAACACGGTGAAATAACAGTTACAATCAAAAATAGTTTAACAGCGGCAAAATGCTCTTTGGTATTGTTCTTCCATTTTCTGTATTTCTTCTGGTCGTTGTTTAATATATTGCCGACCTGAGTGGTCGACATGACAGCATCGCGCATGTCACACAAGATAACAACAGTTAGATTTAGCGTAACTATGAATATGGAATAGTAATAGTTTAGAACAAATTGACAAACAGAAAAACTAAGTACGGATATACTATAAGACAGATACAATGAAATAATTATTACAACCAAAAACAAATAATCCAAAATCCATTCACCAATGGCAAAATGTTCTATCAGATTGATTATCAACTTTCTGTATTTCCTCTGGTCGTTGTTGAAAAAATTGCCGACCTGATTGGCCGACATGACAGCATCGCGCATGTCACACAAGATAACAACAGTTAGATATAACGTAACTATGAAAGTTAATTCAAAATCTTTTAGGCCACATTGACACCAAATAAATCGATGAGGTATTCCCTCCGGTCTGTAAATATACCATATCATTGAAACTCCAAATAAAAACAACAAAATAATCTTCGTACAACATCCAAAAAATAAGTAAAATATATACGACGACAACATTTATATCTCCAGATGTAATTAATAATGAATTGCCACACCTCCCAAGTCACTTAGAAAAGTGTAGCTGGCTATCGCGATTAATAAATGTCTTCGTAAAGGTTTACTTGACATGAATTTCATGATGGTATTTGCGATAAAAAACACACAATAATTGGCGCAACAGTTTCGATTTAATCTAAAATCATCTTCAGGCAATGTGAAAAGAGAGAGTTAAAAAGTTACATGAATATTTATATAAAAATCTAATTAATTTATCTATTGAATTTATCGGAACGGTATTATACTTTTTAACAATGGCAAACAATAATTACAGGAGAGATATTTTAGCACAAGAACTAATTACGAATATACGATACAAACACGGTGAAATAACAGTTACAATCAAAAATAGTTTAACAGCGGCAAAATGCTCTTTGGTATTGTTCTTCCATTTTCTGTATTTCTTCTGGTCGTTGTTTAATATATTGCCGACCTGAGTGGTCGACATGACAGCATCGCGCATGTCACACAAGATAACAACAGTTAGATTTAGCGTAACTATGAATATGGAATAGTAATAGTTTAGAACAAATTGACAAACAGAAAAACTAAGTACGGATATACTATAAGACAGATACAATGAAATAATTATTACAACCAAAAACAAATAATCCAAAATCCATTCACCAATGGCAAAATGTTCTATCAGATTGATTATCAACTTTCTGTATTTCCTCTGGTCGTTGTTGAAAAAATTGCCGACCTGATTGGCCGACATGACAGCATCGCGCATGTCACACAAGATAACAACAGTTAGATATAACGTAACTATGAAAGTTAATTCAAAATCTTTTAGGCCACATTGACACCAAATAAATCGATGAGGTATTCCCTCCGGTCTGTAAATATACCATATCATTGAAACTCCAAATAAAAACAACAAAATAATCTTCGTACAACATCCAAAAAATAAGTAAAATATATACGACGACAACATTTATATCTCCATGCTGTCATGTCGGCCAATCAGGTCGGCAATTTTTTCAACAACGACCAGAGGAAATACAGAAAGTTGATAATCAATCTGATAGAACATTTTGCCATTGGTGAATGGATTTTGGATTATTTGTTTTTGGTTGTAATAATTATTTCATTGTATCTGTCTTATAGTATATCCGTACTTAGTTTTTCTGTTTGTCAATTTGTTCTAAACTATTACTATTCCATATTCATAGTTACGCTAAATCTAACTGTTGTTATCTTGTGTGACATGCGCGATGCTGTCATGTCGACCACTCAGGTCGGCAATATATTAAACAACGACCAGAAGAAATACAGAAAATGGAAGAACAATACCAAAGAGCATTTTGCCGCTGTTAAACTATTTTTGATTGTAACTGTTATTTCACCGTGTTTGTATCGTATATTCGTAATTAGTTCTTGTGCTAAAATATCTCTCCTGTAATTATTGTTTGCCATTGTTAAAAAGTATAATACCGTTCCGATAAATTCAATAGATAAATTAATTAGATTTTTATATAAATATTCATGTAACTTTTTAACTCTCTCTTTTCACATTGCCTGAAGATGATTTTAGATTAAATCGAAACTGTTGCGCCAATTATTGTGTGTTTTTTATCGCAAATACCATCATGAAATTCATGTCAAGTAAACCTTTACGAAGACAAAAATAAATTCTTCAAATATTCAAACATATTGCCGTATTTATCTAACAAAGGTAACTTTTTTAAGAAAAATGTTTTATCCAATTTCTGTTAATTGATTGTGATTTTGCATTGATAGGTGAAGCTATGAACCCTGCTGATAGCGGCATCTGGGACAATTATCGAGTACTACGACAACTTCTTAACTCATGGTGAGTACTGTAGGCCTATTATTAATATAGACATTAACAGGAAAGACATTTTCAATTTCTGGCAACTTTCTATAGCTAGATGCTGATCAAAGTGAATAAATTATTTGGATCAGCCATCTTCTTAATTGTATGTTATGTGATAATGAACCATGAGCTTAATGCATGACTGGGATAGTGATTCAATTCCCTATATAGTTTCAACTATTTGTGGTTGATTTCTTTAACTATTGTTTCCTAACAATAATGTATGTTTATTTTGTTTCAGTTCTGTTATCGCTGGCAATCTATTACTCGTTGACGAAGTCATGAAAGCTGGCATGTCCTCATTGAAAGGCTAAATGATTTAGTACAACGTTAACCTAAAACAATGATTCCCTGTCGGTATAAATCTCCAGCTGAGTTACATATCTACACCAAACAACTCAACAAAGGTTATAAACAATGAAAGACTTGAAAGGATTATTTTTAAAACCTTTGAATGATAACAGGATTCTTATCCAAACCAATAAATGAAGAGAAGAGTTGTTAATCAAATGGATGTAACTAGTTGATATGTTATGAAATAGATGCTATGACAATTAAATTTTCGGTTTTGTTTTTGACAGCAAACTCAGTGCCTCAGTTGTAACCTGATAACTTCTCCCTGCAATCGACCCTTTCTCTGTTTCTCTCTTTTTATTTTACATGTAGCCCAAATCGTTTTTCAGACGTGATCCGTTCAAAATTATGAATTCATACAGACTCGAGGAAATATAGAAATTTGAAATTTATTAATTATATACATTGCTAAAAAATGATAATAATTGAATACATGTGTAAAGCTAGTTAATTCTATAAAAGATTGAATAATGATTCTGAGTTAAATGCTGAGTGAGCCTTTATACATTATTGATTACTTAAAAACATATTTTCCTGAATTATTATTACCCTTCGAGTAACGTGACAGGCACACATATTTTATGTACATACAGCTACTGAATATTCATTTATTTTTTATCAAACAGGAAAAAACCAGTGGGAAATTCAATTTCGTTAAATAGAGATAGTGGATGCAAATTGTAAACGAGAATTTCAATGTTTGTCCTATTATCAGATTGATAGTTGTTAATTAAACATTTTTGCAATCGATACAAGTTTGTTGTAAATTTCAGTGAAAACTGGACGCTCTTCTGCATTTTGTTTCCAACATAATTGCATTACTTCGTAAACAGATGGCGGAGTTCCATTAGGAGGTGGCATTCGATAACCTTGCTCAATTGCTTCACGGGATTTCTAACAGAGAAAATGATATAGTTTAATCATTTAATCAATGTGAGCACATACATGTAGACTTTCAACTATGATGGTGCAACCTATTTTTAATAACCAAATCATTCAAAGAGGGACAATGCTTAATCATATAGCTTGTGTCAAACACACCATAATGTAATGTTAATGATATACTGTATATATATCCACATCCTATTCAGTCAAAGTTGACTTCAACTCATGGTGACTAATGACCAGACACAAGTGCGTATCTAAATCTGCTATAAAATAATAAGCCATAAAAAATGACATTCACTTTTAAACTTTGAGCCCATAAGGTGACATGGTCAATTTTATGCCTTTATAAGAGTAAAAAAGGGTTGGTGGTTAAGTCTGCTACTAAATTTCAAAGTTTGCTAAGAATGTAGTATAGTTGCCATAGTTTCCTTATTTCCAATGTAACATGTTTAAGTGAATAAAATATCATTAGATTCCTTGTTTGCCGTATTAGTCTTTGGACAATTCAAAATTATCCTTCAGTCTTCTGCCAGCAGGTGACTGTTACCGTTTTTGGCTAATAAAGGATCATGTGACTGCTAACCACAGGTGACCCTTAAACACAGGAACCAATGTAAACATTACACTGATGATGATGGTATTATGGACAATCTGTTGAATATCATACTTACTGGATTATTCCATCCTGGATAAGGGGTATTACCCAATGAGAAAACCTCCCACAAGACAATACCAAAACTCCAGACGTCACTCTTAGTTGTATACTGTCTGTATTGCCATACTTCAGGTGCTGTCCATTTAACAGGAAATTCTTTCGTTGTATGCACAGAATAAATCCCTAAACAAATATTCAAAGTTCAAAACATGTTCTTTCTTGATATTAGTTAAACCTCTTTCAGAAATAAGGGTAAAGTAGCATATGCTACACTATTTCTATACATATGAGGGCATACGACAGATGCACATTTATGCACAGTAATTGCAACCAAATTTGCTAGTAACACATGGAAGAAAATGTCTCCAGGCTTGGACGATAAGAGTGTTTTATTAAGAAAAACAAATAGACATAGATCAACATCAACAAACAAACTGGGAGGAAAATGTTGAAATGCCTCTAGGAATCCAGAAGGTTGAACCTTAGTCAGACCCTGTAGTTTTCAGTAACTTTCAAATTTCTTCAAGGTGCATTTCAGTAGAATGAGAAGAATCGATCAAGATGACGAAACATAGGAGATGAAATAAATAAAAAATAATTTGCCAAGAATAAAGAGGAATGAATTATTTACCTTCTTCATCTTCTTCTCTTGACATTCCAAAATCACAAATTTTGATTTTGTATTCATCACCAACCAAACAATTTCTGGCAGCGAGATCTCGATGGATTGTTTGCTTAGATTCAAGATAAGACATACCATTTGCAACATCAACTGATATTTTCACTAGATTTTCAGCATCAAGACTTTCTCCATTCTTTTTCAAGTAATTTAAAAGATCCCCAAAAGGTGCAAATTCCATTACTTCACAAAAATAAGACAATAAAAATTGATAATTATTGATTCCTTCACATGTAATATAGGCTACATTCAAAGCGAGATGTCAAAAGAAATGGTTGATTTGCCCTAGTCTCACTTTTTTATTATGACGATTTTGATATGTTTGTAAGTGTTTGTTTGTATGTTTGTGAGTTTTGTAAGCTTACAACTCGTCAAATTGCGGCATTTAAAAGCGGGACTTATAGATCAGTCAGAACAAAAGGTTGTGGAAGAATTGATTGTAAACAATTGTGTTGCCATGGAAATTAATTACCAATGACTGCAGTTAAACCTATTACTGTATATTGGTCATGCCTATATATTAGCAATCGGTAGTGACCACTTTAGTAATATATAATACAATTATTTAATAAGATCTATGTATGTATAAAAGCCACCTGTCTATAGTGATCAATTTAATCCTATTATTGGCTGTTATTCACAGGTTGAAACTATACATTTAGCATACATATATTTGATACTTACATATATAATATGGTTGATTATCATTGCACACACCAACTAACTTGACAACATTTTCATGATCATACGGTTTCATAATTTCAGCTTCAGTTAAAAACATTCGTTTAGTCGCGTCATCACAATTATTTCGACATGTTTTCACAGCAACAGTTAAATCTTTACTTTTCAGAAATCCTTTATGAACATCACCAAAATGACCCTTACCAATGGTATCACCCAACACAACGTCATTATGCGAATAACAATATTTATCACCAGGCAAAAATGCTTTTTCAATTGGATGGGTTATATAAACATTATTTGTCATTGAGACAGCAAGATGATTTTTCATATGATGATGAATTAATTGCGGGATGGATACAAATGCCGAAGCTTCAAATTTGAACATACCCTGCACGAGACATAAATGTTTACAAATGATAGATTAGCTAACGTCAAATCATAATGTATCATACTGTTCACACATTAATCAATATATTCAATTGACACCTTAATAGATGGCATATTAAACCTGTGGAAAAGACGTTGATGAAATCATGGACAACAAATCACCTACTTTTTAATTAGCTTAAATTCATGAATTTTAAAATTTTTTAATTTCTATAGAAATTTAAGTATTTTCGTGTTTATGAACCGTTTCTGAACTTGTGA
This sequence comes from Haliclystus octoradiatus, assembly GCA_916610825.1. Lineage (NCBI taxonomy): Eukaryota > Metazoa > Cnidaria > Staurozoa > Stauromedusae > Haliclystidae > Haliclystus > Haliclystus octoradiatus. The sequence continues at coordinate 10,742,354 of OU744450.1, forward strand.
ACATTTTTTTTCACAAGGAAATAATCAGATATTTTTAGAATCGGAGATTGTTATAGAAACATTTGAGATAGAATCTCACCTTAAGAATGAGTGTAACCTCAGAACATGTATAAGCTGTAAAGAAAGCTAATACCAAGTCACACCATACACACATATTTCATCGCATTACAGTGTCCCATTCCTTACAACATTCTAGTATGTTGTATGTATCCACCTGTCATCCTTAAAAAAGCAATATTTGCAGGAGGTGCTACTCTCATTGCAGAAAACGAATTACTAGTTGTTGCCAAAAACCAAATAAATAATTATTATGGCACAATGATCTTTAAAGAAGCAACAGAAAGACTAAAAATACCTTTTAAAAAAAGTTTAAATTTTTCAAATCAAATTTATAACTTACATCCGTCTGTCTTTTCAAAATAAAATGTTTAATTTGAGATCCAGCCATTACACTAAGAACACAATCACCAGACCCATCCGATTTCTCACGGACTAAAAAGTCACCATCGCATTTCAATAACTTTGCAACATCTTCCCGTACCAGTTTACCATGAAACCATGATTGTTCATCTAGAACATCATCTTCTGTTGGCTGTAATAATAATATACATACAAGTCAAAGGAAAACAATTGATTGCTTAGAATTCAGACTGTATTTTCTCCTGTTTGTATGTATTTATTTGACTATATGAAAAAAATTGTTACAGTAGAAATACATGTGTAAATATTAAAATGTTGTTCATACAATCAGGGAAATCTCTTAATCGATTAGGCCTACTGCTTGTTTAGTGAGAGACCCATATAATTTACACCTGATTGTGATCAATAGTAAAGTGTATTGTAATTCTAATTTGAAATAAAAGCAAAAAATTGAGCATGCATACCTAGTTACATCTGATGAATAACACTCACTCAAACACATGCACATTATTCAGACATAAAAGTACAAATCTTGAAAATAGACTGAAAATAGACTGAAATCAAGCATACTGATAATCAGGGGTTAAAAACATTATTCAGTGCCTGTGACCACATAGTTTGGCTTAAAAATGTATGCACATATTTAACAGGAAATTTTTCAGATCAAGCAATTCAAACTAACCTTAATTGTACATAAAGTAATTAGTCATGCACCTCTTATTCGGCTTCATTAATAAACTTTATGAACTGTTTAAAGATTAAGAATATTTTAAAATTTTAGAACAATGTCCCTGCAGTAGTTCTATTGTTCAATAATAGTGTCTGCGACAGCGAGTCCCAGTGATCCCAGCATTTTCTAGCCCTGCAGATGATGTCTGTTTCAATAAAAAAGTCTGAAATCCATCAAAATTTATCAAAACATTGCTAAACATAATCAGATTGTCCTTCATGTATGAAATGCTATTCACCCGGGAGTTAAAACCGACATTGAATAAAAGATCTGACTCTGTAAGGGCAACGCTATTTTAATAATCTTTACTTCATTTAATAAAAATGTTTGTAATATTTTCCATAAATAGCTCATATGTAACTTTCTAATTCTTAACTTGAAAATGGCTGCATCAAGTGTTAAACTGTCAAAGCATTGTCAAACTTAATGCAAAAAAATATTAAAGTTGGAATTGACCTTTGTATTGAATTGCTTGCTATATTCGAAAATAGAAACATGCCATACAATGCAAAAAGAGGAGGTATGTTGCCCAAATAGTTGAACATTTTACAACGGTACTAGATTGTTGATAAAATAATAAAATATTATCTTGATACACTATACCTCAACATATTCCCCTAGGTCATCGTTACTTTCATTTGTAGTATTTAACTCTGAAGGTGTATCTTTATCTTGCGGCGACGAAGAAACAAAATTTGATTTTGATACAGATGCTCTTCGTTTTGTCATCATGTTAGATAAAAGTCGAGGCAAAGTTGCAGATGGGCGACTGAATTTTGACATCAGCGATCCATTCTTGTAAAAATCATAAAAATAAAAATATCAATTACTGTATTAAAGTAACTATTATTAAAAAAATATTAAAGTAATTGTCCTTGACACTCAGCCTACATACATAGTTCAATAATAGCCTCATTCCATCACGACCCTCATTTCTGAGCAACGCTCCAGTGAAGGCCTAATAAAATTTAAGGTTAAAAAGTGTGCCAGAAACCAAAAATATGGTGTGCCCAATCACAGTGCACCTTTGTAACATGTGAAGTTTTATCGAGCGCTGGTTGGTGAATAAAACACTAAAAATGTAAACAAGCTTGCTTGAATCATTTTCAAAGTTTATATTTCGATCGCTTATTCTGTCATATTGTCAATTTTTAATTATATATTTACGGAGAAATGGAATTTTGAATCAGAGTAATGCTGTATGCCGAAGAATTGATCTTCAATTTTTGAATATTTCTTTGATTTTGATTATTTAAATCATGATTCAAAACGACGGAAGTGCTTACAATTTTCCAACGATGGCGATCGCTCCATCAAAACATTATGTTTTCTCCTTTCATTTTGTATTCTACGCCCACAAAAGGCCTTCACAATGTTCATACAGTCCTTCGAGATAATGCAATCTATTATTTATAATTCTGTTGCTCCAATTTGATCCAAAATCATACCGTAAACTTGACGTTTTTAGTTTTCTTCGACAGTTTGTTTATAAAATGTTGAAATTTAAAATAGCTGAATTCAGCAAATTTCAATTCTTGTTCACATCTCGTTGTATTGTTCTTTGATGGGCCGACCAACCAACACCTGGCTGTAACTCACATGACACCAAGGTGCGCTGTGATTGGGCACACCATATTTTGGTTTCTGGCACACTTTTTAAACTTAAATTTTATTAGGCCCTCATTGGAGCCTCGCGCGGAAATGAGGGCCAACCATGGAATGAGGCTAGTTCAATAACATCATAAATACAGTACATGTAAATAGAGGAAGAAAGCTGTTATGTAACGCTCCATTAGTCAATTGAACAAATAATTGGTTGTTATTGTAAAATATTTGACTAAATTTTAACATTTGTAGCATGAAGTATTGTACTTGACTTATGAAAAGGTTTTTGAAGGTGTAGGCATCAGCACTTAATTGGCAACATGTTTTTGTGTCATCTGTGCTTTAATATATTTGATTGGAGGATTCTAGATCATATTCACAAATACAAACTAAAACTAAATTCACTTTGACAATCACCTTTCATACAAATGTCAAAAGGAGTAACTGGTCAACTGCTATAGATGTGAAATGGAAGGTTTTCTGGGCAACTTGAAATTTAGATTGAAACCTTTTAAAAGTTAGACAGTTCTAGGCGTGGATTGTAATTTTTGTTTTGTTTGTTTGGAGCAAATTAAGAGTTTAGGCAATTCAATGCATGTTATGTCTAAGCAGACTTTCATAGGACCTATGGATTGTCCTTAGATATTAATAAATATAAAGGAATACATGTAAACAGCCAATGTGATAAATAAGATACCTCTTTGAGATCAGCAATATTAAGTCCAGACGATGAAGAGTCAAATTTTGCATAGGAAGGTGGTGGATTATCACCCAGTCCCTCTAGAAGTGGATTAACAATGGACCATTGGACCTGCATCGGAGAAAGTTAAAAGAAGAAGATGTAAACAATAAGGCATGGGATGATTCAATTTTTAATATCAACCTAACATCATCAGATTATCATCATCATATAGTCAGCGTTTGGAATTCTAGAACAGCTTCTTTGTTGAATTCTTGTTGAGATTTGACTTATAAATCATAAATATATCTTTATTTTCGATTTTTCTCTAGACTTCCGAAATCTAGGATTCCCACTTTTGTCGGACCCTATACAGTGTAACATTTATAAAATGGGTGCAGTGTTGATTACATAGATCAATCGTAACAACATTACAAACTGGCATTTCTTTTGGTTGTGAATATTCTCTGGTAAACTACAGAAATAATTACTGCTGTGAAAACAGTTTATCATAATTACTCAATGTTTTCACATGGGCCAAGTAGAAAGATAAAAAACATCAGTTATATTTATATTGTGTTGATTCAAAAACTAAGAACAAATGACTAAGGTGCTAATGCAGTCACAAGAAAATATTTTTTCAGCCAGTGACAATATATGGTATTATTTATGCACTAAATGGGATTGTATAGCTCAGGTAAACATACATTGGCGACATCTCGTTTACAAGTTAGTTCTTGAATCTCTCTTGATTGATTGCATTTCTCAATTATTTTATCAATTGTGCTGAAAAATTAATAAAAAGTAATAGTAATGTAAAGTAATAAAAAATAGCTCTGCTACTCTACAACTCACGGTTGACTATGATAGAATAAGCAAGAATTACGACAGCTACGCTAGAAGCTAATCAGTTACAGTGAAACATGTATATAACAGCCAGCAATAAGAAGTAGAAGAATTGACCATTACATGTAGGTGGCCTACATATGCAGGGTTGATTCAATAGAAAAACTAATTAAACATTGGGGAAAGGGCTTTAAATAACGGTCGTTAGGTCGCCAGACACGTTGACTGACTTAGTCTCATTTCGGCCGGACATAAGGAGATCTTTGCCTGATAAATTTTCATTGTTAAATATTCATATATAAGATCTTTTGTAGATTTAATATATTGTGTGTCGTTAATGCCTAATCTCTCCTTGTAGTTGATGCTTATTGTTGTAAAGAACCTGCCTAGAATTTGATTAAAACAGGAAGTAGAATTTTGAATGATGCGGCCGTAAATGGAACTTATCAGTAATTAACAACCATTTGTGAACATAAAACCACACTGGTAACACAATTCCAACAGGCCTTCAAGCAACAATGACTACGCGAAAATTTACATACGAGTTGGAGTCACATGGAGTTGCAGACCCATACTGAAAATGTGAGAATTCATTCATTCCCTTTATATATTATTAAACTTAGGCCTACATGAAACTTTGTTGGACCAATTGCAATTTATGCCGGACATTGTCTGATGTCCGGCGCTTACTTCAAGCCCTGATTTGGGCTATTTGTGATAAGATTGCTACTCCAGATGTCAACAAAGTGACCACTACATACAGGTGGTCACTGTATAACCTAGAGGTGGCAGTATAGCATATTTGCAATTAGAAAATGGTAATTCTAAGCATGCTTACTGAAACAGTGACAATGTTGACCTATTTTGAATTTCATTCTCTTCTTGTTCAATCTTCTGTTTTTCAACTTCTTCATTCTTCTCTTCATGATCAGATTCTTCAGATTGCTTTTCTTCATTTTCATTTGATGATAAAGATAGATTGTTAGCCTAGTGATTGCAATACAATTAAAAATGACAATAACCAGATTCAAGGTAAATTGGAAATCCTTATATTGTAAGATTCTAGAGGGCTAGAGAAAATTCAGAAGAAAATTTAAACAGTGTAATCACATGACAAATATCAATTATATGTAGGCCTATTTGATTTGTCTTAATGAACTGCGTTCTTCAAGTAACAAGCTAGTAGTCAAAGAAGTCCAACCACTCATTATTCAAAGCGATACTCAATTCTCTTCCACATTATTATTTGACGGTGTATATTCACCACACCAACAAAGAGAGGTTTTGAATAGTATGATTATGACTTTGGCCAGGGTCTGACAAAACTCTGCAACCTGGTATTCAGGTTTCCGGCAGGCTGGCCAAAATTACAAAGAAAATTGACATAGTTTTTTCTGCTCCTCAAATGAGAGAAATGGCAATATTTTAAGAACCTGTAATCTAGGTTTAAAGTTTTTGATTTGATAATAAATTTGGTTTCTGGAAAGAGAAAACATTTTTCAGACCCTGACCATGGCAAGGGTCTGCTGCTTTATATTATTTCGTCGTTTGGAATAAGGTAATTTGATTAGAATGGTTTATCTGCGAATGTGCAAAGCTGTTTACTTATGATCTAGAATGAATAAAGAAACTACATTCCTACCTGTGATTCAATACTTGATGTCAATGTTTCTATTTGTGATTGCAATGACATAGATCTAAACATAAAACAGACATTAAAAGTACTGCATGGGAGAAACAAACACTGGCAATTTAACAATTAGACAACGAGCCCGAGTTGGCTACTGTCGAATAGTCACCAACGTCCTCCAAGGTGACTATTCTGGTCGGTATCCAACAAAGGGTGATTTGTCTAATTGTTTTAATAGAAACCAACTAGTGGTACTAGCAAAACAGATTAAAAGAAATAAATTCCAACTATTTATCTTTTTCTTGCATAATTAATTTTGAATACAACTGTTAATCAAAGTCATCCATGACGACTGCAGCGTCGTGATTTGGAGGATGAATTTTTTGATTCGACTTGTTTCAGATTTAGTTTAAAACAAAAGAGTTGAATATTATTATTATTACTGGCCATAAAAATACAACTCCACAGAATAGCAAGCTTAAGCAAGGTAACTATTAAGTATCAAAAAATATAAAAATGTTTGCAGTTCGTAATATAAAAGTTTGTTGTTTATAAATTACTTTAGCTGACTAGCATACTAATCTGCAACAAAGTGGCGGAGCAAAAATTGTGAGAAGATTATTTTAAAATAAGAATAAAATTGTGCATGCATAGACTACATCTCATATTTTGTTACTTGCTTTGTTTTCCCGGGGACGGAATTTATAAGACTCTCGTAATTTGCATCAAATTTTGATTCAAAAACATTTGTGAATCACTTGTTTACATTTTGAAATTTGCGAGGGAGCTTGCCAGCGTTTACTATGAGAAAATAGTGAACGATGGAGCAGCCAATCAGAATGCAGATCATCGAATAGTACCCTAGTCGGTTTCGATTAATAATTATTATTGAAGACTTGACCAAATAACTTGGTAACTTCAATAAATTATGTATATTAGAAGAGACCATGAGGCATTGCAAAGAGGATTAAGAAGTTTTCACAGCTTAAGTGTAATTCAGCGTAATTCAAGGTTCTGTCGGTTAATTCTGCATGGCTTTAAATTTCAAGTTTCAGCATGGTTCCAGTCACAGAAACAATAAGAATGTCAACCACAATGTAGACATGCAAGGGAATCTAAGCGTAGAGCCCACCATTCCTATTTAACCCTTTCAGAATATCGCAATGAAACTCTTCGAAATGTAGCCTAAAAGTTCAATCAAACATTTCTCCACATTCTGTATATAGTCAACAAGTCATAACATATAGGCCTAACATAAGTAGAGAAAATAATCATACTATTAATATTTCTACTGAAATACATACTCTACATACAGTAAGTATATTTTTAGAAAATGTGGCTTCCTAACATCATGATATATTGATTTCATTCTTCAAAATGAATTACTGGGCTACTTGAATCTATATGACTTACAAGTACAACATTTTTCCTCATGCTTAGGCATATTCAGTGTTTGGTAAAAGTTGCCATTGTTTAGTCAACAAATTTAAAGTAGGCTAACACAAAGTGTAACAAGTTTTTAGCACAGTATTTAGGGATTTGTAGCTATTTTGAATGTGGAAACTATTTTTAAAACTGTACGAACATTGCAATTTTGTTTTGTTCCTTACTAAGAAGTTCCTCTAGCCCGTGTGCAGCGACTCTCAGTTTCATAGAGCAGAATATGGGATAGAGGCTATTGCCTATTGAAGAGTGTGCCCTGTTTAATATTTATGAATAACTTACTTGTTATGAAGTTGTTGGAATGTTAAATCGTTTAATGATATTTCATTTTGTTGAACTCCTGGCAAATCTGTTTCTTTAGGTACTAATGTAGCATCAAAGAAAAACGGGAGAATTGGTTTCCCTTTTTCTTCTCTGAAAGAAATTAAGAGATAAAGCATAAATTAGATGGATTGAAAAAATTGAAGTCAAGTCAAGCAGTCATTGGCTATTTATGAACTAGTCGTGAAAATTGGCTAGGAGATTGTTATTGTTATTATTTTTGAAATTGGCCAGGGGGTTTTGATTTGTAGGCTCTAATGGCAGCAGAGACAATATGCATACATGCATAATGTAGATAATGTAGTAGGCCTATGTAGACTAGAACAAAACTCATTTTCAAAAATATAAGGATCATAGGCTCCAAAGTCGAAAGTGTTACATTTCAGTAATAGGCTACATTGTTTGATGAAATATTGTGTCAATGCCCATGCAAATAGCTGCTTATGAACAGCTCACAAACTTTTTTATCTAAGCTTATAAATTTCAAAGTCTGTGTATAAGTACGTTTGTATGTCCAGCAACAGTTTTCTCCGTCAATTGTAGCCCTGCAGCTTTGAAAAACCTACCATTGTTATTAGTAAGATGAACTTCAACATATTATTATGACAGCCTTCGTTTTCCAGATTTTGCTTTCTGTTTCTCACATCGAAATAAAACATATCTTTCTCCTGTGATTTAGCTTTGCGTTGCAACAACAAAAGCAATTTTGGTTTCTCATTTTCACACGCATGATTAAACTTTTGTAGTTTCTACTTTTGATATTGAATTTGATAGCGGGTGTTGTGCCATTCAAAAATACATCAACATAATTGAAACATTTATCAATTATTCTTATTTATTAATCACAACAAAAAACAATTGTCGCTATCTTTCATACTAAAATGTTTTTCAAAGAAATTTTTAATTACCTAAATTATGTCTGGAAATTAGACTTATGGACTCATTTCAGTTATGGAACGATTTTGGTTTGGTGTTCTGTTTTGAATAGCTTAAAATACATTTTCTCAACAGTTTAGATACTGTAAAACTAAATCAACCCAAATTAGCACAGTAATGCGGGGGACTACAGTAATTAGTAGTACATAAGCGTGTGAACATTTCATGGACATAAATATTGGATACACTTTTCATGAACTGTTATGAACAATGAATGGATCATTTATGGATTTTTCATAAACAGTCCATGAAACATTGATGAAGTAAACTGTTCGTGAAAAGTGTGCCATTATAGCTTGCATATGATTATGTAACTTATTAATAGACATACTTGCACTTGATTAGGAAACCCTCATATTCAATATTAGGATCGACGGCCTCTATACTCTGTTGCATTTCAGCAGCAGATGTGAAAAGTTGCTCATTCGACCATACAGTATATTTATATAACTCTTGTAAGCATGATTTCCTGTTGAAAGATATCAGTAGCATACACGTGAGAAACATAGAAAAACAACATTTTATATTTCCTAGAAAAATCCTAAGCATATTTTTTACATTCATATTAGTAACAAATAAAGATACACAAATCATGAAATAAATACTACCATATCAAGATATAAAAATCACTAAAATTAATAACATTGTATATTAAAACACTAAAATTTACATTAGGCTTCTTATCCTCCAATTGTGTTACAAAACAGCATTGATAAAGTACATGACGACATTCTGACTTCTTTAGATTGTAGGAAATCTGTGATATTGCTACTATTGGACTTATCTGCTGCATTCGACACAGTAGACCACGGCATCTCACTGAAAAGACTACATCAAAGATTTGGAATTTCAGAAAAAGTATATGAATGGCTCAAATTCTATATTCAAACCAGGACGTACACTGTCACCGTTCCCGATGGTTCTTCGTCCAAGAGGAAGCTGAAATGTGGGGTACCACAAGGGAGCATCCTTGGACCGCTTTTTTTTTCACCATATACTTCACCAATTGATGACATAGTTAGAAGTCATGGCCTTTCATATCACTTATACGCTGATGACACTCAGTTATATATCTCATTCGACCAAGCCAATATGGAAGATAAAAACATGGCCAAGTACAAACTCGAAGCAAACTCCCATAACACTGAATTTTTGCACATCAAAGGCAAAAAAACTACCACAGTCATCAACGGATGGAATCGAAATTGGTCACTGTGCTATTACAACTTATTTACATTACAATATTGATATACTTCCTGTAAACATAATCGTGTCATTTATAGTTTTAGTTTAGATTCTAATATACTGTTCTGTGATCAACAACGTTTATTCTCTCGTCTCAAGTTCTAGCTTATTCACATAATACTACATGGCGCTGCGATTATTCGAACTTTGGGATTGTTATTGTTGATTTGTTATTTATACCTTCGTCTTCGTTTGGTATATTTATTGGTTCATATTTTTCATTCATCTTACTGTTCGTGTTGTTTACATTATGCCAATGGAGACACGTCAGAATGAAAAAGCTTCCACAAGCACTGCTGGTGATGAAGAATTCTCTGATAATTCTGATTCTCACGATCCAATAATACCTTTGGCATCTTCTATTAATCTACCTTCAGGAGATATTCCGCCATGGTTTAACGCCATTTTACAGCAACAACAACAAGCTTTTACCGCCGCTCTGCAATCCGTCGCTAAAGCAACTTCAAAACACAGAAATAACGAATCTCACTCGGGTTCAGCCAAAAGAATGGACATACCAACATTAAAAAGTCCTTCGAAGATAACTATTGCCGATTTTCGTGATTGGGAAGAACGATTTTCAGGTTACGCTGCTGCGACACGTTTGTCAACAGACTGCAATCTCGCTGCTCGAAGAGGCATACTAAGATCTGCAATTCACGACGATTGGTCAAAGTTGTGGACAGCCAAAGTAATCTTGGTCAACGATATCGATGATACAGACGCAATAATAGACAAATTTAGTCATTATCTTCGAGATAAACGAAATCCACTGCTTGATCGAAAAGAATTTCACAACAGGGACCAACTTCCTGATGAGACGATAGATCAATACTACGCCGTTCTACGCACGCTTGATGAAAGCTGTGGGTTTTCCCCTGAGTTAACATGCGAAACATGTCACGCAGACACAGGAATATCACAAAACATGCGGGACGAAAGACTGCGGGACCGTCTAATATGTGGCCTCCGCGATGTTGACACGCAACAAAAAGTCCTGGCAGAAAAATTTTCTACGCTTACATTAAAGAAAACATTAGACATTTGTACATCTCACGAGGCAAGTAAGACAACACAAGACAAGTTAGCAACCTCTTCAACAATTAATGTCTCAGCAATCAAAAGCAAGAAGCCTTACAAGAAATCAGAAAAATCAAATACTGGTCGTCAAGACAACAACAGCTCTAATGAACATACACCTAAATGTTATTTTTGTGGCAAGCAAAAGCATTCAAGAGCCGAATGCCCAGCAAAAGAAGCTATATGTGGATTTTGTGACAAGTTAGGACACTATCAATCAGTTTGCAAAGCAAAAAAAAGATCATCACATCAACCAAATACTAACCATGTATATCTTAATGCATTGTCAAATACAACTGATACAATCAAGCTACTAACTACACATGAACATGGACCCTCATACCTTCATTGGCTACCTGACACTGGTGCTGCATGTGACGTCCTAAGTGTTCAACATTTAAAGGCATTAAACTGTGACCTTTTATTAAAGTTGAAGCCAGCTACTGATCAACTATTTACAGCTAATTCAACACCTCTATCAACACTTGGTCGCTGTTCTCTGACAATCAAACTTAACAACAATCAATACACTGCTGACATTCATGTGGTGGACGCTGTCAATGCACCATTACTAAGCAAAAAAGGATGCATTGCGTTGGGTCTTATTCCTGAAAACTGGCCAGACTTATCAGCAGCTACTCCTGTCAACACTGTGTCTCTATTGGCAAGCACTGACCAAGAAGCTCATCACATCAATCTACCAACACAGCAATCTTCCAACGATGACGCCACACAACTTATAAAGGAATTCTCTTCTGTTTTCACTGACACAGGACCACTACGGAAAATGGATGGCCCTGCAATGAAGATAGAGCTGACCGAAGACGCCACACCTACTCGCCAATACAAAGCGTATAATATACCGTTTAAGTGGCAGAAATTGGTACAAGCACAACTAGATTCGATGATCACAAAGGACATCATAGAAAAAGTTCCTTTGAACGAATCACCACAATGGATTCACCCTATGGTTGTCGTTCCAAAGAAGAACTCTACAGAGCCAAGAATCACAGTTGATCTCACATCACTAAATCGGTTTGTCAAAAGACCTGGTTATCCATCACGCACACCACGAGATCTGATCGCCAACATCCCGCCTGGAATGAAATACTTCACTACCTTGGACGCCCGTCATGGCTACTGGCAAGTACCTCTGGCTACTGAATCAAGACCGCTCACTACATTCATCACACCCTGGGGCTGTTACCGCTTTAGAAGGAATGTCATGGGTCTTATCAGCGCTGGCGATGAGCACAACCGACGTGGAGATGAAGCATTGGCTGGCATTGACAACCTACAGAAAGTGGTGGAAGACGTCATCATCTACGACAAAGACTATGACACACACATCAAACGAGTCAAAGACGTCTTAAAGAGATGCTCTGATAATGGTATCACCTTGAATAAAAAGAAATTTCATTTTGCTCAATCATCTGCTGAATGGTGTGGGTATGTTATTACTTCAACTGGTTACACGTTAAATCCTCGCCTGGTTACTGCATTGACAGAATTTCCACAACCAACATCATTGACGCAACTACGCTCTTTCCTTGGTCTGGTACAACAGTTTGAATCATTTTCATCTGAAATTTCACAACTGGCAACACCACTACGAGCTCTACTGTCACCTTCAACATCTTTCTATTGGAATCAACTCCACCAAGATGCATTCAAAGGCCTCATCAATGAACTAACTAGTCCACGCATCCTTGCTCATTTCAATCCACAAGCTCAACTCCGACTTGAAACAGATGCTGCACAATCTAAAGGACTTGGCTATGCTCTATGGTCCGAACAAGATGACAAAACTTGGCGCCTCCTACAATGTGGTTCACGCTTTGTCACTGATGCAGAGTCCCGCTACTCTGCTACTGAAATTGAATTGGCCGCAGTCGTTTGGGCAACCCAGAAGTGCAAAATGTTTTTACATGGGTCATCATTTAACCTAATTGTCGACCACAAGCCACTAATATCCATCCTCAATGACAAGCGTCTGCACCAAATTCCAAGTGCAAGAATCATTCGCCTCAAAGAAAAGTTATCATCATTTTCATTCACTGCTATCTGGCGTGCTGGTACAAGTCACACCGTCGTCGATTGCTTCTCACGACATCCAGTTGATCAACCAAGTCCAGACGATGTCAACATTGATACAGATGCTGATTCAAGCTTCCAAGTAAATCACATCCAAACTCGTCTTCAATCAACTGATGCTACCAACTTTCCACCAGACGCAACTCTCAACAAAGTCAAATCTGCAGGTGAAAATGACGCAGTACATCTCAAGCTAGCTGACCTGATCATTAATGGCTTCCCACAACAGAAGGAAAAACTGGACATCAGCATTCACCCCTATTGGTCACTACGTCACGATCTGTCACTCTTGGAATCATCAATCATCCTCTACCAAGATCGCATTCTTATCCCAAAATCTCTTCGATCGACTATGCTGAATGAACTCCACACATCTCATCTTGGTCTAACTCGAACTCTTGCACGAGCTCGACAATGTATTTTTTGGCCAAATATGACCAACGAAGTCACAAATCGAATTCGGTCATGCGAAGAATGTGCCCAAAGACTGTCATCCAACTCACATGAGCCACTTATTCAAGACACACCACCAACTCGTCCTGGTGAAGCGATTGCAACAGACATTTTCTCACACCATGGCCACGAATTCCTTGTCATCACCGATAAGTACTCTGGTTGGCCTCACGTTGTACACTGTGGCAAGAGCACCGATACAGACACCGTCGTCGATATTCTATCCAGCTGGTTCTGTAGCATGGGTGTCCCTATTCGCTTAACGTCTGATGGTGGACCGCAGTTTTCAAGTCATGCATTTTCAGCATTCTGCAAAGATTGGGGCATAATTCACGACCCGTCGTCACCATACCATCATCAAGCCAACGGACATGCAGAAGCTGCTGTCAAAGCTATGGAAAATATTGTCGCCAAAGTAACAACAAATGGACACCTCAACACAGAAGCCTTCTACAAAGCTCTATTGGAATACCGTAATACACCAAGAAGTGATGGTATCAGTCCAGCCCAGCGTTTATTTGGCAAACCTCTTCGGTCACGAATCCCAATTCATCCATCGCAATTCACTGATGACATCAAGCAACTAATTATTATTGCAGACAAGAAAGCAAGCACGCTAAAAGAAAAAGCAAAACAACAACATGACCTTCATGCTCGCCGCCTTGATCCATTCATTCCTGGTGATATTGTCCGCATCCAAAATCAGAATACCAAACATTGGGATCGCATTGGAGAAATTGTCTCTATTGATCCTCGAGGACGCAGCTATCGCCTAAAAACCGAATCTGGTCGACTCTACTGGCGCAACCGCCGTCAACTCCGCCGGTACTATGGTCCATCAACATCAACTACAGCTGCTGCTTCAACCACCCCAGAGGAGGAAGAACCATCAACAAATACATCTAGTGCATCATTACATTCACCACCTAGACGCAGCACTAGAAAGAAAAACAAAACTAATAAACTAAATTTATAATCAATATTCATTACATGTATATTTCTATAATCTCCCAGAAAGGGCATGTGCTATTACAACTTATTTACATTACAATATTGATATACTTCCTGTAAACATAATCGTGTCATTTATAGTTTTAGTTTAGATTCTAATATACTGTTCTGTGATCAACAACGTTTATTCTCTCGTCTCAAGTTCTAGCTTATTCACATAATACTACAGTCACAAAACTATCAACTCATCGTCAAATGCTCGCACAATTGGTGTCACCATCACTTCCTCAATGGCAATGGAATCTCACATAGTGAACATCTGCAAGTCTGGTCTCCATCATTTACGAAAATTTAGCAACATAAGAAAACATCTCAATCGTGAGTCAGCTGAGATAGTAGTCCATACCTTTATAACATCACGGCTGGATTTTTGTAACTCAGTTTTGTATGGAATACCATCATCATTACTTAAGCGCCTTCAAAGGTTACAAAATGCCACTGCCAAGTTAATCACCATGTCTGGGAAGTATGATCATGCAACACCTATTCTACGTTCATTACATTGGTTACCAATCAAACAAAGGATCCACTTCAAAATTCTCTTAATAACTTTCAAAGCTCGACATGGCCTGGCACCCCTATACATTCAGAACTCATCTAATACTATTCACCGATCAGATCTCTGCGTTCATCCAACAGCAAACAACTCAGGAAGAAAGCAAGCTACCAGTTCAAGCATTTTGGAGCTAGATCATTCTCTTTCACATCCCCACTCCTATGGAATGATTTACCTTATGAAGCAAGATCCGCTGATTCTATTTTCTCTTTTAAAAAACTAATAAAGACTTTTCGTTTTAAAAAAGCATATGAGTAACATTTTTATAAAACATTACTATTTTAGTATTTATATAGTTTTTACAGCATTTTTAATGGTATCTATCTTTTTACGCTTTTCTCCTTAATGCATTTCTTTTGATCTTTTAAATGTTTTAAATTTAAATTTTTATTTTTAACTTATTTAGACTAGACCACCACTGTAAAGCGCTTTTGAGCAAAATTTTGGAAAAAACGCTACATAAATAATGTATTATTATTATTATCATTATTATTATTATTATTATTATTATTATTATTATTATTATTATTACAATATATAATGAAAAACTGATTTATAAATATTTTTACCATTCTTTTCTATTCCTATCTCCCTTAAAATCCCACTTACATCTGCCCCAGAGGAAGAATATTAAGTACAATCTACTGTAAATAACATGGCTCTCTTCAAAATTACTAGCCCTAAACCTAATTGAGAATTATCAATCTACTAAAGACTTGGCAACTGTTAAAAATATTACTTTCCAAAATTCCTATAAAATTGTTACCTCTAAGAGAGAATAGTTCTAACATTGATTATTTAAGCCTGTTTGCAATATAGAAATTCTATAATTTCAGCAAAATCTATTATATTTGTTTAAACATTCTGAAAATTGGGTGGTTTGGATGCTGCAAAAGTGAAACACTATATTGCTCTTAAACATGTATGTGACAGCAGTCTCAATTCTATTCAGATAGGCTAAATGCTTTTTATTGAGCCTGTACCTACCATTCACGTATTCCTAATTCCATCAACTCTTCCATGGTATTACATAAATGTGGACGTACATTTTTATTATAAATTCTCTGATGCTCATTAGCGGCAGCAATAGCTATTACATATTCATTGTGATTATAATTTAGTTTTCTTGATGCTTTGTCAATTCTTTCACAGAATTTCTTAAGATCTTTTTCACCTTTTAACTTGATTGTATTATTATTCATTCTTTCTTTTGCTCGTCCTAATTCACGAGCAGTATCCCTATATGAGTCATTTAAGCGTTTTACTTCATCAGTACAGCAATGAAAGTCTTTTTCAACACGATTTTGATAAGCAATAAAGTCATTTAATATTTTCTTTTTATAACGGATTAATTTATCAATCCGACCAACAGAACTTGAACTTAATGTCTTTGACATGTGAGATATAATTATTGATTTGTTTTCCCCTTCTGTTATAAATGTCCGCCATGCCTGAAAAGAAAATCATAAATATAATACTTCACAAATATAAATAGGCCTACTGTAACATAATTTGAACGAAATGATTAAGATAATTCATTTTGAAATTTTTGTTTCAGATCGGGTTATTGGGTTGTCTTGATTCAGGTTATGATGTCATGCTTCGGCAATCTGCATGCTTCAATAACAAATTGGCCTAACGTAATGTCAACTGCTAAGCTTAGAGAAAAATTATCCCTTCTACCTATGCTACCGATATTGTTCAGATGTCTTTTTTAAGTCATGCAGAGAGATCTTTATCTGAAACATCAAATGAGTACCATCTAAGGATGGCGGATGGAATGGTTCAGAAGGAATTGCATTGTGAGTAGCTGCGGCGCATCGTTGCGCATTGACAATCAAGGCCTATCTGCCATGAAATCTGTTGAAATTGATCTGCAGTGTCGCGGCTGAGATCTAAGGAGCGTTTAACATCATTGCTCTTAGCGAAAAGAGCCACTCCTCTAGAAATAGAGGAATGGTACAGGTGCCTTCGGTAGGGCGACACCGTCCACATTACTTTTTTTATGCTACCGATATTGTTCAGATGTCTTTTTTAAGTCATGCAGAGAGATCAAAGTCGGATGCTCCACAACTATTGCATGACATCCTTCACTGGCACCTGAATGAGAAGTTTTGACAAGGCTATGGGCAAGTAATATATTTTCATAATGTTTCGTATTGTGAATTGTTTTATTTTAAGTTTCTTTGTCCACTATGTCTGTCCGTGATTTGCGGAGTTGTTTGTGTAGCAAATATGTAAGCGTGCAGGCCATTCACAGAGGGACGCGATATTCCAATAATGTCACTGTCTACTACTATATAGCTGTAGATTTAGCATGACCTCCTCCCTCCCCTGATTATGCACTTTATGGATGACCCCTAAGCATACACAATTAGCCTACACATACAAAGGAGAGAAGTTATATTATTGGTTTTTGAAGGCTACTACACAGAGCAGTACATGCAGTGAATTATGTCTGAATATCTAGATAGGCCTACACGTCTGCCAGCCATATAAGTCAAGCTGATGTTATGATCATGAAATAGTATTTTCAGAACGACACCTCGAGACAATTCAGGAAAATCAACAGCTACTTTGCGGTTTCGATTTGTTGTTCTTCCTTAACGGAAATTGATTCTGGTTACATGGGTCTAGCAGTCTAGCCTGCCTACCAGATGTCCATTTTGTTGTGTCATAAAACAACAAAACAACACTGTATGTGCTTCAGTCATAAATAAATTATCCGATGAATAAAAGGTTTGTCCCTTATGAAACACAAACACGACTCTCTCTCAGTGCTCGATTAGCATATTATTAATCAAGCAGAAGTAGCCTACAAATATTTTGAATATAGGTAGCGCATACATTTAGTCCAATTATAATTGTCAAAACATTAGGATGGTCAGTCAAGTTCTAGAGTCCTAGCAATACATCTACAGGCAATTTACACCACATAAGGTGTGCATAACAACTTGATTTGAGGGATTGCTTTCAGCAGACCGCTATACTATTGTAAAAGGTTGTAAAAGCGAGCCTGTCTTACCTTTTCGATTAAACTTGTGCTCTCTGAGGAAGATATCGAAACTCCAGCATGTAATTTACACAGTTTATCGGCATATTCGGTGTCTATTTTAGCTCTTTTCTCTACATAAACCTTCATTTGTTCAGCAAGTTTAATTTCCTTCGTGTTGATATCAACAAGCGAGCCATAACCACTTGGATTATTTAAAACTTCACCGAAATCAGGCATGATTACAAAACCACGTGAGGACTTCTCAAACTAAAAACTTTGACATTTTTGATGATATTGTCGTCTGCAATAATGTCGCATATGATAGTCTTTACATAGTTGTTAACCACTCAAATGCTTTGATTAACAATAGTAATGAGAAATGTCCCCGACTTGTTTTATTTGTATTCTGTAACTTTTGTTCCTCAGAATTTTGAAGTCCAGATTCTTGTCTATTTTTCTCTGCTCATCCAACCAAAATGAATTCTCAATGAGAGGTTTGATGCGGTAAAGGGCGTGAAGACAGTAAAGAGTTTAGAGAAAAAGAAAGTCACCCGTGCAAATCTGACAAGTAAATTGCTTCCTTTCTTCGAATTTGTTTTCAAATGAGAAACTTCCTTTTATATCCATTGATTGCTTTACCACTCAATATAATAGGGTTTACAACATTATAAACACAAAACCGAACAGGAGGTAACTCAATCTCATTTATAAATGAGAAAACCCTGCTGCGACGGGTGATATTTTCTTGTAACCCAGGTTCCCAATTTACGCGGGAAATTTATTAGTTTTCTTTGAGTCCTTCAAAATTTTTGTTTACAGCTATCAGGAGTGTGTAAGTTGTTTTACATTTCGAGGAAACTGCTGACATAACTAACTGGTCAATTGTATGATTGTATCAAAGGGAAAATATGGTAATAGTATATTACTTCTGTTATATCATAATATGGAGTCAATTTGTTGTGAATGTTAAAAAGTACTTGAATAATAGCAATTATGAACTGAGCATGATATGAATCACAAATTCACAATCACATCAGTCAGAAGGCTATCTAGGCGAGACAAATTTATGTTTGCAGTTTTACATCTGTTGCAAATAGACACATCCAAAGACGGCAGGGAAATATCACAAATAGTTGAATTATTTCCTTCGTTGGTTTTATCTCGATTCCATTCACACAGGGACCGGGATCATGCTGTGCTAAGCCTAGGTGTTACATATCATTACACCTCCCTCTAGTTGAAAGGAGGTATCCTAACTGCTATTTCAACTTTAACAATACGTTTTTACGTAAGCACAAAAACAAATAGAAATTATTATATACTTTTAGATCAAATAGAAAGAAATTAGATTTAAATTGTTATGAGTTATAAGTCCATTTCAAGTCCGTTGAGGTTTACTGTCCGTAGCGGTTAACCGGTTTAGTCAGCCGCGTACTTCTACGTAATGTTGCTTTGGTTTCTTTGTTCGTGTCAGTTGACGGTGGCTCATCAAGGTCGGTTGATGTTGTTGGTTGATCGGCATTGGTTTGTTTAATTCGTCTTAAAAATCGGCGATTACGCCAGTACAAGCGACCAGACGGTCGTTTGACGTGATAGTCTTGATTCTGTCCGATGCCAATAACGATTCCCTTTTCCGTCCATCTCTTGGTTCGAGGGTCTTGTATTAGGACCGTGTCTCCGATGTTTAACCGTGGCAAAATCTGGGCGGTGCGATCGTAATAAAACTTTTGTAATACTTTCATATCTTCAACTTTGTTGTCTGCATCCTCGGCGGCTTCTTGCCAGATCAGCGTATACCATGTACGTGCTTCCGGAGTGGCTGAATAAATCAGACGACACATTTTCGAATACCCTTTTAGGCAGGATATCATACTGCCTTGGTTCACGCGGTAAACTTGGTAGTCTCTGCTGACATTGGTCACAATTCTCACAATTCGTTCTCTCTATCCCTTGATGCGAGTCATGAAGCTTAGATAATATTTCCTTGCGCAGAATCTTTGGTATGATTAAACGTGTACCAAATAGTATAAGGCCATCGTCGGTCGATAGTTCTTGGAATATTTTACTGTATGGTATGGTGTGTTCAGTTGGTTGACCATTCTCAATTGCATTTAGTAAATGCTGGTATTCCTGGTCACCTTGTGCTGATTGCCATAAATGTTTAAGAGTATCATCTTCATATTTATTGTCTTGTTGTTCATTGAGCGCAATTATTGCCATGTTGATGACGGCTTCACGATGAAGGTGAGTGTCTGGTTCACAGTTCGCTAATTCATGAGAGAGCTCATCGAGTGGCAGCGGTGCTCTTGATAGTGCTGCGTCAGGAATGTAATGTATGCTTCCCTTTCGCCATGTGGTGTGAAATTGATAGCTGCTTAGTGCCAGTTTGAATCGTAGCAGACGAGCATTTGTGATTTGATCGAGTGTGAAGTCGTTCATGATCGGTATCAATGGTCGGTGGTCGGTAGCTATTGTAAAGCCAGACAAGCCACTTAGATAGAGGTGACATTTTCGTACGGCCCAGGCGATAGCTAGACACTCAAGTTCAATCGTCGGATATCTTGTTTCTTGATCTGATAAAAATCGAGAGCCACATTGGATTAATCGCCAATCTGATCCATGTTTTTGCATTAGGACATATCCCAAACCACCTAAACGAGATGCGTCCGTTTCTAGAACAGTTTCTGCAGTCAAGTCAAAGGATGCTAGAATAGGTGTACTAACAAGTAAATCTTTGAGTCTATTAAAAGCGGTGGTATGTTCGGTGGTCCATATATAGTCAAATGATGGTTTCAATAATTCACGAAGTGGAGTCGCAGCGCTACTGATGTGAGGTGTAAATTGACCCAATTGATTAACCAAACCCATGAATGAACGTAATTGTGTTCGAGACGTCGGTTGATGAAATAACTGGATTGAATCCGTTTTCTTCGGATCGGTGGCGATTCCATCTCTAGATAAGTTGTAACCTGCAAATCGTACATTGGCTTTAGCAATATTAAATTTATCTGCATTCAAAGTGATTTTGTGAGTACGACATCGCTCTAGAATGCTACGGACCTATAAGATGTGTCCACGAAAGTTTTCATCGTCAGCCAATATGTCATCTACCACTTTGTGTACATGTTGTAGCCCAGCTAATGCAATGTCGCCTCTTAAATTATAGGCGTCACCTGATGCTATGAAACCCATTGGAGAGCGCAAATGAATGTAACGTCCCCAAGGCGTCATAAAACATGTTAAATCTCGAGCTGATTCGTCTAGTTCAAGTTGCCAATACCCGTGTTTAGCATCCATTGTCGTGAAATACTGTGCGCGTGGTGATATTCCAGAGACAGCCTCTCTTGGTGTCTTCACAGGGTGAACGGGACGTCTGACTTGATCGTTCAGGTGTTTTAAGTCTACGCATAATCGTAACTTGCCATTAGGTTTCGGTATCACAACTAGCGGATGACACCAATCGATTGGACGGTCACCAACCGGCTCGTAGATCTTTTTAGCTACCAATTCATCAATCATTGTTTTAACTTCATCACAGTATGCGTATGGAATCGGGCGAGCATTGTATATTGCATATGGTTTAGCATCTGGTTTCAAGTCTATTTTCATTGGCTCACAGTTCATCGGCTTTAGTTCATCCTCTGAGCAAAAGACATCTTTGAATTCGTCCAGCAGTTCATTTTTGATGATTTCGATTTCCTTTTCTGTCAGTTTGATCGGGTAATCTCTGTTTCCATGGTTACTGTTCGATGTGGCAGAAATAGTCTGAGCTAAAGGCTGTGGGAAGGTTGTATGGACAATGTTCAATTTCCGACATGCTGTCAACGATAAGTAAAACTTCTTAATATTGTTACAAATATATATTTTCTCTGAAGCTATTTTGCCTGACAGCTTCAAGTCTACTGTGACGTGACCAACTACGCGAAGGGGTGAACCTTCGATCCCAGATATAGTAGGCGTGGTGTCTACTTTTAAATCTTTGCGTGTTAAACCTAGCTGTGATAACAGTGATGCGCTCATGACTGAACCTTGAGCCCCAGTGTCTGGAATGACGTCACACGTGCCCAAATAGCTTGCAGTGCGTGAATTATACACGTCAATCTTGATAGTCGGATCTGTGTTTTGTTGACACAACGAGATGGTTAGCGAACTTTGTGATAAAGATAGCGATTTCACAGAGTCGTGTTGTTCACCAGAAGTTTTGCTTGCTGTCTTTGAACGGCATACCTTCGCGAAATGGCCAATTTTTTGGCAGTTGTTGCATTCTTTTCCTTTAGCGGGACAGTCTTTGCCTGAGTAGTGCGGGTATCCGCAATTTCCACACATTTTTGCATTTACTTCGTCTTTGTTATGCTGTTTTGTGGTCGGTGTTGATCCATTTGTAGCCGCTATTGTCGAGGCTGCATAACGCAGTGATTGGCTACCTATCGTGCCCTTTTCTTCATTCCTACATATTGTCAGCGTTTCTTGTAAGGTAAGAGTAGGGCTCCTTGCCAATAGCTTTTGTCTTGTATCGTTGCTGTTAATACCGATAATGATAAGGGTAGCGATCCAATCGTCGTGGGTCATACTTCTAAGGTCTGCGTTGGCTGCTTTTACGCACAGGTCTGTGTAGTAATCATCAAATGTCTCATTGTCTTCTTGGTGTCTTTGAACGACTTTCAAGCGATCCAAGGCCACGTTCAGTTTGGCTTTCAAGAAATTGTTGATGGCTGTTATTATGGCTGCGAGGGTGCTCGTGTTGTCTTCGGGGATGGCCATAGAGAAGGTCATTTTGTCAAGCATCACCAGTGTGCAGAAGCTTCGGAATACGGCGACTTGTTGTGTGTAGCCTTGCTCTTTCAAGTTAACCAATTGATAGTAGTTATCCCAACTTTTCAGCCACTGTTTGAATTGATGATAGGTCGTATCGCTTTCCAACATCGGTGGTGGTTTTGCTGTGATTTTCGGCGCTACAGACAAGACATGGCGTTCGATCGTGCTTCTACCGAGATTGGATAGAGGAGACTCTTGCGGCGTAATAATCTTTTCCATTAGTGCAGCAAATTGCGTTTGCTGCTGCTGTTGCTGTTCCATCATTATTTGCATTAAGTTTACCATGGGGTCGACTTGAATTGGAGCACTGCTTGCACCTGTACTAGAAACGTTTGAGTTTGTGTCGTTGCCATGAAGGCTCTCTTCAAGCTGTCTACGCAACTCGGCGTTCTCGAGCTCCAAGTCCACCTTTGTTGGTAGTGGCATGCTGTTTGTATAATAGACTGCTAAGCAGTTAGATAAGAGTTACAATAGTCAGCTACTTTAACATAAAATTCGGTTCGTATAAAATCCACTGCGCCATGTGAGAAGTTCAACTCAAGATTGATTTATTTGTATTCAAACATTACATATCATGCTGTGCTAAGCCTAGGTGTTACATATCATTACAGTTACGAAATGGCATTTCTTCTTCTTTCTATTTACAGTCAAGGAAGAAAGGTCTCAGCTATGAAGAAAAGAGGACAAGGCTTCTTGATTTGTTTTTTGAGAAAGTTAGTAATAATTTAAAAAAACTATTGCCTTTTATATACGATATACATATACTGCACATCAGGCCTCCCATGCGAAACACCATCTAATTTTTATAGGCAAGTTCAATGAAATCTATCAACAGAAAACTGTCCTGATTCATTTACGGCTTCACAATCGTACGAGACATCATCATCATCATCATCATCATAATTTATTCAGAAACATTTAGGAGATGCATAACTTTTCACGAAGAATTGATACATGTTGCATATTATTGTTACCAGGAAAACAGACATTAATTAATAAAGGGTTAAATAATAGAATGATTAGTATGCATAAATATATATTATATTAAGAATGTAAGTGATGCTCCAGGATGTGTTTGAGTGTAGGCCATCTGGACTTCCTTCATAGTAGACAGTAGATCGGTCCACTTGTGTGCATCAGCATCTTGAAATGAATGAAGATGGGTTGACTTAATGTGAATGTTATTGTTGGAGTGAGTTATTGTCTTGGTGGTATGTGGTTGTTGGAAAATGTTGCAAAGCAAAGGGAGAGATAGTTTGAATTTAATTTATGAATGAATATTAATTGAAGGGCTATGTTATTCTGTCTCTAACAGAAAGCCAACCAAGCTGACTTTGCACATCAGAGACACAAGTGGGATAGTTGCAACAGAGAACTGTCCTCATTCCTCTGTTGTACAATTCTGGAGGCGATGTAGATGTTCAGTTTTACAGTTCCCCCATACGACAGCCCAGTAGTCAAAGTGTGGCAAAACAATCACGGATAATCCAACTTAGATGTCAATCCTTACTTTTAGCCATACATGCTTATATTATAATTAAATTACATTGCAGAAAGAGTTTTACCAATTAAAAGAACTTGAGAAGATTGCTCCTAAAGAAAAAGGAATTAGTGAGTTATGACAGCCTAATTATAATGTAACAAAGGAATCTACCAAATCTAATGCATGGTAACACACATTATATGTTTCCACAATGTCGATTAAACAGTAGATGTGGGTTCTTGATTGACATGAAATTACGCATTTACCCCAGCGAGAAACACTTCAGGAGTTCATGAACAGTTCATGAACGTTAAATGGCTCCAATTTTCCTGAACTGTTCATGAACTGTCCATGAACAGTTCATGAACCCTCACAGACAGTACATGAAAATTTAGGGCCATTTAACGTTCATGAACTCTTGAGCTGTTTTCGCAGAGTAGTACATGTGAATAACATTTACCATTCAAATTTTTCTTGCTCACCGCTCATGTTTTACAGGGGTGCTGAAATTATGAAAATCCCTTTTTTCTCTCAGTTGGATATTCTTTACAATACTACTGCCAAGAGTCAAGACCTGCCCCAAAGACCATTTCACATAATATAAACACCCATTTTCCCCATATTTCAACAAATCCTTCCCTTCTCTATATCTATTTCCTGCGAAAACAGTTCAGGAGCTCATGGCATGTTTTCACAGGGGATTGTTCTATATTCCTTCCTATGGACCCTATGATAGTGTCTGTAAATATTATTTATATCTATAGTTTTTAATTTATTGCTCATTTTAATTTGTATTTTCATTTCTAATTTATTCAAATCACATTGATGGATATGTAGAGTAATTACAATACAATTTTAAATGTTTATCGGATACGGTGTGAAACAGATGCTTTGATGTGCCTCTCCGTAAACTGATATAAAATGAAAATAAACAACAACAACGACGATGATAGTGTCTCAGCATAAAATAAATAGGAAACTCTATCAGTGCAATGGTTAGATAAGAACATTGTTCGTTCCTTACTGGCTACTGGCTTAGATAATTTAGAGTAAGAGTCAAAAATGAAACATGCTAGCATTACGCTACTTCAAGCTTCACATCAGAAGGTGATTGTAGTGGATTGTTTTATGTCTATTGTCTTACCACAATGTATTTCCTTTCAAGCTGTTAACTGTAAAGCTTCCGTTTGTAATCATGTATACCTTGTAAATGTAAATCACTGTCTGTAATGTATCAAACCTCTTCATGTCTGCCCTTCGTGGGTCAACATCTTTATTGGCAAAGCTGGTTCACCTTCATAGAGGCTCTGTTTATCAACGGTCATATTAACCCTCATTCATCCTCTCCCTGTTGGTTGCCAGCTACAGTTATTATTACATCAGATATATATATCTCAGAATCGTCTATGTACGCATGTGGTATTTAAAAGTCATATCGACTTGTTCCACCCGTTATATAATCAGGCGATTTATTCCAACTAGGGTAGGCTAGTTTAGGTTAGATATCAATTATCAATATCAATAATAGAAGAACCATTATGAGGTTCCATAAAAAGTCTATTTGATCACAGTTGTTGATGTACGGCAGGTAATTATTTGTATTGTAAGTATTTGTTGATCTGTCTTAACCTCTGCGAAAACAGTTCAGGAGTTCATGAACAGTTCATGAACGTTAAATGGCCCCAAATTTTAATGAACTGTTCATGAACTGTCTGTGAGGGTTCATGAACAGTTCATGAAATTGGAGCCATTCAACGTTCATGAACTGTTCATAAACTCCTGAATTGTGTAACGCAGGGGTAAGTACTGTATCAACTAACAGAATTACACTTAGATAGTAAAACTTTGTTGTATTGATGTTTTTACAGCTTCTATGTCAGTCAAAGATGTCCTCCAAAGTCTCGTGGATGATAGTATGGTAGATAGTGAGCGTATCGGAACATCAAACTACTTCTGGGCTTACCCAAGCAAAGCAATGCACAATGTGAGCATATGTTTACAAAATTAGAAAACTATTTTAACAGTGATGTAACCTTACAAACCAGTACGCCTAGTAGTTAAACTTACCCTAGAACCCTATCCTAAAGCCAATATAACTTATCAATTATAATTCAATTACATGCTATTCAGATTTGATTGTAAATTCGTTTTCACCAATGTGTACCATCACTTGTACTCTACTCATAAGGAAAAGGTTCGCTTTGTCAGATTCCAGTAACATATTTTACACTTTTAAAATTATGAATACTGGGTAGCTCTTTGAAGATTATCAGCAATTCCAATTGGATTTGATATTGAAATCAATTTTGGAGTTTTGAAATCCTGTTTCCAAATGTGCAGAAATTTCACTTGAGCTTGTTACATTATATGTATAAAAATTGGGGCCATTTAACGTTTATGAACTGTTCATGAACTCCTGAACTGTTTTTCGCAGGGGCAGTAACTATCAGTTCATTACCTTGCCACATTTGTGTGAAAACAGTTCATGAACGGTAAAT
Source organism: Haliclystus octoradiatus (assembly GCA_916610825.1). Lineage (NCBI taxonomy): Eukaryota > Metazoa > Cnidaria > Staurozoa > Stauromedusae > Haliclystidae > Haliclystus > Haliclystus octoradiatus. Next base: position 10,769,194 of record OU744450.1, read on the forward strand.
GATCAAACTTCTATGAACTGTTCACACTGAAAGGTTCACAAAAAAAAACAGGTTGTTGTCATTGTTTATGAACAGTTTATGAAATATTAAAAATCTGTTCATAAATGGTTCATGAACTCATGAAATGATTTTGCAGTGGTTCCCACCTAAAAACAGCAACTCATAGGAAATGCATACCAACAAGAGATGCGCTACAGTAGTTTGATAATGACTACTAGGCCAGGGGAGAACCCCCAACTTGCACATTGTTAAATGGTAAACTGTTGTTCTTATTAGAGAAAAAGAAAACTTACATCAATAGAAAAGCAGGTCGAGGAAATTGAAGCAAAGATAACAAAAACCAAAGAGCAGATTAAAGTTTCAAATAAAGGAAAAGAGGGATCAGTAAGATTTATCTATGCAGTAGAAACTGTTTGTAACGTCACCTTTTATAACGGATTACTGCTTATAGCGTACTGAATTTAACTCATCTTCCTGGTGAAATTGAGTATCTTTCTGAAAGTTCCCTAGGGGTGCCGTTATAAACATATTCTACTGTACTTATAGATGCAAAAAGTCTGTTGTGTGCATGTTCCAATTTTCTACAGTTTATATTACATTGTAACCCACTTAATTAAGTGAAATTTGGTCCTGTTTATCTGAAATCTGGATTAGGAACATTATAGACTATTTTGCGGGCAACTCCTGAATGTTTAAGCAAGCTTAGATAAGTGAAAACTGGGATACCTAAATGCAATGACAAACGTTTTGAGCAGGTTACACTGAACTGGGGTCATGTCGATGAGCTACTCACATCCGTTGTGCCGTCAATGAACAAATCACAAAGGACATTTCTACATCCATGAACTGTGTTATTCATTGCCGCACTTGTCACTGCTATCAGAAACTGTTTGTACGACCTGCAATGCTAGGTTTTCTAACAATATTAAAATGTTACAGTCGATAATGATGGTGATGATGACGTTGTGTCGATTTGTAGTTCAATAGGTTCCTCAAAAATCTGAAAGTTCCCATGCATATGTACTTGAAGAGCTCTGTTAGACAAAAACAATCTACAAACTGTGTGTATTACATCTACATTGATAGGATGAACGTAGTCAACTTCTACCAAAACTTGCAGAAAAAAAGAGAGAACATGAAATATTAACAACAGAATTATCACAGTATCAAGATTGTGACCCTGAAGTGTTAAAGCAGGTTCAAAATCACACTACTGTTGCTAAAGATGCAGCAAATCGGTGGACTGATAATATATTTGCTGTTAAATCATGGTGTAACAAAAAGTTTAACATCGAAGCAAGTACATTAGATAAGCAATTTGGATTACCCGAAGATCTAGATTATATTGAATAAACATTATTGAATCAATTTTTTAAACTATTAAATTTAACATTAAAATCTGTTAGACAGTTTGAGAAAAATATATATATATACTATGTTATTAATGTTTTATTTCTTTTGAGAAAAGTAAACTTATTATTGTTATGAACTCTTTGAGGCATGTAACTTTCTTATTTTTTCTTTCCTTTTTTAGTTTTAGGGCTTTTCACTTCAGTGCGATCATCTGATGATATTGCAACTAACTTTTTTGTAATTTCTTCTTCATTGCTTTTCATTTGTTGATCAACATTTGTTCTGATCTGCAATACAAATGATAGAACATCGATTTGTTCTGATTTGTTTAAGTAGGTCAAGATCCTGGCAGCAATAGGCTTTTTTAGATCTTTTTTACATTGCTCATTTTACCAAAAACCGGGTAAGCTATTGGCTTTCTTCCAGCTATACACAAGAGTCTGAATTTCATAAGTTTGATTATTGTTGAGAGCGATTGGACTCAGTAAATAAATGAAACATTAATAGAAGAAAACTATACTAAAAATTATGATGAACATTGAAATAATAATGACTAATATAGTACTTAAATTAAAACGAACATAGATGACTCATTGCGTGGATAATAGCGTATAATTGAAAGTAGCCTAATGATGTTATGTAGGATGACAAGGATAAAATATACCACGTAATGCTTATATGCCTACGCATTGTTTGCGTGACAAGGATGAAATACACCACGTTATGTTTAATATGCCTACGTATTGTTTGCGTGGAACCTTACCTAATAATAGATATAGTTTAGTATAAATGCAAGACAAATTAACTATAAAGAGGTGAAAGATAGAAAGTAAGAGTTGAATGTATACCAGAAGATTTATATATGTATGAGAATATATGTTTTATATGTTACGAAATCAAGAGAAATTATATATCAAATCAATATCAAGTTACAAAAGAAGAGAATTTGGTGTATTCATTGGTGTCACTCTATATATCTCTCCTGAAGCTGTCCTTGACACTTCGTATGTTATTGGTGAGTCTTCTTATCAATATAGTAAATAGCTTCAATGTATGGGTCTCTAAGGAAGGTTTGTACAGTCCGCCTTCAAATTGAATAGAACCCGTACATTTTTGATCCGTCGAACCGGAGTCTTTACATTTTGGTCAAGGCAAATACGTAATCCATTTAAGTAAAACATGGATTCAGAACATTCAAGTGAAATTAGCCCACCACAAGTTCCCTCTAATGCTGCTGTAGATAGAGCACGGCGTTCTAGAGGAGGGAAATTAGCCGCTATTACGCGCATGATAACAATCGTCGAAAATCTGCTAGAAACAAGAGGCAGCAAACGAATGATACGTTCTTATCGTCAAAAATTAGAAAAAACATTTACTGATTTTAGCGCACTACATGAAGTAATCGAAGAAGCAGTCGAAAATGAAGATGAATTAGCTGTTTCTACTTTATATTTCATTGAAAACGAAGAAAAATATGAAAAAATCATCACTGAAATTGATGATCAATTAGAAGAACGGGTAGACGAACCAATTTCAAGTATATCCGGCCGTTTCAATTCAGATACTCGTACACGCATTCAAGATTTTGTAAATTCGATAAGTTTACACGAAAATCAAAGTTTACACGAAAACGAAGAAAATAATGACAACAAATCAGCAATTTCGAAAACATCTGATAACAATTACGACAAAAATGCTCCAAAAATATCATTCGATCATTGGATTGATAATATTTTGGTCAATGAAAACAAGTACGAAAAAACAACAACAAATGATTGCAGTTTAGGCGACAGGTTGGTCGCTCTGAATTTAAAGTTAGACAAATACGATGGCGACCCGTTAGAATATCATAATTTCATCGCCTCATTCAAACATCAAGTACATGATAGATTTACATTAACATCTGAAGCCAAAATGGCACATTTAATAAACTACTTACAAGGTCCAGCAAGATTAGCCACGCAAGGTTTACCAAGATATATGCAACGTTATTGTAAAGCTTTAAAAACTCTAAAAGAAATGTTTGGTAATCCAATTATTATATCCAGAGCATATATAGACAGAGTAGCAAAGGGTGAACAAATCCGTCCAAAGGATCCCATTGCTTTGAGAACATTTTACCATGAACTTTGTGCCTGTTCAGCGGCACTAGAACAAATCAACTATTTTGATGATGTAAACTCGTCGAGAAGTTTGGTATCAATAATAGCACGATTACCACAATACGCCCAAAATAGATGGCAACAACGCGTAGTCAAAATACGTTCATCGAATAAAGTACCAAACATTTATAATATCGTACAATTTGTCAAAAATGAAATGTTAGCAGCCAATGATCCAGTTTGGGGAATCCAAAATGATGATGTACAATTACAAATAATTAATAAAACCAAACCAAAAAGAACCATTTGTGCCACAATAGAAAATACAAGTAAAGATTGCATAATTTGTAACAAAAACCACGCCGTAAATAAATGTCAAAGTTGGCTCAGTCTCTCCGTTTCTGAAAGGTGGGACACAGCAAAACAAAAACGTCTCTGTTTTAACTGCTTAAAACAAGGCCATTCAAAAATTAAGTGTATGTCAAATGGTAAATGCAGAACATGTCAACGAAAACACCATTCCTCATTACATTCTGAACGTAACGAAAACGAAAATGTAGTAACTCAAGTTGAAAATAATAATGCTGCTGTAAATTGCCATTCAATTTCTGAAAAATCAACCTTCTTACAAGTTGTTCCTGTGAAAATCAACTGCAAAAACGGCACAATAATTACAAACGCGCTGCTGGATACAGGGAGTAACACCAGTATAATGACAGAAAACCTGAAAAAACGATTAGGTGTGAAAGGAAAAACGTCAACTATGTCATTTAACACAATTTCTGGATGTACAAAAAGTAAAGTAGAGACATTTGAAATTCAATTAGAAAATATTAGTAACAACAACAAAGTTACAATAGAAAATTGTGTATCTGTTCCAAATATTAATGTACCAGCTAGCCCGAACATACTAGAAGACGCTAAGTATTGGGAACGCCTAAAAGACATAAAGTTTCCCCGAATTAACGAGACTAAAGTAGAGATACTAATTGGCGCTGATTGCCCCGAAGCCTTAATAGCCCAAGAGTACCGCCAAGGGAAAGAAGGGTCTCCGATAGCCGTAAAGACTATGTTAGGATGGACGTTATTTGGTACAACACATAGAAACGGTAACTTACATCTAAAAGCATCTCTCAATGTAATCCAAACATCGTGTGATCGAATAGATAGTGATCTGAGAGATTTCTGGACGACAGAAAGTTTTGGTACCGCATATAATGATACAAAAGAATTATCAGTAAATGATAGAAAAGCTATACTTATTACGTCACAAGCTAAAGTAGTTAACGGGCATTATAAGATGGGACTATTGTGGAAACAAGAGAACATTTCATTACCAAACAATAAGCCCCAGGCCCTTAAAAGAATTTACTCATTAAAAGGTCGTTTTGAAAGAGACCAAGACTATTTCAAATTGTATTCAACTGTTATTAAGGATTATTTATTAAAGGGATATGCAAGAGAATTAACATTGCGAGACAGATTAATTGAAAACCCAAGGATTTGGTACTTACCCCATCATAGTGTTTCAACACCTAAAAAGCCTAAATTACGAGTTGTATTTGACGCGGCATGCAAATACGGTGGGACCTCACTAAACGAAAATTTATTAACAGGTCCAGATTTATTGAACAATTTGTTGGGTTGTCTTTTAAGATTTAGACAAAATAGAATTGCAATTTTAGCAGATATCGAAGGTATGTTTAACCAAGTGCACGTCAACGATGAAGACATCCAAGCATTACGGTTCTTATGGTACAAAGATGAAGACCTATCAAGTCAACCAACCGAGTATGTGATGATGACGCACTTATTTGGAGCCAAATCAAGTCCTTGTTGCGCCTTATCAGCACTACAGCAGACAGCCGAAGACAACGCTGAACATTATTCGACTCAAGCATGTGAGACGATCAATAGAAACATGTACAAGGACGACCTGCTGAAATCAGTCGATGACGAAGAAGAAGCTGTCACCTTGGCAACAGAGCTGATGTCAATGCTACAGAAAGGTGGCTTCAAACTCACAAAGTGGAACAGCAACAGCACAGCCGTATTGGACGCACTTCCAGAAGCAGAAAGAAAGAAATCAGTGAAACTAAGCAACGACGCCAACAAAGGAGAAAGAGCACTAGGTGTCACATGGAACATCGAACAAGATACATTCACCTTCAAAGTGGCCAACGACCTGTGTGAACAACCAAATACGAAGCGTGGTCTACTGTCAACCATCAGCAGCATATACAACCCAGACGGTGTCCTCTCTCCAATTCTACTTCAACCAAAACTGATTATGCAAGAACTATGGCGACAAAAAGCAACATGGGACGAATATATGAATGACAACGAAGTTAAACAATGGGAATGCTGGAAGGATCAGATCAAAGGAATCGAAAATGTTGAAATTAAAAGACATCTGTATGAAGGATTAAAGTTAAAAGTCAATAAGAATGACCTACACATATTCTGCGACGCATCAGAGAAAGGATTTGGAGCTGTAGCATATTTGAGAGCCTCAACTGACGATGAAATCAAAGTGGTATTCTTGACTGGAAAAGCACGCTGTGCACTCCTGAAGACGCTAACAATACCACGACTAGAATTACAATCCGCACTTATGGCATCACGACTAGGAGCTATGATAATAAAAGAAATGGATATCGGATTCAATGACGTCACTTATTGGTTAGACTCGAAGTTTACCTTAGCTTGTATTGAAACGAAGACAGAAGATTTCAAACATTCGTAGCAAACAGAGTTTCAGAAATTCACGATCTAACAGAAGTGCCTCAATGGCGTCATGTACCTGGTCAACTCAATCCTTCAGATGATGCTTCTCGTGGTATCAATCCTCATGAACTGTCACTGGACTCAAGATGGCTCGCATGTCCAGATTTCTTACAAGAAGATGAAGGAACCTGGCCTCAACAGACAGAGCAAGAAGAAAACATAACAGATAAGTTAGAATTTAAACCCACTGTTATGTCAATAGTAGTAGCTAAAGATGATCATATAGAACAACTTATTGAAAGATATAATTCATGGTACAAGTTGAAACGCGTAATTGCAAGATGCTTTCAATTTGTAAACAATTGTCGCTCTCGTTCAGATGAACGAAAGCTATTATTATGTGTTGAAGATATTTCACAGGCAGAAAACAGACTCCTGAAATATGTTCAATGTCACAACTACAGCGAAGAGATAACAGCTTTAAAGAAAGAGAAGCCAGTTCCATCAAAAAGTTCAATCAAACAATTATGCCCTTTCATTGGAGATGATGGCCTACTTCGAGTTGGTGGTCGACTTAGAAATTCAGCCCTTCCAGAAGATGTCAAGCATCCAATCCTGGTACCACGACGACATATCATGGCCAAAGCCATCATCAATGACTATCACGAAGACCTCGACCACTCAGGCATTGATTGCATTATGGCTGCAATTAGAAGAAGGTTTTGGATACCTAGTATACGATCCCTTCTGAAATTTATTTCAGGGTCCTGCATCACCTGCAAGAAGATGAACGCCCGACCAATGCAACAGCAGATGGCTGATTTACCAACCTCACGTGTCACCGCCTTGTTTCCGTTCTCGTCAACTGGAGTGGACTTCTTTGGACCGTTCTATGTGAAAGTTCGTCGCAGTCAAGAGAAGAGATGGTGCTGTCTGTTCACCTGTTTGGCAACCCGTGATGTTCACCTGGAGACAACAAGCTCAATGGACACCGATCATTTCATAAATGTACTGAGGAGATTTCAATCCAGAAGAGGCAACCCTGAAGAGATTCGATCAGATAATAGAACAAACTTTGTTGGCGCAGAGAGAGCTCAGAGAAGCAATTGCCAATTGGAATCAACAAAAGATATCGAAATATTTGCAACAGAAAAATACTAAATGGATATTCAACCCGCCGGCAGCCCCTCATTTCGGAGGTACATGGGAACAATTGGTTAGGTCTGCAAAAAGAGCAATAAAAGCAATAATGAAACATCAAATTATCAATCCTGAAACATTCGACACAATTGTAATAGAAGCAGAAGGAATCCTCAACTGTCGACCATTAACTGCCTGCTAAGATGACGTCAACGATTTACAACCATTGACGCCAAACCATTTTCTGTTGGTAAGATCTATAGTACATTTACCACCAGATATATTTGAAAAAAGAGATGTCATCACGAGAAAGAATTGGCGCCGCGCCCAAGCCCTCTTAAATATGTTCTGGAAACGTTGGAACAACGAATATCTAGGTCAACTTCAGAAACAAACGAAGTGGACAACAAAACAACGCAACGTATCAATTGGCGACTTGGTTCTAATTATTGAGGAACCCCGTGTCCGTGGTTATTGGCCTATGGCAAGAATTACAAAAATCAATCAAAGCGCTGATGGATTGGTTCGTTCAGCAGAAGTGAAAACAGATAACGGAAAATTGACACGCCCAATCGCGAAGCTATGTGTATTAGAAAACTCGGTCTTGTAAAGTCTTACACTTTACAGGTGGCACTGTTGAGAGCGATTGGACTCAGTAAATAAATGAAACATTAATAGAAGAAAACTATACTAAAAATTATGATGAACATTGAAATAATAATGACTAATATAGTACTTAAATTAAAACGAACATAGATGACTCATTGCGTGGATAATGTAGAGTTCTGTATTAACTCTAGCCAGAGAATGGTAACAACAATAAGTAGTCAATTGTATAAAGTCAAAGATATAATTAATAACATACAGCATATAACACTGCTTGAATAACACTCTATCTAAACTAAATGATTACAAAGCTATTTATATTACACGATTACGAGGTTACATACAAAAGAGACTAATAACTAATTATGCTAATTATTATGAATACTACACTCGCTATTTCTTCTAAAGAATATTAAAAACGAATAAATGATAATTGAATAGTTAGAATTAAATAGTAATAAGTTGAATTGATAATTGATGATTAATCGTAAAATCCGATTTAATAGAATCGCTTTTAATAAATACGAATCCCTTTAATGAGTGTCTGGATTAGACAGGTCAAATCTTACAGGTGGTTTAGTTATGCGACCTGACCGAGTTAAACGAGATGTTGTTCTCACGTGAGAACGAGCGCGAACTAATGTTCCACCAGATTCTGTTTCAACGGTAGTACGACGAGGTGACGACGATATAACATTACCACGAATTATATCTCCTCCTCCATCACGTAATATTACTCTTTCTCCTTCATTTGGAGTTGGTAAATTTGATACAAGTTTTTGTTGATCATGAAATAGTTTCATAGCTGCTTTAGCTTTAATTTGATGATTTACATTGACAGGTTTGTTTGATGACACCGCAGGAATTGGTGTAACAGGTTTACGTCCCATTAGAGCATGTAGAGGAGATGTACCAATCATACGATGTACTGTGGATCTTATTGTAAATAGCACATGACGTAAACGCTGTGTTCGTGTAAGGTCATCTGTTCCTGTCCAACGATATTTAAATGTCCTATGAAATCGTTCTACCATTCCATTAGAACGAGGGTAACGGGGAGGTGAATTACATAACACCACACCCCAACTTTTGCAAAATCGTTTGAACTTTTTTGAGGTGAATTGGGATCCATTGTCTGACATTAGTTCAAGACAAGGTCCATGGCGACAAAATTTAGCTTCTAATGCATCAATTACTTCAGGTGTTTTCTCATGTTTTAGTGGAAACAATTCAGGATAACGTGAACCGTAATCAACGACAGATAAATATGGCTTACCATCAACATGGAAAATGTCCGTCGCCAAAGTATGCCAGGGTGGTAGAACTTCTGATGGCTTCAATTCCAACTCAGGCCATCGTTGAGAAACTTCTCTGCATGTCTCACAGGAAGCTATTGTAGACTTTACCTCTGCAGAAAGACCAGGCCACCAGACAGATGAAAGTTGAGACAGTGTTGGTTTAAGTCCAAGATGACTATCATGTGCTAGTTTGATTAAACGTTCACGTAAACTAGACGGAATAACTACTTGAGTACCACGCACGAGTACTCGTTGCTTCTGCAAAACAGATAAATTAAAACGTTCTTTAAAATAAAACTTCCGGAATACTAAACCAATTATTACATTCTATTGCTTCGATGACACGTGTCAGGGCATTACTAGCAGCTGTTTCTAGCTCTACGTCTCTTAATGTAACAAAATTAGGATCTAAAAAGTGTTCAAAATCGTCAATAGCTATCGAACAAATTTCGCTATAATCATTAACACTCAGCTCAGGAGTGTTCTTAATAGATGGTGAACGTGATAAAGTATCAGGCAAAGTATTCATATTTTCTTTCGCCGGTTTATAAATAATATTTGATCCATATTGTTGCAATCGTAACATCATACGTTGAAGGCGAGGTGGAATTGCTTCAAATGGTTTCAACCATATTGATTCTAGGGGCTTATGGTCTGTCCAAAATTCAACTGTTAACCCCCTAATATAAATTGCTGGAAACGTGTTGCGCCAAAGACTATAGCTAACAACTCGCGTTCCATTTGTGTGTATTTCTGCTCAGTAGATGTTAACGAACGACTAGCTGTTAACACCGGAGTCCAATTGTTGTTAATAAACTGCATAAGTACAGCACCTAAGCCATAAGGACTTGCATCACACAAAATAGCTGTACGAGCGTTACAATCGTAAAATGAAAATGTAGTTTTAGCTGCTTCTGCAAGTGCCACCTTAACATGTTTCCAGGCACTGTTTATTGCTTCATTATCAAACTGTCCTTTGATGATGTCTCTGATAGATTTCACATTAGTTGAGAGATTGGGAAGAAATTTCTGTAAATAATTCAACATCCTTAACACTCTACGGGCTTCAGCAATTGTAGTAGGTGCAGAAAGTGATAATGCTTCTACAATCTTCTGTTGATCTGGTGAAATACCCTCGTCTGAAATTGTATGTCCTAGATACAATAGCTCACGTTGTGCAAACTTACATTTACTTTTATTCAACTTTGCACCAATAGAATTGAGACGTTCTTTAACAGCAGATAAATTTAAATCGTGTTCAGCTTTGTCCTTACCATATACCAATATATCGTCTATATACACCATACAACAATTAAGATCAGACAAATGATCGGTCATTGTTCTTTGAAATATTTCTGGTGCCGAACTAACACCGAACGGTAAGCGTAAATATCGATAATTACCACGGTGTGTCGCTATTGTTGTCAAATCCAAAGATGATTCATCTAATTTTAATTGATGAAAACAGCTTTCTAAATCGAGAATAGAAAAGAGCTTTGAAAAATTTGAATGAATGAATGAATGTCAAAAAATGAATCAGCGGTTGGAATAACAAACCGTTCACGTTGTATAGATTCATTCAATTTACGAAAATCGCCACAAATTCGAATTTTATTATTTTTTCTCTTAGCTACAACAATTGGCGATAACCATTTACTAGGCTTTAATACACACTCCTTTATTCCTAAATTTTCTAAACGATCAAGCTCATTTGAAACGGATTCATGTAACCTGAAAGGTAGCTTTCGAGCTCCCTGTGCAGCAGGTTGAGCATTAGGTTTTATTTGTAGTGTAGCCGTGCCAATACTTCCTAACAATGTAGCCTCATTAATTTGTACAAAATATTCTTTTGGTCAACGGCTGACCACCTAAATTTAAATAATCAGAATAACTAAGTAATGGACACGTCATATTATCAGTACATTTCGCTGTAATTTTGAGCGGGCTATGATTTGGTGAAGCGGATAAACCAACGGTGCCCTCGGCGGTAATACGAATAGCTTTGCTATTCCATGGTTTTACAAATTTATCAGTTGGTTGCGTAAGATCCTTGGCATATTTTAAAATATTAAACGGTATCATAGTAGACGTACTGCCAGGATCGATAAGAAACGTTATTTTTTTATCAAACGCCCATAAATCAACATATGCCCTCTTGCCGGGAGTGTTAGAATGGACGGCAAAAAAACCATCTGAAGGCGTGTCAGACGAATCAGAATTGGAATAAACTACTGCTGCCGCTCTTTCTGAGCGGGATTTAGATTTCGACTTGCTATTACGTTTATCAGATTTCTTATTATCATATTTATTTTTACTTGATGTAGATGCATCACGGTTATCAAATCTATCACGCGAGTGTGACGACACTTTTGATTTTGATAGACAAACAGAACTAAAATGATTTAATCGACCACATTTTGAACACGTTTTACGATATGCAGGACATTTACCTCTTACATGATTTTTACTGCAATATTTACAATCATCTACGACTGCGTTTGTATCGGATGGAGATAGCGTTAAAACGGTATCGCTTACTGTTTTGAAACTAGATATTAAACGCATACATTGATCAATTTCTAAATTATCAATATCTTGTTGTAAAACGAGGCGTTTCGCGTCGTCGTTTTTAATGCCTCCAATCAGTAGATCACGAATTAATAGTTCACCTGTGAGATTTCTGTCTGTATAACCAGATTCCTGATACAATGCTCGTAATTGCTGTAGAAATTCATGTATTGTTTCATCATGTGTTTGTTTCAAATCTAACAATCGACACCGATATTCCAGGTTCCGTCTTTGAGGTTTCAATATTCGTTCAATTTCGGTAAGCACGTTTGTCAAGTTTTCAACAAGTTGAAGTCCAAATTGACAATTTTTTTTAGCAAATCTTCTGAAATCATCTCCAGCCACGTTGTATAATATAGCCAGTTTCTTTTCTTCTGACTTTTCATCAAGGTCTGATGCAAGCATATAATTTGAAAATGTTGCCTTCCATTTTGTAAAGCGGTCATAAGCGTTACGTTGTCCAGGGTCAAATTCGGGTGGCAATCGACCACGAAAAGTAGCCATTCTCACAAATATGAAGAAAATCCTATCCACTGCGCCAATGTAGAGTTCTGTATTAACTCTAGCCAGAGAATGGTAGCAACAATAAGTAGTCAATTGTATAAAGTCAAAGATATAATTAATAACATACAGCATATAACACTGCTTGAATAACACTCTATCTAAACTAAATGATTACAAAGCTATTTATCCTACACGATTACGAGGTTACATACAAAAGAGACTAATAACTAATTATGCTAATTATTATGAATACTACAATAATAGCGTATAATTGAAAGTAGCCTAATGATGTTATGTAGGATGACAAGGATAAAATATACCACGTAATGCTTATATGCCTACGCATTGTTTGCGTGACAAGGATGAAATACACCACGTTATGTTTAATATGCCTACGTATTGTTTGCGTGGAACCTTACCTAATAATAGATATAGTTTAGTATAAATGCAAGACAAATTAACTATAAAGAGGTGAAAGATAGAAAGTAAGAGTTGAATGTATACCAGAAGATTTATATATGTATGAGAATATATGTTTTATATGTTACGAAATCAAGAGAAATTATATATCAAATCAATATCAAGTTACAAAAGAAGAGAATTTGGTGTATTCATTGGTGTCACTCTATATATCTCTCCTGAAGCTGTCCTTGACACTTCGTATGTTATTGGTGAGTCTTCTTATCAATATAAGGGCCATTTACACTGCAGCAAAAAAGGCACGGTACTCGTCAATTAACACCCGAGGTGTTAACAAGAATGCGGCCCGTGCTGTTTTTTTTCAGGGTTTACACAGCTTATTAAAAACTGTTTTCAAGATCGCCCGTGCCTATTTTTACGCGGGCCGAGATTGAAAACTTACAAACTGAATTATAGGTTTCTCATTATTTAATGGTTTTACAGGTGAAATTCGATAAATTGAGATTCAATTATGTTAAATAACTTGTAAGGATTCTGTTGAACTGAAAATCAATATGTTTTTCATCAATTATAATATTTAAAATTTTGTTACATTCCTATCTCCATTGAGCAAAATTCAAATACATTTGGGTTAGTCTTTCAGCTCCTCCACATGCTACCACGCCAGATCAGTTTTTCTGTGACAAAAGACACATCTAAATTTACGCTCTGCACTCGTAGTTACAATTTGCATAATTAAACCTTATACTAGAGAAACTTCATTAATTTTCAAAAGAAATACGTAACAAAATATGCTTAATGTGCTTATCTAGGTTTGGTAATCTTTAGTCTGTTACTGATTTTATTAGAAAACCTCAGAATTCCACTGTAAAGAGACGCAACTTCTACGATGACGTCATAATTACTGCAAAACGGCACGGTGCCCACTTTTTGAGCGGGCCGAGACTACCTCGAGAAATGATCTCGGCCCGATCAAAAAATATAGTAGGCACGGTGCCGCTTTTCAATGTCTGAAAAAGCCGTTTAGACAGTGTTTTTGCTTGGCCCGTGCTCAAAAACACTTGACACCTTCACACCTTTGATGTGTTAATTGACGAGTACCGTGCCTATTTTGCTGCAGTGTAAATGGCCCTATAGTAAATAGCTTCAATGTATGGGTCTCTAAGGAAGGTTTGTACAGTCCGCCTTCAAATTGAATAGAACCCGTACAATTATTAATAATCTATTAATAATCACTGTACCTGTTGCATTTCCTTTTCAAGGGTTGCTGTTATGATATTTTTCAGTTCAGTCATTCCTTGTGGCTCCCCTGTGAGTAAAAATTTAAAATATTTGAACAATCAAATCAGGAGAAATGATAGAATAAGAGTCAAGTATTAGACACACATATGGATGCTTTTACGAATTTCATACAACAATGTGGTCATGAGGCGGTTTCATTTGATTGTAGTGTTAACAATTATAATGTTGGTGAGAATAATGGTAGTGAATAATGCGCAGTATACTGTGATAGTCGATAAGCCCATATGATTGGTTCAAACAGTCAATTATTTATCATTTACAGCAAAGAATCAATTGATAAATCTGACTCTAAGAAACAACAGAGACGAGCAATAATATGATACATTTGAAACAGTGTATCAGAATTATTACTATCATTATGCAAAACAGCAAGTCAAATAAAAAATTGAAGCCTGCATGAGCCACGACTGGAAAACAGGGATTCTAAAACCTGACAAACACGTAGACTTTTACCTTTTAGATAATCTGTTGTTAAAGAAATCTAACAAAATAATAAAGCTGTTTGTTTTCATTTTACTTTGGATTGTGCTTGGAATATCTGTAAAATAGTATTACATTTGACTTTGACAAGTGATGAGAATTATGCGGAACTATTTTGTAAACACTGAATTTCAAAATTAAACATTTGACATAAGAGAACATACTGCCATATTTCGTACCTAATACAAAAGTCATCAAACTACCCCTGTGAAAAAGTTCATGAAATAGTTCATAAAAATGGGGCCAGGTAACATTCATGAACTGTTCATGAAACATCCATGAGCTGTTTGTGAGGGGTCCATAAACAGTTCATGAACTTAACCAATTTTTCGTAGGGGTGTAGGATTGAGGATGTGTGTTATTATGTGACACAATCTTAACTTACAAAAATATACTCAATATCATCATGTTTAATAAGAAATCGATTTATCATGGAGAATATTTATCTGATCTCAAAGCAACAAACCTTTCTCTTCATTGTTTTTTGTATTGCCAGATGATGGTTCAGTCAATGAGATCATGTCAGCATCCTTAAAATAAATAAATGCGTTACGACAAAATAAATTTTAAGTTGATGAACTGTTCATGAACTTCTGAACTATCAATCCCAGGGGAAATCACATACACAATAATCATCAGACTAAGGTTATTATGTTTACTGAAGTCAAATCGACAAGAATTTCAGCTGAAATTATTCAACATTGAATTCATATCGCTACAAGAATTGGTTCTTGAAATATCTCTTACAAAATAGTTTATCAAAACAAATTCCCTACTAACAAGTCTACTTCAAACAACTCTCATTTTAGAAATCAGTGTTGGCTTGTTGGTATCCTATTTGATAACTACTAACTAATCAATTGGTTAGGGGGTAGCACTACTTACTTTTATTGTATCTTCATTATTTTCTTTGACAATCTCTTCATTTTTACCCTGTGGATTATCATCGAGTGTTGCAGTTGTGATCTCTATAATAATTCCAATGAACATAAATCATGGTTACCGTGGCTACTAATGCATGGTTTCTTCTAATAAATTATTTTCTGTTAGTATTATAATCCTGATCATTAGAAGAATGGAAACTAGAATGGAAATGCTAGAATCGAAATGCAAGAAATAACTGAAGGGTTCTGTTGAACTGTTTCTTTTCTGAATTTCATGCTGATTCAAGTGATTATTGATAGATTGGGGATTCTGAACAAGCTTATACAAATTTGTATATTCTCTTTCTAATTTTCTGTCAGCGTATTAGCTACCAGGACTATTAATCAAGACATTTTTGTTCTGATTCAAACATTTCTGTTTAGTCTATTCAATGATCTGCATTCTGATTGGTCCCATTGTTCACTCTTTTCTCATAGTGAGCGCAGGCAAGTTCCCTCCTATTTTTCAAAAAGTAAACAAGCGATTCGCAGATATTTTTTCAATCAATTAATTTATATGAGAGTTTTATAAATTCCATAACAAGCAACAATACAAAATAAAAGTGGTATTTAGAAGTTCAGTAAGTGAATTAAATAAATTAAATGCATGTACACTGATAAGAAGATGTATCAATGGAAACATATGTAATCCTTTTAAAAACTATTTTGAAATTGCAAACCATTAACCATCAACCATCAACAAGAAACAATCATTACCATTTAAAGATACCAAGATTGAAAACAGAATACCGAAAAGCATCATTTTATTATATGGGTACAAAAACTTACAACAAAGTAGCCCTTGAAATAAGAAAAACTACTTCATTTAATAAATATAAATTACTAATTGTAACTATATATCATGTAGTTGATGTTAAAATCCAGACCTTTTTTATTGGGGGGGGGGGTTTGAAGTACATCCTACGTACAATCGTTATGCTGGAATTGCCTCGTTTGAATGTATCCCATCAGATGCCACGAGGCATTAGTGCACTGCATTACCTGGAATCATGTGATCTTGGTCAGCCTCTTCTCCACAACAGAGGGTAAGTCTCGTGATACTGTAAGGGTGTAGTCATTCTTGCATGTGCTAGCCTGCTAGCAGGTCGATAACGAACGAACGAATTCGCATTTAATTAAATGCAACGCAAGTATGTCAAGACGTACACGAAACAGTCGTGATTCGATTGCTTCAATGCCTTATGTGATACTGGTATCAAGATCATCTTTGGTTACGTCTCCTCAGTCACTTCAGAAGTTTCTTCTTTTCTGAGTGGTATGTTTGAAGACCCTCAACAACGTCAGGATTTTGTTAACGACGTGGCACAAGCTGTAATGGCAGCTAGTAGACCATCACCATCGGCTCCGGTAAGCGCACCATCGGCACATTTACCAACTGCAAATGCCAGCGTTAATCCAGGTACGTCAGGTTTATTGTCTATGCCCTCTTTTGTGAATACTTTTTATTTGCCGTTGTCTAGCGGAGACGCCGTTGCAGCTGCCACTTATTTATCTGGTACATCTGCATCACTGGATACTACGACACCAATCACCAGCAGCCTATTGCCTACGCTGCCACAGGTCTTTCAACCTTATATTATTGGTCCAGGTTACTCGCCAATCCCAGCTAAGCTGGTTGGTCAAATAGTAAATGGTCGCTTCATAGAGCTATCTGAACTATTGTCGGTGGTTGGTGCCTTCGGTGGTTGACGTTGAGACAGAGCCACAATTAGTTATGGACGGTCTCGCTATTCTAATTGGTAAGCCAAAATCAAATCGTCGAAAGATTGACGATATTATCAGCTGGGTGGAAGCTTTCACAATATTTATGTCAGTACTAACCACTTATTGCCCTGGACGATGGAAGGACTTATCGTCTTATAAACTTGCCATAATCCGGCTGTTCCGCCAATTCAATTGCTGGGCATGGTTGTCCTATGATACAGCCTTTCGACAACACGCTGCAGCTAGTCAACAATCAGATTGGTCTCTAATCAACCATCGATTATACACATACCATACTGCTGGAGCTGTTGTTTGCTCTCGACTAGACCACACACGTTCGGAAAAAGGTGGTACAGCTACAAGAGGTGCAGAACCACGAGGTACCACTAACGGATTACGAGTATGCACATCATGGAACGGTGGATGGTGTTCATCGCGGTATGGAGTATGCCGATTCAATCAAATATGTTCAAAATGTTCAGAAAGCCATCGAAGTGTGGACTGCAACAAACAATCTAATGTGCCAGCTTTGGTACAACCTCTCAAGCCTTTCGACAGCAGGCAGTTGCAACGGCGTTAGTCCTTATATATATGTTGGTCTAGTTTGTTTATTTTATCTCTATTTTGTTGATTTCCCTCACTTACAAAATAGTAGTTAGTGGATTTGTAACTGTTATTCTCTTATTTACTCTTTTCTTAATGTTATCATAGTGTTTCAATGATTATTTTACACTCAATTCAATTCGTTGTGTTTTTGCGTCTATCTTTTGTCATTAAAAAACAGCGTAGGTTGTTCTGAGTTTCTTGTTTGTGGCCATACAAGTCTGAAAACCGAGGCATGTGTTACAAAAAGCGAGTTTTTGATCATTGAGCTTATTCATAAAATATGTCTTGTTTATGTTTTTGAGTGTCTCAACTGTGACGATTTAATTATCCAAAACATTGTTTATCACAACTTCAATAAGGTTACGATTTCAAACCAAGGTCGAGGAATGTATGTGTGCAACAGTAATGTCAGTTTTATTTACAAAAACTTAAACTGCTGTTAGCTGTAAATGAAAAATATATTCAATTTATCGCACCTTGATCGCTGGTTATTGTTGTAACTTTCGATGTTGTTGTACGAGTGTAGATTAAATTGGATCCAATTGAATTGTAAAGCAAAACTTATATGCAAATTTATGTTACTATTCAACTTAATCTCAAGGCATATAGTTTACCTTGCTTGTGTCGCCAAAAAAAAAAAGAAAAAAGTTTCTTGTACAAAGGTGTGACTAATCTTTTGACCATAGGTTTAAACCAAACAAAAAGGCAGCTTATAAATTCGTTTCTCAATCCAATAGTTATACTGGTTCATTATAAAATGTAGTCAAAGCCGATTGGCTAATAAATGCTTCCTCTCTTTTAGATTGGCCAAGGCATGGTCAATGTAATTGTGTAACACCCCCCCCCCTGTGTTTGTCTCATTTAGCTGCCAAATTCATCAGCTACGATGGATAAAAAAAAAAAATTTCTAGATAGCAGCCGATTTTTTCAGACGTAACGACCGAAAAGTCCGCAATCAAATTTAACCGATACGCCTAATTACAATACGGAATACAGAATAGCGGATCAATATCTGTAATCCGTGTTTCGATTTTTGTTCTAGCTGCCAGTCTATTGCCTTCAATTGCATCAATCACTCCTTTACAAGTGGATCGTTTTGCCTATTATTTGGCCTCTCATCCTAATTCCTTATTTGCTTCTTACGTTATAAGTGGAATCAGAGAAGGCTTTAGATTGGGTTTTAACCCTATGCAGCGTCTCAAGTCATTCAAAAAAATAATGC
Source organism: Haliclystus octoradiatus (assembly GCA_916610825.1). NCBI lineage: Eukaryota > Metazoa > Cnidaria > Staurozoa > Stauromedusae > Haliclystidae > Haliclystus > Haliclystus octoradiatus. The sequence goes on from OU744450.1 coordinate 10,788,170, forward strand.
TTCGGCCCACAAATATTCTTCAGTGATTGATAACTATCTGGACAATGAAGTACACTTAGGAAGAGTTGCTGGCCCGTTCAACATTCCTCCTATTAATGGACTTCAAGTCAGTAGCTTTGGCGTTATTCCTAAGAAGAACCAACCAGGAAAATGGCGACTCATAGTAGATTTGTCAGCCCCCTGTGGCTCTAGCAGGGATAAATCTGATAATTGATGGCATCGATAAATCTGAAATTAGTTTGCATTATGTACAGCTAGACCAGATTCTCTCAATGATAGGAAGCCTTGGGGTTGGAGCGCTGATGGCAAAATTTGATGTTGAAGCTGCTTACCGGAATATTCCGGTTCACCCGACAGACCGGGCATTACTAGGTATGAAGTGGCGAGGCAATTACTTTGTAGACTTAACCCTACCATTTGGGTTGAGATCGGCACCATTTATCTTCAACGCAGTGGCTGAAGAGGTCGAATGGATTCTATCATTCCATTTTGATGTTTCAAATATTGTCCACTATTTGGACGACTTTATCATGGTAGGGCCACCTGATTCAGATCAATGTGCTCGCCAATGGTATTTAGCGCAAGGAAGTATGCAGGGAATTGGGCCTACCACTCAATTCCAAAAAATGTGCAGGACCTTCTACGTAGATGGTTGTACTAGGCATTGAGCTAGACTCTCTAACTCAGACTGCTTGTCTCCCAGCATACAAACTGGCCAACCTTCAAACTCTGATAGAGTCGTGGGTTTCCAAACGGCGATGTAGCCGCAACGAATTGGAATCTCTTATTGGTCATTTACACCATGCAGCTAAAGTAGTGTGGCCTGGTCGCACCTTTATACGCCGTATGTTGAATTTGCTGGGCTCCTTTAGATCAAACTCTCATCCGGTACGACTGAATTGCGAGTTTAAGCAAGATTTGTTTTGGTGGCATAACTTCCTTGGTCAATGGAATGGCGTCAGTTTTTGGTTGTTCCCAGGAATGCCAACAGTCGCTGAATTTGAATTGTTTACTGATGCTTCTGGTTCAATGGGTTATGGTGCATACTACCAAGGAAATTGGTTTAATGGAATCTGGAGCAAATATCAAGCAGAGCAATCAATTGCATATAAGGAACTGTTCCCCATTGTAGTTGCAGCTCACATTTGGGGTTCAGACTGGACGCGTTGTCATGTAAATTTCCGATGCGACAACGAAGCAGTTGTTCACATTCTCAATTCCCAAGGTTCCTGTAATCATGCGACTATTAAGAAACTTTCTATTTGTGGCCGCACAACAGAATTTTTCTTTCACTTCACAGCATATTGCTGGCATCAACAACGGGATTGCTGATGCATTATCTCGCTTTCATTGGCAGGTATTCTTCGAACTGGCACCCTCTGCCAAAGACTGTCCAATACTGCTAGACAACCGGTTGTTGATGGACCTGGCATAAATCAACTGCAAGCAAGATGTCAGCAACTTATATGCAACAGCCTGGCACCCTCCACTAGACGTACGTATTCATCGGCCCAACATCGTTTTCTGGTGTTCTCAACTCAGCATGCCTATTCATCTCCTTGCCCTACTACTGAGTCAATGTTATGCTTGTTTATGACTCATTTGTCTGATTCACTCAAGCTACCTTCAATCAAGGTTTACCTATCGGCTGTAAGAGAATTACATCTAGAGCAAGATTTTGCAGACCCACTAATAAATTGTGCATGCCTCCATCGACTTTGTCAAGGAATCAAAAAGACACACCTTGACAGCACTATACCTCGTCTGCCCATTACAGACTCTCTCATGGAAATTATTCATCGGTCATTGAATTTTACATGTGAAGACCACATAATGTTTTGGGCTGCATGCACGCTAGCATACTTTGGATTCCTCAGGTCATCAGAGTTCACCGTACCGAATCTACAAAGTTTTGATTCAGCAATCCATTTGCAGCTTTCTGATCTGTCTTTCGATTCAGTCATTACACCTACATGTATGCGAGTTAGAATCAAGGCATCCAAAACTGATTCATTCCGTGAAGGATGTTATGTCCATATTGGCCTTGGATCATCAAGACTGTGTGCTGTTGCAGCTATGTCTGCTTATCTGTACTAGCGTGGTGAAAAGGCTGGACCCCTTTTCTTATATAAATCTGGCGATACCTTGTCTCATCTTCGTCTGTCCACTTGGTTGCGCTCTATCTTTGTTGAGTCCAAAATTCCCGGAAATTTCTCAACGCACAGTTTCAGAATTGGGGCCGCAACAATGGCTGGTCGTAATGGCATTCCAGACCATATCATCAAAGCTCTAGGATGCTGGAATAGCCAAGCATACCTGCTATATACCAGAACTTCACCAGCATCACTTTCAACCTTTTCCAGTGTTCTGGCATAGCTTGATGTCTTGTCCAGAAAGTCAGTTTGATGTTTGTGCTTGCTGCTTGGGCATAATTTGGTGGGAGCTACAGATAAGAACCTGTATCTCTTCTCCAAGCACCTTGGAGTCCAATTTTTGTTGAGACAGGTTAGCACTAGTTTAGCTGCCTAACGAACGAATGAGTAACTCCCACCAACCAAGCACCAATCCCAAAACCCCACCAAAGGGTGGGGATTTTAATTGTAGCTATATATCATGTAGTTGAGGTTAAAATCCAGACCTTTTTTATTTTTTTTTTGGGGGGGGGGTAAGTACGTCCTACGTACAATCGTTATGCTGGAATTGCCTCGTTTGAATGTATGCCGTCAGATGCCACGAGGAATTAGTGCACTGCATTACCTGAAATCATGGGATCTTGGTCAGCCTCTTCTCCACAACAGAGGGTAAGTCTCGTGATACTGTAAGGGTGTAGTCATTCTTACATTTGCTAGCTTGCTAGCAGGTCGATAACGAACGAACGCATTCGCATTTAATTAAACGCAACGCAAGCATGTCAAGACGTACACGAAACAGTCGTGATTCGATTGCTTCCCATCCTCCCTCTCCATTACTGTCTTTGCTGATTATACTTCAGATAAGTTAACAGATATTTAGTCTCATATAGGCTAGGCTTTGCTCAACACTATAGTGACTGCTATTAGACGAATGTAGAGTCTATGTTTGAGTTAATATTTCTGTATAGAAATGTAGAATGTCTAACCTTTATTTCAACAGGGTAGTTTTAATTTCTCCACTGAATATCAATGTGACGGTGCTTGGTTCGAGTGGTGGAGACAGGTTAGCACGAGTTTAGCTGTCTAACGAACGAATGAGTAACTCCCACCAACCAAGCACCAATCCCAAAACCCCACCAAAGGGTGGGGATTTTAATCAAAGACAATTTCAAACATTTCACCAATCCTTAGAACTGATACAACTCATTGATTATGTTCCATAAATTTTGCTTTATTTGTTTAACTTGAGTTTAATGATATTCAATTGCTACTTTGTTCAAGTTTTCTGTTTTGTGTAGTTGTATATTTGTAGTCAATATTTAACCCAATTGTTCCGTTTTAAAAATTTGTTTTGAAAATTTATTCTGAATCAAGTCAAACTAAAATTCATCCTCCAAATTATGACATGCAGGCGTCGTGAATGCCTATGAGCGAGGGTTGTATTTAAGATTAATTTCTCAATAAGCGAGTGAGCGGTTGAAAGTTATTTCTTTTGATATGTTTCGCTTGTACCACTAGTTGGTTTCTGCTAGAGGACCTCAATTAGTATTCAACGGTAGCCAACTCGGGCTTGTTTTCAAATTGTTAATTAGACCAGCATATGATTTGACAGCTATTATATTGCTATTCACTTGACAAGCTTACTGTATATTTGGCGCTTTATTGTAGGAGACATTCCTATTTCTAAAGGTTTTGAGACACATAGGTACTTGTTAAGGCTAAACACAAGCAAAATTGTCAAGGACTTTCTATGTGGCTTTGTCAATAGAGAGATTGAATCAAATAACAAGCATGACACATTGCTATGTATACTTCACGTTTACAAACTAACCTTCCTGCATGTCTGATGCATCTGGTAAACCTTTGTAATCAATTTTCAAATCAAGACGAATCTGAAAATAAGATGCACACATATAATAAAATTATAAAGAATTTAATAAATGCAGTAGCAAACTCAAGATTATTACAATGGACCTCAATTCTGGAGTTAGATTGCTAAGTTCGTTGAATATATATCTAAATAATGTGAAATCTAAATATGATATTCTGTTGAGCTGTTACAATGTTGAGAGGCTAGGTTCAATATCTCTACAAATACTTATGAAAGTAAAGCGATTGAGATGTGCAGGGAGAGAAATTAAGCAGCTTTGTATCAACGAGAAGCAAGAAAACGTAAAGACCCGATTACAGTCACAGACCAAAAAATTAAAAAATGCTGTAGTCAGTCACTCTGTACGGAATAAGAAACAGGGTCCACATGGGGCTAGTTCATAGGGGAAATGTTCAAACGAGGTTACAAAGCCTCAATTTCAACAACCGGTGCTAGTCAATTGTCAACAGGAAAAGATGCCGCAACTCACCATGCTGCCGCATGATCACTGTTTCGATTTGCGATTAGTATGACCTGTTCCATCCTTACGGAAAAATTACTTAAAGTTTATGCAGATCATGTGCTGATCATTAGCCATCATGTCAAATGACTTTTGCCAAATCATTATCTTGTCGTAAGCCCAACATGTCGGTCGTCAGTATTCATTAAAATTCCTCCTCGTCAGAAGAAAAATTCAAACTACTGGTCTTGAATGTCCCTATTGACAAAATCACCGAAATACCATCAACGATCAGCCACTGTTCTATATTGCTAGATATTAGCAATATATTTCAGTGGAAGTTAATCCCACGGTATTGAGAAATCAAAGCTTGAAATTGCGATTCTTTGAAAAATCAGATAAGAGTTAAGATACAAAGATCAGAACAAATAATTTCAATTTTAAATAACATTTGTACTGCTCTTTGTTTTCTCCTATTCGTATTTTTTCCTGTCTATGATTATGTCTCCCAGCTGATTGGCATTAAGTCTTGCAGATTGCAAATAATTACCGTTTGAAAACCTCACAAGTCTACTGTTAAATAAAATGTTTGTTTTCCTGTAAAATTTCATTTCTAATTCTGAGCAACACTGCAGATACACAGATGAATGCTGTGATGTTTATCGATCATTCAATTTGAGAAATTATCTGTTTTTATTATTTTCATTAAAAGGCTTTTGCAAAGAACTCAAATGCATCTGTTGGACCACTTCTCCATCAACTGCTTCAACAAAAGGTTATCAATGGAGAATATTCCTACAGCAAAAAGGGTCCAACTGAAATCTGATATGTGGAAAACTTTCGAAATACTGTAGTTGTAAATATGGAAAATAATACAAAGGACATTCCAGTTATTGCCTGCTAAGGTTATTTTACTTGCTTCCAGGCGTGAATCCATGGGGGGAGGTACTTGAGCACCAATCAGATTTTTGAAGCTCTGAAGTTTTCGCAATGACACCATTAGTTATTGCTAGAGAAACATAATAATTTAATATGGCACACAAATATTTGACGGAATGGTAACAAGAAAGAGGCTACAAAGTCTTTTTGTGCACCCGCTTTTAGGCCTTTTGCAAAACTTAATATTTGAGTAAATCTGTTTTACAATACCTTTTTTCTAGAGCCTCATCTGATGGGAATTGCCTTTACAATGCAAGTTCAATAGCAATGTGTAGGATGGAAGCTATAGCTCCTCTCTTGGGCGCTCAGGCAAGCATCGAGTTATATTGCAATTGCTCCTTTTATGTCAATCATCCTTGTATTAACGAGCAACATAAAAGAGAGCATTCCAAAACATATCAAATGCTTTTTCGATGTGTGTGTCTGATATTGCCTTGGCTCACTTTGACAAAAACCATGTTGTTTTGCCAAGTCTAAATAATCCCTTGATATTTATCCTGAGTATTCGAAAAAGTATTCCAGAATCATATCAATCAATTATAGAAGGAAGGTCAACATTAGAAGAATCATGGGAAGCTATGAAGTTAGTCATGACTGATTAAAATATTGCAGATGAGATAACATAGAATTTAAGTAGACTCACACCATTGGTTGACAAAGACTCAGAAGCAATTCAGAAATTTGTAACGGCGATGAGAACCCACATTATGTACTTGGTGGAATTTTGAAAGAGTCATAGAACAACATATGAAGAATTCATACAAGACCTTAAGAGGAAAACAGGAAGAGACTTTGAAGAACAAGTAGACGACCAATTTTCTATTTCAATCGTATCATTTGATGAATTTACCTATAATTCCCTCATTGAAGGGGATTGCATTGATTAAGGAAAATAACAATTATTATTATAGTATCTTATTATTAAATATAAAATAAATAGTCAACTTTAACTATGTGTGGGGGCTTTACATTCGGTCGTATGGTTTATAAATGAAGAAGGTGAGATTGATATAGTAGCAAGTTCTTTGCAAGGCAAAATGTTCACTTGGAATTCTGGGCGTTTACGTTGCAATTGCAATGGACATTAATTTTCTTATTCGGGAATGAGAAGCGTACGAAACCCTGTCCTGACACTAACTTGTATTTCTTTTGTGTGAAATAAAAATGTCAAAGTATATAAGATGTAAAATTTGCGGTGAATAACCTGTAAAATTCCTATTGCTCGACTGCACTTTATCTCAACAATGTGTTTAGAGAATGAATAAATGAGCATATAAAAAATATCTCGTATATTATAATTCGCGGAACATTCAATTAATTTAAATATTGATAGTTTAGAGAAAAGAAGTTTGCATGCAGATTTAATCCTTTACTTAAAATAATCAATAGCTTGGATGGATACATCCTTCTTCAAAATTTCAAGGCAGGGCCAAATACTTATGCTTCTTTCTTAATCAAATGTGTACTGTCATTCTTTTCTGTACGTTGCATACATATTTATTATTCACTATCTTTACTTCCTTCCTAAGCAATAAATGTACATATGTTTGAAATTAGACTTAGCCATGGTTCATACATCGTACGGTACATGTGCCGATCTTATTCTACTCAAGAATGCATTTGGAGTGACTCTGGAGTTTGTTTGGTTTCAGACAGCGTTCCAGAGAAGTGAGCATGACCATATTTGTGTAACTTCCAAAAAGTAATTATAATTAGAGAGCAAACTCGATCAAAATGGCGAAGACCTCATCAGTATTATTGATGGCTCTAGCATCTAAAAATCGTCGCTTATAACTTGTAAGATCAATCGTAGTAGATATAAACTGTAGGAAAATGTTGATAAAATGTTTATTACTGCTTGTTCTTCTTCTGTCTAAGAAGAAGCAAAATAATCTTGTGGTTAATTGTTCATGTAGAAAATTGCCTTGCAACGCAGGATGGTGGGACAAAGCGTGGCGATTGTATCCTGATAAAAAATTAAAAAAACAAAAACATTTACAGTATCTAAAGAAACATTCAGCTATATACTATTGAAATAAAAAACATAAATTAGATTGTGAATTCATTGTTAAGTTGGGAGTTTCTACCATACCATGTATCGTGAAAGAAGTATGTGACACCATTGTTAGCTGTCTAGGGAAGGATCAGGTTGAGGATTATTATTCTCCAAAGGATCATACTGATTTTAAATCTGAAGTTCTAGGCATTGTGGAGATTTGGCAATTTCTCTTCTCCCGGGCAGTGATAGACGGATGCCACATACCCATTAAATGCCTCGCAGGAGGAGCTTGTGCATTCAAAGAGTATCACAATTTGACGTTTTTTCACTTAGTCGTCTTGATGGGAATGGTAGATGCCAAGTACCCGTTTGTACGGTCTAGCTGTGTGTATCCTGGTAATAATCATAACTCAATGATTTTAAGTCCTCGTCGGATTACAAAGGTCTAAACGATTGTTCAGCTGGCCGTGTAATATTCAAGGAAGTGGAAAACAATATCCGACCATTGGCTCTAGTAGACTATGCCTTTGCTATGGAGAATTGGCTTCTCAAACCTTACTCTAACGCTGTTCTTAGTCCTCGGAGCATTATTTTAATTATCGATTAAGTAGAGCAAGAATGGTAGTTGAGGCAGGGTTTGGCCGGCTCAAAGAAAGATGGTGATATCTCATGAAAAAATGCAAAGGTGGCCTAGACGGCCTTGAAATTGCAGTACTTGCATGCATTGTCCTTCACAATCTATTAATCTTAATGAAAGGAGAGACCGCAATGTTATTGAAGATTTATTGATGATGCAATCAACATTTGTGAATGACAAAGCTACGGTACTCATACTGGGAAAAGAGTCAGAACAGCTCTGAAAGAAACATTATGTAAAGAGAAAGCTACTGGTAATATATAGAATATGGACTGATTTAAGTTGTTCTTATGTTTGTTGAGTTAATGGAATAGTTCAATTCCCTATTGCAGTTTACGGCTTTTTATACGCATGTTTCCACAGTTGCTTTTTGTTCATTAAATCATTGTTACTTTTACCGCAGTTTATATGCCTGTTCACATTAATACGTATCAGTGCTGCAAATATAGAGTTCTACGATATTATTACAGGACAATGATAGGTGTCACAAGTCTCAGTTATTCCTTAGGTATTGAAAACTCTGAAAACTTATTGATGATTTTAAAATAACTGACCAGATAGAAACGAAGGGCAACTCCCCAGTAATGGAAGTTTTCTTCCTTTGTGAACTTCTCATAAAGTTGAGCAAGAAGCTCGATAGTTACAGAAATCACAACAGACCGCTCAACAAGCACATCAAAAATGATAAGAGATATCAAAGGTGATTTATGTATTTATTTTTTGTCTGCAGTGTTACAGTAGCAAAACTGAAAATGATTTGTTTCCCTGTAGAATGCTATTCTGCAGTAAACTTGCACCTTTTATCAACGCCATTGCCGATAACTTTTAGCATTGCTCGCATCAACGCAAAGGAGATTATGAAAAACTGAAGGTGTGTCTGGCAATTTATTGAAAATTTCATATTAAAAGCTGTATGTAGAGCATGGGGAAGTGGTATTTTTCAAGCAATCATTCTGGCTAATTGTAAGAATGTTTAATTGAATAGATAATTATATAAGCTATACATTATTAATAATACTTTAATGGAAGTCAGTATTTCACCTGATATTGTTGTTTGTAAAAATCTTCTAACTAGAGAGTTGTGGTATATTATTAACCTAGTTGTAATTTGCAATATTCCTACGGGGCATTGGGAAGCTTGGTAATTGACGTTTTCATCTATTGTTCAAACATTAGAGAAGCTGCAGCCCTCAATCAAGTGATGCTAAGTCTGCCAGCAAATTCACTTATATATAACATAAATAACAACTGCTGTGGAATTAAGCACAGACGCCTTTTTGTGTGGCACTACCATCCCATATTCTTTCTCAACAAGTTTACGTTCATTTGACAACTGTCTCAGACAATCGGTTGTGGCCTTCAATCCAACATTTAACATCATCCAGTCATTCGGCTACATTTTCTCAAGTTTGTTTTTCATTCATGCAAAAAAATTTGTCATACAAAGCCCTGACACTGATGTCCTTATCATTCTAATTACTTCTTGCAGTGAATTTAGCTGTAAATTATTCTTGTCTACTGGAACTAGTGAAAAAAGCAGAATTGTATCTATTAACACAATTACCAGTCATTGGGGAATCAGCTGGTGCCAGTCACTCCTTGGATCCCATGTATTCACAGGTAAATAGTCTCTTAAAACATTCAGATATTTAAAAAACATTGTTGTGATTAAGATTAGTTTAGTGAATTCTACGTTGCTTTTTATTATTATAGGTTGCGAAGCACAAGTGCGTTTTATGGAAAAGGTAAAAAGACCGCCTTGAAAATTTTTAAGGAAAATAAATCCAGGCTGTCAGCATTTTCTGACCTGGGTAAAGAAGTTTGCCCATTCATCAAACTAGTGGCTGATTTGGAAAAATTTGTTTGTTTACTATATGGGGGTAGCATCGACAACAGTGCTGTCAATCTGCTTCGATTTATCATATTCAATATTCAAGTCAGGCAGATTTTCAGAGGAAGTTATTTCCTCAAAAGAGATTCTTTGGAGCTGCATATCAAAAGGAGCAATTACCAGGCGTATATTTGGTGCAGTGCAACTGAGAAAATAATAAATTCTCCATCAGTCATAGTTCATGGTTGGAAAACAATTTAATAGACATAAAATGGCTTTCACAAAATTCAGCACCGGACAGCTTACTATGTTTTGTGAATTGTGGCTGCAAAACTGGATGTGCTATAAACAGATGTACAGTAGCTGTAGAAAAGCAGGTCTTAGCTGTCTGTAAAAGCCTCTGTAAATGTAGCACATGTGAAAATATAACCACTGAAGATGTCAATGACAATGAAAACAGTACTTCTGATACAGGTCATTGTGTTGATGATAGTGACTCCAGTGACGAAGACGTCGATGAATAAACAATAGTAATTTAAAAACACTTGGGCTAGTTTAGAATAGGATTTTAAGGTCAATTCATAAAATGAAATAAAACGTTTGGGAATATGACACATCCCTCAACTAAAGCTTTTGAATGTTATTTATGTTACCGCTATAATCAATATGAGCATTAGTTTATAAATGAAATAGAACATTATTCCAGTTTTTCCATATCAATAAAACAATAAAATAGTAAACATAGAAGTAAACAAAGCGTAACGTTACCTGCTCCATCTTCGGCTTTCTGGAGGAATGGTTTGGAGGTCGTCCGAAGTCATGTCAAGTCTTTGAAGATTTTTTCTTGTACAGAGAAACCTGTATATAACAGCCAGCTAAGAGAGGTAGATAAATTGACTACTATATACAGGTGGCCTTTATATACAGGTTCGATTCAATAGAAAATATTATTTCAGACAATGCAAGAGTGACCACTATAGAGAGGTGACTGCTTTATAAAGATGAACGTTATAACAGGTTTGACTGTACAATATATATTAAAATGTGTGGAAAGGAAAAAATGTACTGTATATTATCGTTTCATCCATCTTACTAAGGTTTTCTTGATAGCAAACAATTAACCTCCATGCTAAAAGTCTGCTTTCGTTCAAAAAAGGCTGCTTTCAAGCGAAAGAAAAATACGATATTGCCTTATTTTATGTACTATTTTACTCAGTAGATACGGGGTGAGGGGGTAGGAAGAATTTGGATATGTAATCAGCGCACTTGAAAATGGTATAATGCGTATAGCTTGTGTAGATCCAAGCGTTTGCACTGCAAGAACTCAATATTTTGGCACTGATGTTACGGCCTTCTCACATATTTTCAACGTTAACTTTCCCAATTAGTCAATGCATTTTCTTACATTCCTTTTTTGAGGTCAATGGAGCTGTTGTAGGAGCACTACCATCAACAATGTATAACCCAACTTTCAAATCAAGTCGGCATTTGGGAAGCTTGGAAGAACATATTACAGTGCAACTGCATGATCTCTCTCTATTGACATCAACTTATAAGCAGTACCAATGTTGGACATTCTCTGTTCGAACGGACAAAGAATTGCACATCAGTTATGTGTATTTCAGATAATTGAATTGCATCCTTATCAAATGTAGGGATTACCTTATCCCATTAAAATCCTTTAAGAATAATATTGATTACCACATACTTTTTTAATCTAAAAGTTGAAATGTCAATTTTATGTCAATGTCTCTGGGATTTGCTTGAATTTATTTTCATAAGAGTATTCATTAAGTTTTCTATAAAAGACAAACAACTTTATTTAGGTATAACATTAAGAAGCGAATTGACCACAGAGGAGAATTGCTAGAGACAAAAGAAAACGACTTTATAAAGAATGAAGAGATGTGGCTATTTTTAAATGCAAAGGTTGCAAAAGTAAATTTTAAATGCTCCAGGCCTTTCAATTCATGAATCATGGTGTAAAGTACTAACTGCACAACCAGGGAGAACTTGCAATGTATGTAGCAGTAATAAAAGTATGTCAGGAGTGTCGTCTATTGAATATCAACAATCGTACATATTGACATAATTGTAGCAAATATCCCTTTAATTATTGATAATTATATTTTACTAGCAATGAGTGTGGTCCATAATGGACCTTCTATGATAAAACTTTCAGATCACTTATAATTAAACAATTGACTAAGCTGACTATCGCTGTATAATACGGAGTATGAACTCTGGAGGAGAACATGAGACACAATACGCATTGAAACGATGTAGCATTAATCAATACATCTTAATCATTCCTTTAATAAAAATTTAATTTATTTCACATCAATTGAGTCGATTGAAATGTATAATTTAACGTAGCTTTTATTAAAATTATTAACATGTTGACAACAAGAGCAACTCTTAAATTATAATCTAATACTTTTAATTATTAATATAGTTTTTATATCACGTGACCCATTTACTGGGCGTGCATAAAGTTAATTTATCTTATTGTTCTTTTATCAGTTTCCGTGTTCTTGAGATCAGAGCTGGTCATTATTAAATCTTGTTATGTTTATATTTGAAGTTATCTTATATTATGCTTCTTGGTATACTTCTATCTTTGATTGATCGTATAGTAGTTTCAACAGGTTATGGGCCCAGGACTACGAGTTCTCTTCACGAGATAACAAGAGAGCTCAATACACTAATGGACGTTATTGATGATAACAAAGAGTCTAATATTGTTAACAAGTTCATTGATTTCAATTATGCGGATGTTAGCGGAAACGTACCGTTGGATTTCCAGACTATAGTGATGCTGGTTCATAATATGGATCATGAGAAGCAGGGCAAATGGAAGGGATGGAGAAAAGTTATTAGGGCTCTTTCGGGACTGAATGAAACTGGAGTGTCTTTTGATGATGTCTATGACCTTCTTAACGAAATTATCACTAGGAACGCTATTCGTTGACTCGGGAACATCGAATGAGTATATACTGACGGATAGGTTGCAGTATATTGTTGTGGCCAAATTTAAGGGTACTAAAGGCGTTATATCATCGTTGGCCACAAAATCGATTAGAGATCTCTTTACCCTAAAAAGAGAGGAGATTATGTACATGACGAGGATAACGGACACTACAACCATCATATGTGGGATAAGCTTATCCCCTGCTGAAATATTTGTCGTGAGGTACCTTTGCAATATAGTAAGAACGGTTATTAGACAAAAAACAAAGGTGTATCTCATTAGCACGTTAAATCTACCAAATATTTACGGAAGAATGGAAACACAGGTCACCGGACCTTTGAGTGCGTTCTTGTACCAAATGTTATCTCGTAGGTTTATTACGAAAGGTTATGATGGTAAACTTCGATTAGATTTAGCAATACCTCCAATCACAGATTCGAAATTCTCTGAATCAGACGAATCGATAGTTGCGTTAGAATGGGGAACGCATAGATCATTCAAATTTGCGGATCTAGTATTCCAGAAACCATTAATCCCAGCATCAGGATCGGATAAGCCAATAGCACCATTAGCTGGGTCTAGTAGCGACGAAATTTATAATGGTAGTAAGCAGACATTGATAAAGATATGCAAGTAGCTGTTTTGTTGCGTGGTCTTACAGGAGAGTATGCAACTTTTTGTACTGCATATATAGCAAAAGGAGAAGTCACGGTTGGTGAACTACGGGAAGCTCTCAGAACAGAAGAGCGGCGGTTATTAAATAAAAAACACACTTATAAATCTGATGACAGTGTCTTATATGTATCAGGCAATTGCACATCAAATACAAGTAGGAAGAATGCTTTTAAATACAAGAAATCAGTTGTATGTTATGGCTGTGGTGGGCGTGGACATTACCATCAGGAATGCAGAACAAATCCTCCGAAGGAACAATCTTCACACAGTAAGAACTCACAACACCATGCTAAGGTTGCTCATTCTAATGATAGAGATGACTCAAATGATGATTATGATGATGATGGTATGTTTGTAGCAATGCATGATGCAAATCATGTATCTCAGTCAAGTGATTGGCTTATAGACTCTGGTGCCAGTAGGCACATGTGCAAGAATTTAAATATAATACGTGAATATAAAGCTTTTACTACACCTGAACCTGTCTTATTGGGCAATGGTTCGAAATGTAATGCAATTGGTAGTGGGAATGCTACCCTACAATTAAATGACGGAGATTGTAATGGAGAATACGTTATTGAAGATGTTTTATATGTACCAGATTTGTCACACAATTTTTATTCTGTTACTGCTGCAACTGGGAGTGGCTCTATTGTTAAATTTACAAAGTCATTATGTACCATTGAGAAGCCTGATGGCTCAATTATTGCTAAAGGTATAAAATCTGGAAAAATGTTTAAGTTATTATGTTCAACTAATGAAAGGTCACATGATTGTAATATGGCAAGTAATGACATTGATCTATGGCATCAAAGGCTTGGTCATGCTAGTACAAACAGACTTCATGAAATATTGAACCATGACATGGCTAAAGGCGTAAGTTTTAAATCTTCCAATAAATTATCTTTCTGTGAGAGCTGTGTAATGGCCAAACAACATAGAAAGCCATTTTATAAGTCAAACTCTAGTAGTGAAATTAAATCAAAGCAGAAACTAGATTTAATTCATACAGATGTATGTGGTCCAATGAATGTATGCTCAGCAGGTGGTGCAAAATATTTTATCACCTTTATTGATGACTTTAGCCGTTGTGGTAAAGTGTATTTTCTCAAGCATAAGGACGAAGCACTAGAAAAATTTATAAAATTTTTGAAGCAGAAGTAACAAATGAATGTGGCCGTAGTATTAAGGCCGTAAAAAGTGATCGCGGAAGGGAATATATCTCTAAAGAATTTGAACATTTTATGAAAAAGAAGGGTATTCGGCATCAACCAACTGCGCCTTATTCACCAGAACAGAACGGTGTTGCAGAACGAATGAATCGAACATTACAGGAGATTGCTTTAGCTCAAATTGAACATGAAGGTCTCCCTAAAACATTTTGGGCAGAGTCAATTCAGGCAGCTATGCTGGTTAGAAATAGAATGCCCACTGCATTGTTAGATGTCACCCCATATGAACGATGGTACGGCAGAAAGCCGAATTTAAAATTTATGAAAGTTTTTGGATGTGCTGCATATGCATTCAAGCCAAAAGGCTTAAGAAAAAAATTTGATTCAAAATCAGAAAAATTAAGATTTGTTGGATACGCTAGTTGAACTCATGCGTATCGTCTTTTACAAGAATCTACAGGGAAACTTATTGTTCGCCGTGATGTGATTTTGAATGAAAACGATTTCTCTATTAGCAATTCAGAACCAGTTGACGTAGCCTCTACTTGTGAGAAATCTGTTACAGAGACACATAATGCTACAGATCCTTGTACTTCAACTGCGTCTACATCTAATCAATCAGCAGATGGGAATGAAGTTGTACTGCGCCGCTCAGGACGTGCAAGAAATGAGCCTGACCGATTTGGCGAATGGTTGTCACGTGATGATGATGTAGATACCTTAAATTATTTGAGCACTATAAAACACAAGCCTTTCAATTATCTTTATTTTTCCAGTGACATTTGTGAACCAAGTACAATTAATGAAGCCATGAAATCAGATAATGCTATTGAATGGAAGCAAGCTGCTGACAAAGAATATAATTCTTTAACAGATATGAACACTTGGAATTTAGTGGAGCTTCCACATAATCGCAGTGCTATCGGCTGTCGTTGGGTTTTTAAAATAAAAGAAAAAAATGGTAAAATAGAAAGATTTAAAGCTCGTTTGGTAGCAAAAGGATATTCACAACAGTATGGTATTGATTACGAAGAAACCTTTGCTCCAGTTATTTGATTGAATACGTTAAGGACATTACTTGCATTAGCAAAGGCAAATAATATGATTATACATCAAATGGATGCCGTTACTGCATTTTTAAATGGTAAATTGAATGAAACCATTTACATGAAACAACCTCCTGGTTATGAAGAACCGGGTAATGAGAATCTTGTCTGTTGTTTGAATAGATCCTTATATGGATTGAAACAGTCATCCAAATGCTGGAATTCTCTTTTATGCGATTTTTTAAAGAGTCTTGGTTTTGCACAGTGCAAAACAGATAATTGTGTTTTTATTATTAATAATCCACTTACTATGATTGCTGTTTACGTAGACGATTTAGTCCTAATGACCGGTTGTGATGAAGATATGATTAATTTGAAAGCTAAATTATCTAACAGATTTAATATGTCTGACTTGGGTCAACTCCATCATATACTTGGAATTAATGTTAATATTAACAATGAAAGACTATTATTGGATCAATCATCCTACATTGATAAATTAGTAAAAAGGTTTTATATGGACAATGCAAATATAGCTACAACACCATGTGATCCAAATGTGACTCTCGAAAAGAATGACGGTGTATCACAACAAGTTGATAAAACATTATTCCAATCTTTAATAGGAAGTTTGTTATTTGCAGCAATAGCCACTAGACCTGATATTCAGTTTGCTGTTGCATATGTCAGTCGTTATTGTTCCAATCCTGACCAGTCGCATTTGACTGCTGCTAAAAGGATATTATGATATTTAAAAGGAACAAAAAATTTCAGTATTAAGTACGAAAACAGTGGGAGCACTTTGCTTGGTTATAGTGACTCTGATTTTGCTAGAGATATTGATGATTGTCACTCAACATCTGGATGGATATTTCTACTTGCTGGAGGTCCAATTATTTGGCATAGTTCTAAACAGAAAACCGTATGTTTATCAACTGCTGAAGCAGAATATATTGCGTTATGCAGTGCTACAAAAGAAGCTTTTTTTATAGAACATTTACTTAGTGAAATTAATTGTAATGTAGCACCAATAATTATTAAAGAGGACAATCAAGCTGCAATAGCAATGTCAAAAAATCCAGTTCATCATGCCAGAACAAAGCACATAGATATCAAATGTCATTTCATTTGTGAAACTGTGTGCACTAATAAAATAATTATATAATATTGTAACACTAAAGAAATGATTGCTGATATATTAACAAAGCCTTTGCCAAAGTGTCAATTTAATATTCTCAAAGGACTTATGGGATTCAGTTGTTGATAACATGAGTGGGAGTATTAAAATTATTAACATGTTGACAACAACAACAACTCTTAATTTATAATCTAATACTTTTAATTATTAATATAGTTTTTATATCACGTGACCCATTCACTGGGCGTGCATAAAGTTAATTTATCTTATTGTTCTTTTATCAGTTTCCGTGTTCTTGAGATCAGAGCTGATCATTATTAAATCTTGTTATGTTTATATTTGAAGTTATCTTATATTATGCTTCTTGGTATACTTCTATCTTTGATTGATCGTATAGTAGTTTCAACAGCTTTGTCTACATAGAAAAAATTTATTTTATATGTTGAAAGGAAGCCAGAACACATTAATTATTATAAATTACAAATACTCAGTCAAATTTCGAAATCTGAAACTATCCATAAAAAGTCACTTCAAATCCGATCCGATCCGAAGACCTAACATAAAAACACGAATCTGACTCGATACGATTGGATCGCGTTCGGTTCGAATTCATAAATCTTTATTGCAATATATACAACACTAATGTGGTGTTCACAAAATAACGCCGTCAAGGTGTGGCTGGTCAAACTCGTAGCATTGCATGCAATATAATAAATATTAAATTGATTTAGCTTCGACAAGACACATGGTCCACTAATTTCTGTTATTTTGAACATGATCAAACGATAAATTTTGTTAATTAACAATGATTTACTGCTTCATATTAAAGAAAAATCAGAAAAATTGTTGATAAAAATTGCCGAATGGCGGATTTGAACTGACGACCCTGATATTGTAATACCAGAACAATAACCAATCGGCCACTACCTTACTTTCTGTTATCGGTGCTTTAACTGACGTGATCAACAAACCTACTGCTTCGACAACGTATTATTGAACAAGGCCGACCCACGCGCGTGTATTGAAAATCAAATTATATATATAATCTGAAAATACTATGATATGATAGTATAAGAGCCTATATATTTTTGATCTTTGCAATCTCAGCAAGCAGGCCTGTGATTTTCATGGCAGTCTATCAAAATATCAAGCGTTCGTTGAAAATAAAATTTTGTAAGTAAAAACAAGATGTGAAAAGTTGGCCTCATAGTGTTCTTGTTATCAAATTTTCCAGAATAATAGCATCAACATTCTTTTAAAATGAAATAAAATTCTATAATATATCGCTATACTAATTCGATATTGATATTATGTTACATCTTGTTGTCAATATCTCTACGTGCTATTTATAATACATTACAGATGTCGAATGAAAGAAAAGACGATTATGAATAAATTAGTTATTTTGATAGAAAAATGAAAACAACTCATTTTGCCAGATTCGTGATATGCATATTTATTCAGAATTTATTGAAACGGACGCGATGGTTTATAGAGTGGAAAATGTTCAGTGCAGCTTCAAAGATATAAAATACCATAGCCGATGGTAGTGTTTAAACGCTCATGTTATGATGTCTGATGAAAAGGATTTACTAATATAGAAAATGAATCTACTTTACCTTGCATTTGATCGCGATATGAAATGATTATTTTTGTCAGAATTATTTCGAATAAAAGACAATTTATATTTTATTCTTATCGGGCTTACATTCTCCTTCGATAAAATATGGTTGTTAACTTATTATTGACTGGTGTATTAACTCAGAGAACCCGCTATTTTGTATTTAAATGTTGTTGAGATTATGCTGCTCGTATTGTTTTTATTTGGATCTCATTTGGAAAATGATAAGTTGTATTTTAATAAATAATGTTTGCTATGATCGATTGTTACATGCAACCTTTTTCGCTTTTATTTTTGTAACACAACGTTTGTTACACTCTTCCAAAGTGTATTAACTATTGAAAAATGTTCTTGAATTATGTTTTTGTGTTTTTAACGTTGAAAGCCATTTTTGATCGCTGGAAATATTATAATTATTTCTATTTATCAAAATCATACGCTCAATTCAATTTAATTTTGTTGAATTTGATATACCTGAAATTAACTTTATTAAATGTTGATCAACGATAATAACAAGACACCGCTATTTTTATTCTCGAAACTGAAGTAACATACTGTGTCTTATTCTGATAGCAAGTCAACAAAACGAAATTTTCATTTTAATCGATGCTTACAATTCCTTCGTTAATTATGGAAGCAAAATCTGAAAATAAAAGCCTGCCTGCTCATAACCAAATGATTCATATTTTTATATTAAATAATAAATTATAGAAATACTTTTGTGCAATGCCTTGATTGATTCTAAACTCTATAATTTTATAATGTAGACAGATAATCTATTCGAACTTTGAATATTTTTCGAATTAGACGAACGCCAACGTCATTTTGAAAATTCTTGCAAGTTAATTTGTTTTTATGCCCCGCGATATATTATTCATTTCAAAACAGATTGTTTGCTAAGTTTTCTCACAAATTATATATCAAAATAGCCTTTTTAAAAGTGAAATGTTTTGTATCTCGATTCTGAGAAAAGTAATGAACGGCATTTTGTTTCATTAATAAATTAAATTAAGACCTAAAGTCTCTTTAATTTCATAGCGTTTGTGCCGCGCTATATGTATTGTTGATATCAACACTATATGAAATAGGTCTACGTTTCTTTGATTTCAAAACATATTTTGTCTGGCCTAGTTATACTGGTAATTCAATGTAATTCAGTATTTCGTATTGTTTTAATTATCATAAAACTGATTCAGTTTCAAGTTTCACTTGTTCAAACAATTTACACGCAGCTTTTAAATTCAAAGCAAAATCTTTTTGTTCTGGAGATTTCAATTTGAAGTCGATTTGGCTGCCCGCTAGATTATCGACCTATGAAATTTTTCAAAATCTTTGAATTTTTTAATGCAATGATATCAAATAAAATATCAGATGAAGTATATTATTTAAAACAACGTCATAGACCCATACTTTTCATACAACAAATTTGTTACTGTACACGGTTATCTCGACACAAATGTTTGCATAATTTCCCGACAACGGATTATCCGTATTATATCGCCAGTAAGACGTACATAAGTCGCGGACAGACACAGAAATATCGAAATATCGAAATATAGTGATATATAAACAGACAGTATTATGTATATAAGTGATAGGCGTAAGCTGACTATACTATAAACCTTCTTTCGCATATTTTTTTTCAGAGCATTGTTATTGATATGGATCATATCGTAGATATACCAATTAATGAAGAGACAATTTTGGCTGATGTGATCCACAAAATATTTCTTCTAGTGATGAAGGCAGAGCTGATAGTGATGCAGAAAGATGGATTACCATTGGCGGAATTGACCTCAAACAGGGCGATAGGGAAATTCTAGAGTCATCAGACCTGTGGCTGAATGATAATATCATTAATGCAGAAACAGCATCTTTCAAGAAATCAACTTGGTCTCCAAGATACATTGTTGGAGCAGAGAATGGAGCCACAGGAGCAAGATCTTGTTTAAGATGCTCCCCAAAATGGTAACCACTGTATTACCATTTATTCGGTTGGTGTCAACAGAAAGGGGATTATGCGCCTTTATGACAGTTTCGACATTCAAGATCGTCATTATCATAGAACTAAGTACGTTATTGCCAAACTACTGTTCACGTCAGGGCCAACCATAACAGTGAAGGTTGAAGTTGTATCACAGATCGAGTTCAAAGTGACAGCAATGTGCCATCATCTTATCCAATGTATTAATAAGGATGATACTTTCATACGCTGCAAATTTTGAAAGAGAGTTTTCACCGTGGATATATGTTACTTGAAATTACTACAAACATTATACAAACCCAGTGGTGTTGTTTTGCTTGTGAGGTGTTGACAGAGATTGTGCTGTGACTATATTGATATATAGGCAGTCCGATTTTTTTTCATTTATAAACGTGTTTTTGTAAACCTACCAACTGGCTATGGAAAATCTTTGATCATTCAATTTTTGCCATTAATTACTGATGTGCTGAAAGGAGAAGAGCGCGGCAGTAATCTCTTGTTTGTAATATCGCCACTCCGTTCATCGATGTTTCATCAAGTAATTGTATTGATCTTGTGGGTATCCCAGAAAACGAGAACTCAGAAAAAGACTGATTGGAGTAGCATTTGACGAAGCACATTGTATCAGACAAAGGTAAGCATTCCATCAAAATACATTTGACTGATAGTTTTTTGCCATCAATGCAAGCTACGGTATCTATTTGTTTAAATTAATTTGCAGGGGACAAAGCTACTCAACTCAGGCTGTTTTCAGAATATCGTATGGATGTTTGGCAGAGCTGATGTCGTTGTTGCCAGATCATTATGGATTGATGGTTTTGACAGCTACAGCGACTAGTAAAACTAAGGCGAATATTTTGTCCTCAATTATTATAAAAAGTTCTGATATGATGATGATCCAGCAGAGTCCAAATAGAAAAACATTATTTTTTTCAAAGAAGATTCAATTAACAAAGATGCCCCACTTGAGGACATATTTTCCAATCTATTAATTGAAATTAATCTTGAAAAATGCAATGCTGCGAGGACAATTTTATACTGCCAAACAAGGAAGCATGCTACTATATTGTTCAACATGTTTGAGCTAAATCTGGGGGATAATTTCTACATTGGTGAGAAAAGTCTGAAAAATCGCATTGCTGAAATGTTTCATGCTGGCACCCATGAAGAACTGAAAAAGCATATTATTAATGGCATGACTTCCAACAAAGGATGTATAAGGATACTGATTTGCACAATAGCTTTTGGTATGGGTGTAGATTGCAATGAGATCCATAGAGTTATCCACTATGGTCCTTCAAATTCTGTGGAATCGTATGTACAAGAGTGTGGCAGAGCTGGCCGTGCTTGCAAAATGTCTGTACACTGCTCTTTAATGGTAAATTGACTGATCAAAATGGGTACTTCTTCTACACATTACGATATCAGATTGCAGATATAATGTAGATCAAGTGCCAATACCATTCGCAATTGATCGCAAAACTATCTATCAATTGCATGTAGAAAAGGAAAGACAAGATCACAGAGTCTGGGTGAGCAATCTAGGATCAGGGCTTGAGAAGCGCAAGTGCACGTTACAAGTCTCTATTTATCCAGAGAGCAAAGTGCATATTGCCATCATCTTCAGGGGGATTGGAAAGACAACTAAAATGATGAAAAAGGCATGTCATTCAGGAGTGGATGTTTATTGGCAAGCAAATGCATGGGCGGATACTAAATTCAGTATTTAATGGGTTCAAAGAATTTAAAAGAAGCAATCAAAGATAGAAAGGAAAAGAAATGTTACTGTTACTGTTTTGTGATTCAACAGTGATAACTTGTCAACACAAGTGAGAGAAGATTTTCTTGCTGAAGTTCGCAAAGTCAATGGAGTGGCATGGTTTGGATTGAGTGGTGCAACAGCCATATGGCAGACTGTTGATTGTGGCGTTGGTCAGATGCTAAAGCAAAGGTATAAAGAACACAAGATGAATGGATTGAATTTGATGAAAATATTGATCAGTGGTTGGGAAATTCTGAGAAAAAGCTTGACGAGAAGCAACGCAAAATTTTATTCGCGCACTGGGTTGGAGAAGACTATGATAGATTAATGAGTTATAAGTACGCACAGTTTAAATACCAATTTTTTGAGAAGACTGGCTGCTTAATTACAGCAGATTGATCTAATGATGAGAAAATAAAACCAGAAGGATTATGTAATTAGCTTGTCCTACCATCAATGTCTACTGTTTCCTCAGAACAGCCGATGGAGTGCCCTGTTCCAGATGGAAAATGGGCTTTGCAAGACAAAAATAGAAATATTATTATGCTGTATCCATCTGAATCTTTCCATTAAAGTCCTCACACACGGAGGAAGCATTTTCTTAGGCATCAAGTGGCATGATGACACGGAAGAGTAAACAGTACTTAGCCGTTTAGCAGTTTCCGATAGTTGTTGGAGATTAGAGTAAACTATTACATGGCATAGTGTGAGAATTAAAGTAGAAATATATACAGAATCAATAAAAGCACAGTATTATTGCTTACATAATGCTATTCAATCGTTATTCAATTCCTTCACAGCACAAAGCACCTCTGTATCTACCCCTCCTGTAAATTATTACTCCTTGTATCAAAAGGAAATCTCAGTGTGTTCAATAATGAGCTATTAAAGCATGCAACATAACATATTTGTTTTATTTAGACTACAAGTAGAAATCCAGAGTTTCTAACAGAAAAGCTTTTGCCAGACCCCTAGGAGGTTGAATAGTTATATACATTACTGTCTTACCTCTGGCGTAAATGCATATTTGTATAATTTATAATGCTTGAAGTACCTGAAAGAAACATGTCAAAAAGGAAATAAAAGTAGGCATTTGAGGAGAATAGAGCCTTCCAATTAACTTTCTAAATACATGCTTTGTCAAGGTTGCATCTTGATATCTGATGCAATCAAACAAAAATAATCGATAGAAACATGATAATCCTGCTGATGTGATAAATAGGTGCTAGAAAGTGTTGAAACCAAAAGTTACAACTTTGAAGGTATATAAATATTTTGGAATATGCTATACCATAAGTAAAGTAGCTAGCATAATTCGGATGAACACTGTAAAACGAATGAAAAAAGTAAAACGATCAAGGATCAAGACATTCATCTTTTCTACGGCAATTAAAATGTACGATGTTGACCGAACATCACTGTCAATCTGCCTTGTGGTTAATAATACCATTCCTTTTCTGGTTTCAAAAAGTGGGACACGAGAATCTCCAAAATATCATGTCCAAAACAAAAATGATTTACATAGCTACTATGGCAAATTGGCAATATTAATTTAAATCACCTTCAATAACTGTCAAATTGCAATATTCAAAAACTATTAAAAGTTTATATTGGCTATAAAAATTTCAATTTTGATATTCAGATCGGATTCAAATAGTTTGTACCCATGGAACTTTTACGAAAATCCAACCCGACGCACACCACTAATATATATCACCACTTCTTAACCGCAAAAATAAATCCTGCTTCACAAATCAACAATGTACTACTTACGTATTAATCACATTATCAGTCAATCTTGTTGCTTCAAGATGGTCAAATATCTCTGCACTAAATGGAGGACGCTACAAATTAAAGAACAATAACTTCCATAAATACTGTTTTCAGAAGCATATCAATACAAAACAACCTAAAAAAAACTTCTGGAGCATAACCAAATGCAATATAGTTACTTAAGGAATGCCAAAAGATAATATAAAGTGAATGCTTCTTAATTGTAGGCCTATAGCCAACATTGGCTAGCTGCTGCTGGCAAATATATTTTGCAGTTCCAACTTCCAACTTCAAAAACAGCAGAGATTTTAAAGATTCAGACAACTGTGTGACATCTTACTAGTTCAATTTTTTTACGCATAACAAATTAGTTTTTGCTTCTAATGAGCTGGTTCTTATCCTGAAGTAGATTATAATTTCAACATTGATCCAATTTGGCATAGGTAAAGGTTACCTACCTTGACACTGTGACAGACTACTAGACTTTTGAAATAATCAAATGCTTCATCAATATTCCCAAAAGAAGTTTCTGGTAAAAAAGAAATAACATATGTTACCAATTCATTGAGAAATTGAGAATTAAATTATTTTAATATATTTCCTTCCCCACAAAATTAAGATAGGAAGTCTCAGCTAAACTGACCAGAAATCAGAAGTTTGTAATTTTTGTAAAACAAATACAGTTGGATTTCAATAGACAAATGCTGGTTTCAGAAAACTCTTCCTATTCCGAAGGTAGATCCCACTATTTTTTATTTTGAAATTGATTAATGCCATGGTATTATTCCGTATTTTTGTCTATTTCAAGATTGGTTTATGTAGTGAAAGGTAAAGTTTCTATCCTAGTTGATGTCCTTGCACTCCATTGAAATTAAACATTGTTTTAATGAAGATATTTACTGTTTCTTTTGGTATGCTGTGTGCAAAATTTCGAATGAAATTTTAGGAAAAACTGTTTTGACATGATTGACACATTTTTGACAGAAAAAAGTAAATACAACTAATAAAACCCCTGTCCTAAAGTCTAAAGGTTAGACATATCGGACTTGGATCATAGGAAATTTGAATTTCCTATAGTAGGTCTTCTTATCATTCTGATTATTGTTCAGAGTTTTGTAAAAAATAGATGTTCGAAATAGAGTAGCCTACGTTCTACATAAAACAACTCCTCTTATTTACATGCGTCTAAATTGAAAAATTCAAAATACATATCATTTAACATTCAGCTATCTGAATCTCAGTTAAAATTTATCGGTGGCATGCGCAATGTAAGTAAATAAGCATTTTCTGCACAGAAAATGGTTAGCAGTTGCTGGTCAATTATAATAGTTTCGTATGAGCAGAATCCCTATAAATAGCTATCACCAGAATTTAAGAAACCTCTTAGAATTTCAATGAAATATTGTAAAACTTACCCATGGCTTTTTTATGAGTTTCCTTTAATATGGAAATGTACGAAGACAACTGCTCATCAGTAAATTTGTTACCCAATGCAAATCTGCAAATTTGTTTGTTAAGTTAAAATTAACACTTAGAATCTAGTGGACTACTTTTGATACAATCTGTAATCACATACAGTGTTAGATGTGAGACACTAAATCTAACAAATTTAAGTTTAGCTTACAATATCAACATTTTCTATACATTCGAAAATATCATCTGCATAGTTGCAGCCTATTGTAGCGTGCAACGATAAAGGATACACAACACCATGGTAATAAAGATCCATCTCAATTCCTTCTTGTAAATCAGTTTCATATTTTGAAATGTTCAGATATGTGCAAAGTTTACTGGAAAAAAGAAGTAAACAATAATATCAGACATGAATTAATATTCACAACTCAAAATTAAAAATTGATAAATTTTAATGTATTTCAATAGGAAAAAGCAATCCCCTAGAGTAAATAACCAAAATAGTCATTCCGCTACATGCCTGAAAATTCTCATGTTTGCTACATGGTAAGTCTAGGATAGGCGAGAGCCTTTAACCCGTGTTCTGTCCCATGAGACTGAGAGTTTTGATACACGGCTAGAATGCAGACATGAAATCAAAGCTTGACAAAGTTGCTAGCTTGGTGGTCAAATCATTGTTCTTATTTAATTGATTGAGTTGAACCATTCTCTTTCCTATAAGTTCTGTTAGCCTGTACGCTGAAGGAATGACGTAATCATACAGGGTAATATAAATGGAGCTTCCCCTGCGAAAACAGTTCAGGAGTTCATGAACTGTTCAGGAAAATTGGAGCTATTTAACGTTCATGAACTGTTCATGAACTGTTCATGAACTGTTCATGAACTCCTGAACTGTTTTCGCAGGGGTTACTCAAAGGCCCGACAAAGCGAGGGGTGAAGCCCCGAGTTCAGGCAAGCAGCCTCGACCGTCAGCCCAGATCCGCGCATACAAAGTAAAAATTAGTAGGATTCAAGGAGATTTTCGACTCCATTTTCAGCCGATAGCTTCTGCTGAGCGCTTTACAAAGATACTGTCTGTGTTTCAAAAATGTTCCACTAGTTATGAGCATCATGCTTCAGTTTTTATTAAGTTCCATTAAGTATAATATTTTTTATGAATTTTTAAACTCAAACTTTTCTGTGATATTCCTTTGTTCTGCTCCTTTGTCTTTTAAAGTTTTACAGTCAGGTGGTCTTGTGATTTTTTCGCCCGTGTTGGTGTTGTGCTTCAGGGCACATAATTGTCGCAGCGCTGCCACATTTACACATGGTTGTTAATTTTAACAATTAGCATTAACATCATTGTGGTTGTAATAAAAGTTATATTTGTGAATGGTCGTTCATGCAGCTATTATGACTGCTTGCTGATTGCACCTATCGTTGTTTCATAATTACTGTGTTATGCTCTGTTACATTCGTTCAGTTTAATTATTTTATGCACAAAAAAGTAGGGCTTTCAATCACAGTGGGACGAGATTGTTTCTACCTATGTATGGAATTATTTTGTTAGGCCGATAGTGAATTTTTGCTGCAAAGTTTGACACCAACTATTAACTATAAAATACTTTCTGGGGATCAAGGAGCTTCCAGACGGATGGGTAAGGGTCTGCGCTGTTTGTTTCGTTTTTTGCATTTTTTATTCAATGTTAATTTTATTCTTGACAATCCTGCTTAAAGCCTCCCGGGAATGAACACAATTCTATGGGATGGTGGGGCTGATAAGATTAGGGAACACTGACATCACAACTAGCATTCCAGCAAGCGGGTGCTCTCATCAATAAATACATCGTGATCCCTATCTATCTACCTATTAATCAAGCTATCAGGTCAACCCAGTCTCTCTGTGAACAAATTTTTTACTAAATAGTTCGCATTTACAATTATACCATATCTTTGTGGACAGATATTGCAGTGTGACATTCTGATCATGAACTTACTTTACCGATTTTTCCGTACGCAAGCACAAATTTGATTGAAGAAACAGCATTCAAACAAAGTTTTTCTTCACATAAAGTTTTTCAATTGTGTTAAATAGAGAGATATGCTCCGAAACTGAACTATAGATTATAAGAGCTAGGCTACCTATGGAATGACCACTAAGGGTCCTTCCAAACAATCATATTACTGCTACTGGGTCTACCGCCAGAGAGATATCACACCATTTCATTCCAAATTAGAATTAGAAAAAATGTCTATTCTGCAATCGTAAATTCAAGAAGGTTTGAGCGAATTGAATGCTACTTTCCTGGGTTATATGTAAAAAATCTCAACAGAAAGTCAGAAGACAAAATTGAAAATGTTAGGATTCTAGAAAGCTAAACGGTTTTTCAGATAGGCTACAGTCCTAGATTAATTTTCTAAAAATGTACAAACATTTTGGCACAGAAAGTTCAGACAGGAAAAAGACTGCAAGGTTTATTGGCTAGCTGGTAGGAAAATGTATTTCAACCGTCAATAGCCAATTAGCGCATATTTTAAATATATTGACAATAATTATGTGACACGTGTCAGGAACTCATTAGAGTTCCCCTAGAGCAATAAGAAAGAGGTTTAGATTTAGTTCAGGTACAGCTACGAGTAGGCCTACATCTTTCTTGTTGCGAATCACTTATGCGCATTAGGGAAGCCCCTTTGCTCCGGAACCTGAAAACTGACCTCCACGTTTCTGAACACTTTTCGGCGCAAAACATGAACCACAGAGTAGGCCTACATGTTTTGATTTGGTTGTTTTGCTGTTGTTGTCCCGATAGCATTTCTACATAAAATCAAAACGAATCTTGGAAAATGTCAGAACTTTTTATTTAGCTGAGGAAGATAAAAATAATTTTATTTATTGAATCTAAACATCTTGTGTTGACACAAAGTACCGGTAGAATCCAATCTTCCTGTTGAATATTATGAACTTCAGCAGCAAACACCGGTAGGCCTACTAAGTCTTAACCTCCATAATCAATGCAAACTGAATAGAATGCAAAGGAGATGTTAATATTGATTAGCTGAACAAACCTCTGCAAATCTTTTTTTGTTTTGCAGCATCTTAATTCATCAATTTCAGCCTTGTTAATATCTGACCTATGATAACAAAATATAACCAGAATGCAGAAATAATCAAACATTATAGCTTGCTTAGCCTACTAATTTCAGCTAGCCTACCCTTATAGCGTCTATGCTATGCCTTTCAAACGGTCATAATCTAAATTATCATTTATATAGGCTTAAAGGATCAAACAAAGATCAAATTGAACGACTAATTAATAGCCTAAGTAGGCTATAGAGTAGAGGCGCAGCAGCAGGTTGCAGGCCTAGGCTAGTAAAAAGATCGTCGAAAGTAAAAACAATGAAAATAAGTACCAAGGGACGTAATATCATTGCCTGGGTAGGTTTCCATTGCTATCTCTAAGATAGGAGTCTGTCTACAGGGCTATGGTCGGGCAAAACTATAGAAGTGTGATGCTTTGAGTGACCATGTTTGAAGTAAACTTACCAAACTAATACTGACGGTTTCATCTTGCACCTCCAAAGCAACTTAGCATCAACTCGTTAGCTATTCGACTGTACAAAGATACAAACAGTACAATGTCTTCGAGGACGAGGATTTATGCAAGACAACACAATTTTTGCCTGAGTTTGTCTCCATGCCAAGTTGCATGCTTCAAAACCAGAACTAAGACTACAAGATTCAGTCACGGTCTGTCACCGATACGTCATGAAATTTTAGGCACCGTGCCTATATAGCACGGCCCAGGCTGTGGTATCACGTCCGCGTCCAAATGTTATTCTATCATATCAGAAATGATCAGAAAACATCATGTTTAATAATTGTTTTGTTTTCCAAAAAGAAAACGTTTATGATGATGACGTTTAGTGAACTGACTTAAGAAACGTCAACCATATATTTATATCAAAACCAATGCTTATGACCAATTTCATTGAGATGTTAATAGAAGACCTATCTATTCTCAGAATAATAGACAACTGAGCGTCTGAAACTTGATGGAATTTCATACTGGTGTGAAAGTATAATTGATAAGTTTTTTATTAGTCGTTTTGACTTTACGTTATCAGGATATTATGATTCTAGTTTCCAATAATCGATGGTTTTTAATTTGAAAATATGCTTCCCAATAAAACTTCAAGTAACAGAAAAGAGTTTCTAGAGAAGGCGCAGAAAGAGAGGGAATTAAGAGCTTCTTCGAAGGCTGGTGAAAAGGCAGCACTTTTGATCCAGGTAAAATTATTATGGTTGTGTTCTATAGCCTGTGAACCCTATGGGTCTAAATATAGATAACTGTAGACACATCAAAGACAGCAACCACAGCTTGTCACATAGCACAGTGTTGCCAGAGGGGCAGCAAGTTCCCTTTCAAAACAATGTAATATTTCACTTTCACCATCAAAGTGTTAATATATAGCCTATATATTATTACAACAACTATATGATTACTAAGTACTACTGCATATTACTTACTGTAGCATAAATTCAAGGGAAATGGTTTGCCACAGTCACTAAGATCGATTACGCTTTAGGCTACCAGCAGTTTAATAGCCTGAAAACATTTGTAGTGGGGCAACTAAAGGAAATTTTACCGCAAATTGTGATACAAGTATAAATTTAGTATCAAACGAAAGATAATCGTTTATATTTCAAATAGAGCATGTGACCCCACCCAGATTCAGCCTGAGTTCCGAGAAAATGGCATCCAAAGTTTGGTTTCACCTACGTCCGTCTCACTGAAAAATTGCAAATGTGGCGAAATATTTTTGAGTAGAATACACATAAATGTTATTTTTATTATTTCAGGCCTATTGCTATTATTAAGACTCCCACGATCGTTCTACAACAAAATGTTGTTTTTATCTATGGTATTACACAATCCTACAATTTGCGCATGCGCAAATCATTTACTTAATAATGATAATAATTATCAATTACAATTGTTTTTTCAATGGCTGCTAATCTAAGATTGGTTTGAATATGACTTTCAGTGACGGCTCATTATGTTAAGACAAGTCTTAGGCCTTCGGTCTGCTTCCGGAGCACCTCAGCCTTCAGCTTCCTCAACTTTGATTTTTTTTTAATCGCAATTGATGAGCAGATTATCAGATTTTAAGCTTCAAAAATTCAAACCTTGATTAGCTGAAGGCCTATAGATACACCACAAGTGAATTAGAAGTTCGGAAGGTGCGCAGCAGATAAGGAGTTTAATTACCAATTGCAGTATATTTCAACCTTGTTATTATCCAAAGACAATTGTTTTTCATTCATGGCTTTTATCGGATTGCCTAGAACATGGTGTACTATATCTCTTGGGTATATCCGCAAATACTTGAATGTGTGGCACATCTGACCAATGCTTAAAGAAATTAATTAATATTGAGTGACAACTAAATTTGATGCTCAATAATTGTTTTCATTTGTCG
Organism: Haliclystus octoradiatus; assembly: GCA_916610825.1. Taxonomy (NCBI): domain Eukaryota; kingdom Metazoa; phylum Cnidaria; class Staurozoa; order Stauromedusae; family Haliclystidae; genus Haliclystus; species Haliclystus octoradiatus. The sequence goes on from OU744450.1 coordinate 10,819,053, forward strand.
CCAAACCCAGCTGATACGAGCCTTCTGCTGGAGAGATATTTTCCAATGTCCTGTTTAATGTCGATAACATTTATTTCTTGTATAATGCTTTAGTTGCCTCTGGACTTGAACGCCTGCCAAGCGTCCTGTTTGTATGGACATCTTCTCCTTTGTTCAAAGCCTATGGAACTACTGCAGTCCGGCTACATCCGGCAAACGTTTTGTCTCTCTTTTCCATCCTCTGATCACCGCTTTCATATTCAAATCTTAAACTTTGAAAGCGAAGATATAACATGGGAAATAACATATGAAATGAATATCATGCAATTAACTGGAATATTATAGGTTTTCTGTAAATGGTGATTGAGTTCCAAAGATATCTATTTGGTGCGCTTGCCCAGAGGAAAGGACGTCCTGGGTTGGCACAACCAAGTTTATATTCATATGAAGAACTTCTATATCAGCGTAATGGACTTTCAGTTGGGATTTTACTTGATGAGCGGGGGGATCCCACTTTGGCAAGACAACTTCTCCATATAAACAGACTTTAGGGGACCAACCACATTGTCATTTTATCCACGCAAGTCGCAAGCGCACTAAATAGATAGCCTTGGATACCAGTCACCATTTTCAGTACACTTGACATTCCAATAGTAATACTGTAGGCCTATTGAAATTAAATTCAGCTGTAGTTCATTATCTATCTGTTACTTCTTTTCAAAAAGTTGAAGATACAAAAACGAAAATGGAAAAAAGATTTGAAAAGCGAAGGCAAATCCGTCTCACTATATGTCATGCTGTAATTAGGTTGAACATGGGGAGAAATTTCCCATATAAACAGGTGGTAGAACAAATAATAAAATTATTAGAACTAACAATAACCGTCAAAAAGCAGAGTATGAACAGGATAAAAAGCATTGCCAGAAAAACGAATTATTCAATAGACAATAACTGTTTCTGCCTTCAAGCCTGCCTGAATCATTGTGCGTGCTAAATATTTCAATTATTTTTTTGAACTTTAGACAAATTGGAGGCGCTATTTTTGTGGTAAACAATTTAGAGTTAATATCAGGTGAGATGATAGCAATGTATCCAATTTGATTTAGTTAGATTTATTTCAAGTTTTCATATTTTTAATGTGAGTTTCTTAACTTGCTTAAATTTGGATTGTGTAGTTTGTAAAATTATGCAGTATAGGCCTACCATGTAAAGGGAAGGCATAATAAAAGAAGCAAAAAAAAAACGTAAAAGAAAATAAGGGGAAAAGAAATAAAATAACAAAGAAGAGAAAAATGATTTTGCATTCAATTCAATTTAGTTTCAAATGTTTACAGTACGGTATTGTCTAGGATTGTTGCATGTTTAGTATTCCACCTAATATTATTTCTTAATGTAACTTTGGTTTGGTTAGAAGAAACATTTGTTTCCCCTGATATATTAGTTACTTAGATAATATGCACAGTGCCAAATGCAGTCATCAATAGGCCTACAAATAAACAGTTGTACAAAATAAAAATGAACAAAATTAATAGTATTGTTTTATTGATCAAAATCATAAAGAAAATGTTATTGTAATTCTACAAGAATAACATATTTCGTGTTGCCATGGCAGCAGATAAAGATGAGCAATTTAAAGTTATAGAATTAATATTTTCATAAATGTTTAGTTTCAAATGATAGTCTCAACTCAACAGATTTCATTGACTTTCATTGATTGGTCCAAAAGTATGATCATTTGGACTGATTTTGATCCTATGATCAGAAAAAAATGCATTCAGAAGGGCTTCATAAATTCTGCAAAATTAGTAGACTAGATATAAATTTTCACTCATTGATATAGAACGTCATATACCTGTAATCTGAACTTTTTTTATGTTAAAATTTAACAATTTGATTGGTGAAAGTTTTGAATGTTTGAAATAGGGTCCGACAAAAATGGGGATCCTGGGATCCCTGGATCCCAGAAGGCCAGAGCGAATTCAGAAGAAAATTATGAAATTTGTTTCAGATTCCGCAAGGCTAAACCTTTTGTCGGACACTGGTTTGAAAACAGTTAGCCTAAGCCTATGACAAAGTAACAGGGAAATGTCAAAATGAGAATTTTCTACACTATATTTTATTGTACTTAATGTAATTTAAACACTCTTCGGTTTGTGATTCAAGGTGAATACAAATGTCATGATTCAGCTGTGACGAACAGTAACCCTTGTTTCAATATGGTTTACATAAGCACTCAGGTTCCCATAAGGTGTTTAATATTTGCATACTATTCCCTTGCTAAAAAAATTGTTGAGTTCATCAACTGTTCATGAACTGTACATGTACTTCGTGAACTTTATGAACTTCCATGACAAATCATGAAGATCTTATAAACTATAAACAGCTCATGAATAGCTCATGTAGGCCTACTGGTTTGTGGAGGTTAAATGGCCCAATTTTCATTCAATTTGTTATGAACTATTCATGAACTGTCCATGTGCTTCATGAACCTAATGAACAGTTCATGTACTAGTTCATGAAGGTTGAATGTCCCAATTTTCATGCGATTTTTTCATAACCTGTCCATGAACTGCTGATGAATGTTCATAGACTGTTTCCACAGTGGGTAAAAACAAAAATGTGTTATCTTTTTGTATTGAGTATTAGCTATATTCATTTCTAACATTTAATATGATTATTGTAGTAATCAATAGTCAATGCTCAGCAATCAAAAAAGCTGAAAGTGCCATTACTTTGTAGCTCAGATTGTCTTTAAAATTACAATTTTCCAATTGGAAATTCTACTTAGCCTATAGATTTTATGAAATATTCTGGAACTTCAATCAATTAACCTAATGTTCAATTACAAAACCATTTTGGAAATTAATTTGATGAAGTAACAGAATTGTTCATCAGCATTTCGTTAGATCTCTTCTTTCAATTTAAACATTACCTCAAACATGAATTCGAATCTTTAAGATTCTTGATGTGCCTTTCAAATCATACTTGCAAGACAAATTCAGTCTGCTACTGTCCTGTAACATACTTTCGTAGTTAATGAGACAATCAATGACATATTTTAATAGCTTGACAATCGCAATATCATTGACCTATAATGATACAATGTTAAGTTGAACACAATTGTTACAATATAGTTAGTTTTTAGTTATTGATATAATGCCAAATTTTACTGACCCAGGCAGTCTCTATATGGATTAGTTAACATGGAATCTCAAGGTTGACATTTATTGCATGTCACATCTATTTTAATGTTCAACCTCATCCTACTTTTCTTAGTAACCTGTAATGTTAACTTGTACTTTTGTAACTTCTAATGGTTTTGTCATTTAATTCTTAATTATTATCCAATCAATTAAGCCTGAAACTCCCAAATGAGTGTAAAGGACATTGTTCAAATTAATCAACGTCAACAATTAATCTTATATGTCAATTGTTAGAAAAGAATTTGATGAACTTATTTGCAAGGAAGAGGATGGTTTGCCAGGTACGTAGCTGATATATATTTTTAGCATTAATCTGCTTGCCTCAACTTAAGTAGCTCAGACTTTTTTACCATATTTTTTATTTAATAGTTTTCATGGTCTATAATGAGACTTAAAAATGAAGAAGGTTAGGAAACTACAATCTATCATTGAAGAAATAATATCAACGGCAATTGCTTCTATTAAACTTGCAAGAAGTAAAGTAATCCAGTTTTCCTCTTCCTTTTTAATCTTCAAAATGTGTCTTTTAAGTCTTTTTTTTCAGTACAAATCCTTAGTTTCAGTGTATTTTCAGTGTATTTTCAGTCTATTTTCAACTCTTTCAGTTTCATTTCTGATTAAAAGAAATACTAACATTGTGTTGTTTCTATTTCGTTCAACAACATTGTAAATGATAGCTTTACATTTAAATTAAATTTTTCGGTAAACTATCTTGATTCTGAATAAAAGTATTATGAAAGGGTTTCTACGTACTTACTGATATGTCTGTATTCATATTTACTGCACAAGGAATGTTGGGAGACACAACTTAAATGTTGAGATAAAATGTATTTGAGTTGAATGCTTTCAACACTCCACTTGTGTCTTCCACAAATTTTGGTATAGTAAATATGAATACAGATACAGCAAGTGTGTAGGAACCCTTTAATTGAGGACATTCATGGCTTGATTTGATCAAAATACGTTATATAGCCATTCTGATGATGAAGTGATATTACTATGTATCTAAGAAAGTAAATAAATATTGTTGCACAGTTTTTATTAATGATCTTCCTAGTAGACAATCAAAATTCAAAATTGTTCAAAATGTTACAAAAAATTCAGATTTTTTTCAGAATCGGTATGAAAATTTTAGAATCAGATCAGATTACTTTTTATCATGAAAACAGCATCAGATTTTGATAACAAACAGTTTTCCACGACTATCTGTTGTCAATTTCAAGAAAATTCAATCCGATTCACACCTCTAGTATTTTAGTTCCAGCAATACAAGCGTTGAATATCTATTATATTCTAGCTTTATGCATTCATCGTCAATCAATCTGATTTGAAATGTATTTCAAACTTCATTATCATCGGTCTTTAATTCCATAATTCATTTGATAATTTCATTTTATCAAAAACATCCTTGATTTTCTAGACTTTTTCATCAGGGTCAGACCAACTTTCTTTTGTGATCTTTTAGAACTTTTGCTAGTTATAATATCTACCATACGTATTGTACGTCGTATACAGGGTCCGACAAAGGGTCCAGCCTTGTGGAATCCTAGAGGCACTTCAATATTTTCTTCTGGAATTTTTTGTTAAAGTTTGACCAATAAATCATTAAAAACTCAATTTTCTTCTGATGTGATTCTTCTAAGGATTCTAGTAGTCCTACTTTTGTTTGACCCTGGTTGTATGTTCCTCTGTATTGTCTAGAACATGTCACATAATTTTGTATTATAAATGGTTTGAAAAGTTGCGATACAAAATTCTTATTTTTATTTCAAATATAGCTATTACATTGTTTTTGGTGTCAAGAAAGCTTCTATTCATATTACAAAAAGAGGATGACCAGGTAAATAGAATACTACCCTGTCACATTTTGTTATTGTTTGTTTATTTTATATATAAACTGGTCTCATTCTATATGTTTATAAATTCATCCCTGGGGAATCCAAGAATATTTCCAACTTTTTTCTTCAATTTTTAAAAAGGGATTATTACTCTTCATTTTCAAGTCTTTACTTCATTTACGACTCTGTTTGTTAAACCAATTCTGTTATAATGATTTATAATTACTTAATTTTAAAATTTTTGTTTTTGTTGCTGTTGATTATAGTTACACCATTGTTGATTATAGTTACACCATCAGTTCAACATCTTAAGTCTTTCCGAAAAAATTGAAAGCAATCAAGAAAAACATTGAATTAAAAGAAGTGCTGCTCACCAACTGTAAACTATTAGAAAAGGAATTTGAAATGAAGTCAAATTTCAAGTAACTTTAAAAGTAACTAGCTACTTTTCTTAGTAACCTGTAATGTTAACTTGTACTTTTGTAACTTCTAATGGTAGCTAGTTACTTTTTTGACAAGTGTTTAGTAACTGCAAGTATTTACAGTATTTTGGAGTATTAGCTCAGATGGCAGAGTAACCAAACTTCAAATTGGATCATATCTGATCGACTGTGGTTCAAATCCCCCAAAGATCAACTCAGTCATGACTTTATCTGAAACATCAAATGAGTACCATCTGAAGATGGCGGATAGAATGGTCCAGAGGGAATTGCATTGTAAGTAGCTGCAGCGCATCGTTGCGCATTGACAATCGAGACCTGTCTGCCATGAAATCTGTTGAAATTGATCTGCAGTGTCGCGGCTGAGATCAACAAAGAGCGTTTAAAATAATTGCTCTCGGCGAAAAAAGCCACTCATCTAGAAACAGAGGATTGACACCGCCTACATTACCTTACTTACTTACAGTACTTGTTTTTGGTAACTTCAACAGCCCTGTATAATCATGAATGTTAAATAACCCAATTTCCATGAAAATTTTTATAATCTATTTTTCCTGGGGATATTGTGTTATGAAGAGAAGGGCACATTTAATCATTTACTATATATTATTTTTATTTAGCGTTTGTTATCATTGTTCCGTGTCATTCTCAATAATCTAGAGAAGAAAAATGAGCCTAAGGTATATCCATGTTTAGCTGTCTTTTTACTTTTCACTTTCTAAAACAAATGTGCTACTTTGTGACTTTTTAATTATGGTGAATAATTTGAACAGCGTTTTATTCTAGCATAGATTATTATTTTGTTTCAATTTTTTCCTGGTGTGATGTCACTACTATTTATCATTTTCCTGGTAGGCTTACAATTAGAAAAAGCGATTGCGATATTTGCTTGAGTAAAATATTATTTTTTCAAGAAAGCATGCTTAAAAACAATTGATTAACGTCAATAATTCCTATTTTATAGATAGTGAGACAGCGGCATGATTAAAAATTTCATTAACAGTACATCTAGAATGAGCTACAATTAATTTATAGGGCCTACTTAATGGAAATAATGACTTCTATTAAATTGAAGATTTGGGATGATACAACTAATAAAATTGCAGTTCATCTTTTTGTTAACACTTTGAGGCTTAACCAATCTCATCAAGGCACATTTTGACAGTAAGGTATGCCAACTAATCTATTCACAAATATACTTTGTTATTGATATGTCTGGGATTGGGTTGTTGTTGACATATTATGCATCAATTTAGATGGCTCTATAAATCTTAACACGTGAGTCACAATTTGATGTTGTTTTTTAGTACTGGTTCATGTCTGTTCTGCTATTCAAAGAGTGGACAACAGCATGGATTAGTATATTACAACGGCTAATGAGAATATGCTGCGAACGATTGAGTAACATCAAGGTAAAAATCAGTATTGGCTCTACCTACAATACGAAGTAATCTATGAAGCTTTTGCTACTTTAAATGCGATCAATAGGTGTTGACTTGTCCAATTTTAACTTTTTTTGTTATGTCAATCTTCATGGTCTCCCTTACAATAACGGTTCAGGATTTCATGAACAGTTTGTGAACATTAAATGGTCCTAATTTTCATGAACTGTTAATGAACAGTTCATGAACTCCTGAATTGTTTTTCACAGGGACTGACTTGTGTCCATTCATCAGTATATTGTTATCAAATATCCCACCATTATTATTATTATTATTATGCTATTATTAGTTCTTTTTTTCTAGCCTTATGTTCATTCTGAATTACAAGAAGCAAATCTATATTTGGGCATGGTATGTATTGCAAGGTTGTTGGAAATGTTGAAGAACAAGGAATTCTGTGAGACACAATCGGGGTATTAGTGTAGTAATAAAGGGTCGCTGCGCGGAATATGTGTTTGTGCTCTCTGATACCAATATGGGGAATGTCGGGAGGATACAAGAAATCATCAGAAAAACACGAGCACATAAGTTGTCAGGAAACCCAAACACAAGGCTGCCGTGCAGTAACCCTTTGTGATGCAGAACATACCTTTACTGTTTTCAAACAAATTTAACTTCAAAACTTTTACTTCTTGGAACAATTTTCTCCTTCAAGTCTTCACACTTTTGTCATGTTTTGTCAAATTTAAAGTTCTCACTTACAATATTGGTGGAGGAAATTTCACAATGTTTTTCCTATCTTTCCTAGTCTCAAAAAACATTATGTTTGTCCAATTTATCAATAATGTTTATCGTAGAATTTCCAAACATATGAATCAACCAATAAGATCACAGGAGTCTGGCATTGGCATTTTGATTAATTCATACACTATTTCTGTTTATCAGTTCTTGCTTTGTTTGTTTAGAACTATATTATTATTTTTTCAGTTGCTGGTTTTCACTGACTGTAGTTCATGGAAGATACTCAAAATCAAAGGAGGTAGATCGCAACTCATTACATATGGAAATAATTATAGAGTACACAAGTATTATGTGTATCTTACCTAGAGTTTGCAGTTGTTATGAATTAGTAAACTTTTACATTGTAAGTGTGCTATTTATAAAATCAACGCAAAAAAACCTGTACATAATCATAAACTGACACTAACCCGAAATTATAAAGATCTAGATGCAGTATCGCTTAATCTTGCCATACAACAAACCGATTGGGATTTTTTAGACTTTTTCACCACCGTCGATGATACATATTATGCATGGCAAGCAGTATTCAATACCATTGTAAATGAGATTGCACCGCTTAAACAAATCAGAGTGAAATCAAAAAAGAAAATAAGTTTTTTAGATGACCATGCAAGAATGTTGAAAAATAAGCGCGATAATTACCATAAAATATTTATTAGAACAAATGATGCAATTTATTTCAATTTATTTAAACAAACTAGGAATCAATTTACAAATTATTTTAGGCAATGCAAGAAAAATTATTATCATAAATATATATTAGAAAACAAAGGAAATCCTAAACAAATGTGGAAATTTCTGAAAGAGATTTTACCAAATAAATTAAAAAATGTAAATATTAATACTCTTAACATAAATGATAAACCAATTACTGATAATATAACCATAGCAAATGAATTTAACAATTATTTTTTAGATATTGCAAATAAATTAGCCTCGTCTATTCAGTCAACAAATTATAATCCAATGACTTTAACAACAAATTTTATAAATAATATAACAAATGTAGATATCTTAGCAAATCAATTTCAATTTCAGTCAATTTCAATTTTAGAAACAGAAAAATTAATATATAAACTACCAAATAAACGATCTGTAGGTATCGATAACACAGAAACTAGGCTTTTAAAATTAACTGCACACAGCATTGCACCAGGCTTGACTAGAATATTCAATCTTTCTCTCAGGATGGTGTCTTTCCTGAAGCTCTGAAAACAGCAAAGGTTATCCCTTTACACAAGGGGGATGCCATAACTGAGAGAACCAATTATCGTCCAATTTCAGTCCTTCCGATAATCTCCAAACTTTTAGAAAAAATTGCTCATACCCAGTTAAATTATTATTTATCAAAACATAATTTATTAACTAATTACCAATTTGATTTTCGTAAAAACCATTCGACAGACGGTAGTGTGTTAAATTTTTCTGAGTTTTGTATAATATTTTAAATAGAAATCTTATAGCTGTAATTAGTATTGATCTTAAAAAGGCATTTGATACTGTCGACTTGTATATATTATTAGATAAATTAAAATTATACGGCAGTGATGTAAATAGCTTAAAATTTTTTAAATCTTATTTATTGAATAGAAATCAAATTGGTAATGTAAATAGTGTAAATTCAAATTTAGATGTAATTGAATACGGAGTTCCTCAAGTGTCAATCCTTGGGCCGCTACTCTTTGTTATTTATATAAATGATATTTGTAACTCTGTAAATAACTGTAAAATAAATCTATATGCAGATGATACGCTTTTGTATGTAGTGTTATGCTAATGCGTATTACCATAATTAGACTAATATCGACTTCCCCTTTCCCCTGTGTATTGCCCTTTATTTTATTAATTACATTTGACTCCGTTTTGAAATCTCTACGAGAGTGGATGTTATTTTATCGCTCTCAATCATTTTACCCTCATAACATTTGGAGCCCGATAAGGATCAATTTTATTTTATTATACATTTTGTTTGTATCATATAATTAATATTCTCATGGCTTATTATTGGTTATAATTTTTATTCCATTCAATCTTCTACAATGTCGACAATTATGGATTCCTTAGTAAACTATATACGGAGAAAACAGAAGGAATATAAACAATTTGAAAATAGAATTTACAATGAAGCTGTTAACGAGTCCCGTGCTGAAACAGAACAATTTATGGCTGAATTACCTTCGAACGTAAAAGATTTCGAAATAACTTTGCCTTACCCTATTAAAATACTGGCACGTAAAATGGCAAGCGAATACAATTGTGTATATATTCGCTGCACTAAACCTTGCTGTTTCCAGTGGAGAAGGGAAACTACGCCTTCCGCTATAGCAGTCGACAACGATGTTAATAACGTTAATGAAAACCATGATATTAAAAATAACGTATTATCAATTAAAAGTAATGAAGATTTAAGTAATGTCGAATTAGAAATTAGTCCCATTTCAGACAAATGTTTGAACAAATTATTAACAAATAAGCAATCAGATGGTACGATTGTTTCATTCACCAAAAAACGATTACAACAAAATACAACTTCAAGTTGCCATGAGCTTAATACAACCAGTAATATTTATTTGATTAACACACATCTACATAAACCTAGCATAAAAGAATTACAACATTCAAATATAATAAATACAATTCTTCAGAGAAAATCGTTTTTGTACGCCCGACCTATAACGTGACTCTCGTGACTTATATAAACATTGGCATACCGGTAACACCAAAGACTACGAAGAAAATACCAACTCTAATATTTGAACCATAATTTTTATCTATTAATTATTTATCTATTCCTTTTTTACATTTATTCTACATTATTTTTATTATCTTTATTGTGCAATTATCAGTTAATTTACCTTCATATAATATTAATGTAGACGTTAAACACCGGGGCGGTGCTTTTTTAACAGTGGGGGTATGTTATGCTAATGCGTATTACCATAATTAGACTAATATCGACTTCCCCTTTCCCCTGTGTATTGCCCTTTATTTTATTAATTACATTTGACTCCGTTTTGAAATCTCTACGAGAGTGGATGTTATTTTATCGCTCTCAATCATTTTACCCTCATAACAGTAGCCCGTAAAGATTTGAAAGACGTTGAAGAAATTTTACAGTCAGATCTGAGTGAAATACATGCCTGGCTGTGTGCAAGTAAACTAACATTAAATATTAATAAAACTAACTGCATGGTAATAGGCTCCAGGCCAAAACTTAATAAACAAGAACACGTTGATTTAATAATAAAGCTGGATGACAAACCTGTCGAAAGAGTAGATCTTTTAAAATACCTAGGCATTCAAATAGACAATACCCTATCTTTCAACAAACATGTCATAGCAGTTAATAAGAAAATCAATAGAAGCTTAGGCGTTTTGAAATACGTGAGACGCTTCATACCGCAAGAAGCAGCTAGAACTATTTATAACACCATTGTTTTGCCACACTTTGACTACTGCGCTTTCGTATGGGGAACTGTAAAACCGAACATCTAGATCGCCTCCAGAGATTGCAAAACAGAGGAATGAGGACAGTGCTCCGTTGTAACTATCGCACTCGTGTCTCTGATATGTATAGTCAACTAGGTTGGCTTTCTGTTAGAGACAGAATAACATCGCATCAACTAATGTTCACTCATAAAATTTAAATTCAAACTAGCTCCTCCTTTGCTTTCTGACTTTTTCCAACTGCCGTATTCCACCAGAACAAGATCTTACGCCCACAATGACATTTACTTCAAATCGAGCCATCGTCATTCATTTCAAGATGCTGGTGCGCATAAGTGGAACGATCTACCGTCTGCAATGAAGGAAGTCCGAAGCAGGCCTACTTTTAAACGTCTCCTTGAGAAGCACTTACGTTCTTAATATACTTTATACTTACCATTCTTTCCTGTAATTTATACCTTTTTTTTACTTAATGTCTGTTTTCCTGTTAACTTAGCTATGTATCAGTCCTTTGAAAAAAAGTTTGTATAACTTAAAGGTTCTGAATAAATGATGATGATGATGATGATGATGATGATGATGATGATGATGCTGCTGTCTTGCTGATTGAACATGAACTTAGTTTTATACAGAAGATAATTTAATAATTAGCAATAAGTAGAAAATGAAACAGTCATTTTTTAAATCAAATCTTTATTCTAATCAAGAGGACCACCAAGCAAACCATTCAACTATTATTCATTATTATAACATGTTATTTATTTATTAATACTTAATCAATTGATCACTATCCTGTTAACTAGGCTAACCATTTATCGTATTATCAATTAATTTTACTTTTGTAGTTCATTATCCACAGCTGCTTAAACTATCCAAAATAATAATTCAGCATTACCAGAAACCTTGTCAATCTTACATTTGTCGTTTTAGGAGAAAACATTCGTCCTGCTATGCAACATTTTTGTAAAGTCAACATAGACTCATTAGTCAACAAGCTATTCTCCTCTTTACAGGTAATTGTTTACCTTCTTAACAGTTCTTGAACAGTTCATGAACGTTTTGAGATGTCATGAACTGTTCATGAACTTTTTGAGATTTCGTGAACTGTTCATGATCGTTTTGAAATTTCATGAACTGTCCTGAACACTTTTCGAGCAGTTCATGGTTCGAGGTTTCACAGGGGATTGCACAAATTCACTCCCCATTCTTTCTCTTTTATTGTACTTTCTTGTACACGTTTTCAATTTACTGCCATTTAAACAATGTCTGCTTGTTATGTTCCATATTTATGACTCATTCCTCTTTTTTCAGGCTTTTCTACAAAATGGTCTTTCTCGAGGAAATTCTGCTTTAAATGCTGCCTGCCTCAGTGCATGTTGTACGTTAGCAAATCGGTAAGGGGAAGAAAGTAGATCATTACTAAGTTGTTTGACATATTTTTATTATTCTTATCGAAAATGTAACAATTTTATTACAGGCCTTTGGTGTCATCCTGCTACAAAACAGATGTTCTTATGATGTTCTCAAGCCATATACTTTCTGTGTCTGGATTTACATTGGAACTGAATAACACAGCCAAAGAAGTAAGTTTCGAGGGGTTTAACATTGTTAATGAATTTTACCATAATATTTTATTTTTAGCAATGTACCACACGCACTGCCAACACCAAGACCATAAAAATGCCATGGAAGTGTTGTGAAAACACCATGAAAATGTATAATAGTGAAAACAACAAATTTTTTAAGCCACGAGGAAGTTTGGAAACCATGAAATCATCCAGATTCACAATATTAAAATGTGAAGATGCAATGAAAACTCTATAAAATTTCACGATTTTTCTAATGATTTTTGTATCAGTGAGTAGTGACAACCACCAAAATGTGGCTGTATAGTATTTATATTTCCATGTATTTCAAAACTTTTGGCACGTAAATCTAATATTAATTCCCTGGTGTTAACAACATCCTAGAATACATTCTCGAGAACTTTAGCGATACATTATGTTAATGAAATGTTTTTTATAAATGGAGAGAGTCATCATTGAGACCATACTCACATTAGCTCCCTATAGAAAAAGTATTTTAAAGAAGGGATATGTCCAAGTGAAAACAATCATGCACTTTAACTGGACTAATTTTCATCAACTGTTTATTTCAAAAATTCCATGAAAAACCGGCCATTTAATGTTCATGGATTTTCATGAGCTGTTCATGTACTCAACGATTGCTTTAGAAGGTGCACATTTAGAACCTTTATATGTAATTCACAGGAACAAAATAGCACATGTTTTATGGTTTCATTTAGTTTTGTTTTGGTGTGAAGTTGATGCACATTTCACTCAAATTTAAAGTATACTTCAAAATATAGGCTATTCATACATTTGAAATGGGTACACTTTTTATTAACAATTCATAAAATTATGCCATTTCATATTTACTAATTTTTAGTTAATTGTTAATGAACTGCTAGGAGAATGTAGAAGTAGTAACAGGAAATCGCAGAGCAACCAGATGTCAGATCTGATCATACTTGGTCGACTGTGGTTCAAATCCTCCAAAGGTTATGTTAGCCTTGACTTTATCTAATACATCAATCGATTACCATCTAAGGATGGCGGTGGAATGATCCAGAGGGATTTGATTTTTGAGTAGCTGCAGCGAATCTTTGCACATTGACAACCGAAACCTGTCTGCCATGAAATTGCTGAAGTTGATCTGCTGCGTAGCGGCTGAGATCAGTAAGAAGCATTTTCAATCATTGCTCTTAGCGAAAAAGGACACTTATCTTGCAGTAAAAAAATGGTAACAAATTTTAGTAGGGTGATACTGCCTCAACTACTTATCTTCCACAATTTGTTTGGACATAAGTATTGCTTCAGGTGATTAGGTAGTTTTGAAAATGATAATACTGTATAATGCATTTAAAGATCGCCTGTGTTTGGAAAGTGCTGTTTTGTTGGCTAGAATATATGTAGATGCCCAGTCATTTTAGATAATGATAGTGTGTCTAAAGGTTAATTCTTGTCTATTAGAATACATGATTGATGTGTCAATTTGTCAAGAATTGCTTCCTTTATCATTAGAGCTGCAAATTATTTCTTCAAAATGGTCTGCCTTTCAAATGCCTAGACCTTCTCTCTTGTAAAGCAACTTCTGAACGTATGTTTGAAGAATTGGATCCCAGTCAAGTGATTTGTTTATTAGGTAAGACCTACACTGCTAAGATCATCTTCCTTTCATCATTACATAAGCAGGGTCCAACAAAAGAACGGATTCCGGTACCCTGGATCCCAAAAAGCTGGAGAGAATTCAGAAGAAAATTATTAATTTTCTGATATATATGTCAACATCTTCAGGATGGCTAAACCTTTTACCTGTACATAAGAGCAATATGCCTATCTGCATAACAAAATCATTTGCTATTACATATGCACGAACGTTTTGTATTACCTACTGTAATAGAAGTCATACCATCCTATTTCAAAAAGAGATATGAACGGGATCCAATGTGCCATGTGCCCATGTCTTACTTGAAAGTGTTGGAAATGGAGGAATATTTTTACTTAAAAGTATTTCCTTGAGAGACATCTGAGCAAATGCCAATAGTATGTATTATTACTAAAACATGTTTTCATATTTTATCATTAGTGTCGTTTTCTCATTACACAATTTATTTCATTTGAGAATGTGCAAACGTATTCTGTTGAACTATATGGTTTTTTGAATTAATCAAACTCTCAATCGAAGTAAGCAATATCAGGAAATATAAGACTTACTTGTCCATGTGTTGATGATCATCATTATTATCATAAGATCTTCAGAACCTGACCAGTTTTACCATAACTTTGTTTGTTTGACTGATGTTAATGTATGATACTTGAAATATTCATTATAGTTTCTCTATAATTGATTACTATTATTTTGTTTTATTTGTAGGTAATCTAATACATTTGATTTCACTGTTTGACAATGAAGAAGTATGTTTAATTTCTACTTATAATTTCAGATACTATAATGATGGATTGCTGAGTAAGAGTTGCATTTAAACCGTTAGCGATTTTTTCACCACCTCGTATGTCAATCACAATGATTAATCAATGGAAAAGTAGAACAACCAATCACCAATATTAATTTAAATAAACTATAGGAATTGGATGGGAGGGGAGGCTGGTAACTAAAGTTCTTTATTATTACCTCTTATCCTGTTTCAATTTCTTAATTTTTTTTCAATTCCTATTTTTTATTCTTGTTTTGCATGCGTTGTGTATCAACTAAGATATTTTGCTGATGTTCATATTGATATATTTATTGTAGATCATGAAAAAGCATTCGTCATCATTAATTGTAAGTGTTTCATGCATAGAGGAAAAAAATTTGCAAGGATAGTTAACTTGATTCAAGGTTTATTTCTCTTTTTTGACTGGATAATCTGGTTTTGTCCAACTTAAAGCGTTTCGAGCTTGCAAGTTAGTAGTAAACTAGAATTTTTTGCTTGAAGCAACAAAGATAGAACTTGATTCAAGAAAATTACTCTTACAGGAATCTAGTGTTTTTCACGTGTATAATAAAATGTATATTGACCTGAAATCTGATTCAATAAGATTATTTCAAGTAGTTCCCGCTTGCCAGTGATTGATTAACGTCCACGAAGGCAATATTCTAGTTACTGTCACTATGGTCATACTGGGTCCCATCTTTGAAGTTATCAAGAGTCCCTTAAATATGTTGATTTCGATTGAAGTAAATGGGAATGTTAACGCTTTCCGACACCCTCTTCTTTGTATGCTAGATAGATATCATAAGTATAGTGAGAATACTATGTAAATATATTATTGAAGGTTCGAGTGACGTATGACAAGGTTCTTGATATCTTTTAATGGTCATAACAATAATGATGTATATTTTCTGTCATTCATCTTTTTTTAGGATGGTGTGACAGAGTGTTTGCGTAATTGCTTATCATCTATTGCTGTTAAACAAACAAGTTCATGTGTATGGCATCCACTTTTTGGTTGGTACAAAGTAAAAAAATCATACAGGTACGACATTCAGCTGTTTCTTTAACACTGATTGTTAATGCATAATCATACGTTTCAATTAGAAAATAATACAGCCTCTCATGGAGGGTACAGTATCGCTTTCACCGATGATCTTAACAATGTTTCCGTGTCACTCTTCATTTCATTTCTTCACTTCATTTCTCTTATCTCGAACTTGACTAATGACTATACATATCAACTATACATACACAAGCCACGTGACATATGTCAGCTCCCTCTGCCAACACACAATGGTGGTATGGATACGCATATGATAGAGTCAACATTTATTTGACTTCTGAGGATTTTCATCGCAAGAAATACACCTACATAGCCATGCACCAATTATTTTGATGTCATAATTGCCTACATTGTTGTTTCAAACAATGGATGCGCAGATCAACTCAGGGCCTAGTTGACCCCTGTAGGATTTTTGCCCCAGGGACCATTAGTAGTTGATGTAAGATATTACACCAGCAGATCTGATGTTCATCAGATATCCTATTTTTATTGCTTACGTGCCTTACCTGATTATCCATCGTATATTTTAGTCATGAAATCAACAGTGATGCTTTCAACCGCACATCAACCCAACTAAAATGGCTTTGGAACCGTCAGTTGATTTTGGCATTATTTAATAAATTACCACAAATGCCAACAAATGAAGAGACAAATGCCAGTAGTAAAAGTGGCGGTAAGATACATATCATGATATTAAATTAGGTTTGTAAACCGACTTCGCCTTCATATCATTTAAACTTAATATACTATTATTAATTCATCAGGTGGCATAATCAAAAGAGTTTTTCGTCGTGCAACATCACGTAGTTCGAATTCATCATCCTCTACGGGCAACGATGATATTAAAGATCCTTTAGTCATTGAAGCGTGTTACGTATGTCAGCTTTATACGCTATTATTCAGGTGTATGCCAACCGTCAAGAAAGATATCATCTCTGGTATGCAATACAGTCCTATGCCATGCAATCTATTCCAATCTGTGTCTATTTTTTGATAAATTTCTTAACATACTATATAATATATGAAGAAATGTAAAAGTAGCTATTAATTTTTAGCTTAAATTTTAAGCGCCAAAGAATTATATCCAATGTGGCGCATTCTTGAACTATTCTCAGCTAGTAGTTTATGAAGAAGAATTATATAAAACTAGCAATGAATTCCCCGCGTTGCTGGGATTAATTTGCGTTGGTTTTGTTTCACTGTAACTAAAATTGACGAGAAAGTGTATTGCTAGCTATTCAAAACAGAACACCAAAATTTGTCAGCTCTAACATGCTCTAGGCAAAACAGTCGATAAATCTGATTCCCAGAAATAACTTCGATTAACAATGATAAATGTTTCAATTACGATTTCACATGTTCTCTGGTTGATGAGCATTCAGTTACTCCATTTCATCCTTTCATTTTTACTTTGTCGGTCATTAGCTTGTAGCATGTACATACAAGCATAGGCCATTGCTACCTATAATGGTGTAATGTTTACATCATGGTTGGTTTAATTTTGAACTACATTATTATCACGCTTTCAGGTTTGAGCTTTTGTGAAGAAACTATTGTTCGTCTATGGTATCTATTATATTCGATTGGTCCACAAGGAGGTCTGAGAACGATTTTATCGTACGTCAGTGGCAATCAGAAAACATTACCTGAATCATTGCGTTCGTTACTTCTTTTATTATGTGAATGTACTGCACAGCTTATACCGTAAGTATACTGGACACTGTATTACTGTCCCATGTCTGCTTCTGAATCTTGTATTACCAGGGCTTTAGGATCTACCTTTTGAGGCCTGGAGCAACTCTCCAAAAAGACCCTGGCTATTTCCGAAGCCTATTATCAACATTTTGGTTTAAAAGATGAAAGAAAATCATTTATCTATTATACATGTTCTTTTTGTAAAAAATGTATATACTGTACTTTGATTTTGTAAAGGCCTAAAGCATTTGATTATTCTGTATAGTGTCTATAATAGTACGCAAATTGTCATCTAAGTGATGATGCTTATTTTGCCCACCCCCTGCCCCGTCGCTATTATAACGTTCCCGTATGTGCGCAATGTTTGCTCATAGAGCTGTTGAAGATCCAACGCAATGCATAATATTGCTCACACGTTATCATCGTTTTACTAAGTTTTATAGGGTATTCTGTTTAATCAAAGAAAAACTGATTTATTTACTTTTTCTCGTTCATAAACTAGCATGCCTGTGTTACCCAATTGAAAACATTCCGCTGTTGTAGTTATTGAATGTGTCACCTGGAAAATTCGTTTTGTTACTTCGACAGGATCTTTCAACTTTATTTCTTCATGATGATATTAACCCCCAGTCTTTCACGTGAGCGTTTCAATCCCATTGATTCCTAAATGGATTGGTCACGTAGAGCTTTCTTCTATTTTCCATTATATGTTACTTTGTACGTTTCATTATCCAAATTTATATGTCTGTCTGGCATAATTTCGATAATTGTGGTATTCATTGCAGCTTACTAGATGATAATGAACTCTACGATCAGCAAAAGCCTTTCTCTGTTGATGATATTGTCACCATGACATCTTTTCTAAATAATCTCGTTTACAAATTAATTTGGCGGTTGTATCAAACTGATGGTAAGTTTTATTAAACCTTGCGATTACCCTGCTGTGAACAATGCAATTTTTCTCTTGTATTCTTTGTATTTATATAATTGAATTTCCAGTGTTACTCATCGACCAGGAGGTCAGTACGATAATTGAACAATTTGATTGGTCAAACAGCGGTCAATTCCAAATCCATATTGACTGCTTCGTATGTTTGATCCTTATGGCTGAATTTTTTTATTAACGTTTTTTAAATATAGTGAAATATTAATAATTAGAAATAATGATTATTATTTATATTCTGCCTACTACTATATCATGGTTCTTAATCAGAAGTAGAGTTTAATATCACCATAAAATAATGATAATATAATACATCAACATCTCTTTATAATTGTTTGTTTCCAATTTGACATACCAATCATAAACTCATAAACTATATATCAGTGATTGATCTTTTATTTGTTGAATATCTGCAAAAACATGCTACCATTTACAGGAAAAATTTCATTCTTGAAAAAATATTTAGCTTCATGTTTCAAGTCAATTTAACTTGTTTCAAGCCAAAAAAAACTCTTGCTTTGAGCAAAAATGGCTTGTTT
>OU744450.1:11590306-11852806 GCA_916610825.1 Haliclystus octoradiatus
TTCATTTGGAGGTTGACAAGGACGTTGCACCAGTGGTACACCCTCCTAGAAAGATCCCCATTGCTTTGCTGAAGCCCTGTCGAAAGAAATTAGATGAAATGATTGCAGATGGGGTTGTTGTAAAAGAAGACAGCAATACACCTTGGGTATCTTCCATGCTTGTAATTGACAAGAGAAAGGCTAAAGAGCAAACAATGTCTCCGTCTACAAAAGATATTAGATTGTGTATTGATCCTCGTGATCTTAACAAGGCTTTAAAACGTTGCCACCATCCCATGAAAACCGTAGAAGATGTTGCTACTCGTCTTTCAGGTGCTACTTGTTTTGCCACACTTGATGCATGTAGTGGTTTTTGGCAGCTCCCTGTTGACGAAACAAGTTCTAAATTATTGACATTTAATACACCTTGGGGAAGGTATCGTTTCAACTGCCTTCCATTTGGAATAGCTCCAGCACCAGAACTTTATCAAAGGGAGATGGAGCGGCTCTTTGCAGATATTGATGTGGAGATTATCGTTGATGATTTCTTGATTTACGGCCGGGACGAAGAAGATTTGAACTCTAAACTGCGGTTAGTGCTGGAAAGAAGCCGACAGATTGGTTTGAAATTTAATCCAGATAAAACTAAGTTACGGGTTTCAGAACTGTCATATGTTGGACATTCATTGACAGCTGATGGATTAAAACCTAATCCAAAAAAGATTGAAGCAATATCTCAAATGCCTCCTCCTACTGACAAAGAAGGAGTGCTACGCTTATTAGGTATTATTAATTACCTTGATAAATTTATAAGTCATAAGGCTGACATACAAGGACCTATTTCCCAATTAACACAGAAGACGTCATGTTTTGTCTGGGATGCTGCACAACAAGCTGCTTTTGAAACTCTTAAAGACGTAATTTCAAAGGCTCCTGTTTTATCATACTTTGATAATTGCAAAGACACTATACTAAATATGGATGCAAGCAGTACAGGATTAGGTGGTGTATTATTACAAGAAGGAAAGCCTATAGCTTATGCTTCAAGAACACTAACACAGAGTGAACGGAACTATGCAAATATAGAACGAGAGTTACTAGCCATTGCATGGGGTTGTTCGAAGTACCATACTTATGTTTACGGTAGAAAGGTAATTGTCGAGACCGATCATAAACCATTAGAGGCAATATTCCGCAAGCCGTTGAATGAAGCACCACCCTTTACAAAGAATGCTACTACAGCTTAGTCGCTATGATTATTTGCAGGTGCGATATGTACCTGGTCGTTTACAGTTTATATCAGATTGCTTAAGTCGAGCACCTATTACACCTTTACATGAAAAGCCTGATCCAAAGTTTTCCGATATTGTAGGCATCAACTTAGTTACATCTTCTGGCATATCAGATAGTAACATAACAGCGTTCTCAGCAGCCACTAAGAACGATGATGTACTTATGACTGTTCTTGAATATGTTGTAAAAGGCTGGCCAGAAAATAAAGACCTTGTTTTAGAAGGAGCTAAAGAATATTAGCAGTATCGGAGTGAGCTATGTATGGAAAATGGACTTTTGTTTAAATCTGACCGTGTAGTCGTCCCTCGAACTCTTCGTTCTGATGTACTAGATGAAGTTCATGGTGCTCATCTTGGAGAAATTAAAAGTTTATGCTTCGCTTGTGACTACGTATTTGGCCCGGTATGACATCGCAGATAAAAGAAGAGTACAATCATGTCCTGTGTGTCTTGCCTTCAGAAACAATCAGCAAAAAGAGTCGATGCATCCCCACGATATACCTGGCCTTCCATGGCAAGATGTTGGCACCAACCTCTTTGAATTTGGTGGACATGACTACTTGATAGTCACCGACTTCTATCCCAAATACTTTGAAGTGGAAACTTTACAACAGAAAACAGCAAACTATGTTATCAATAACATGAAAAAAATATTTGCCCGCTATGGTGTTCCTGAGAAAGTGATAAGTGAGATCCTGCCAAGATCATACCTGGTATCAGACAGACAAGGGAGAGTATTCCGTAGAAATCGACGCCATCTGATTGCCGTACCTGGTGGGTCAGCTCCTGATGAAGATCTCTCTACACCCGAAGAGGTAGAAACAACCAATAAAGAAGCTGATGCCACTACAGACAATGTGCCGATTCAAACACCACCATTGCGAAGGTCTAGTCGTTTAATTAAGCCTCCTGAACGATTTATAGAAACATGTTGAAGAGGGAAATGTTATATTATCTTATGTTATAAATGTTGGTTATGTTAAACCCTGTATATTTTATAAAGTAACAGTTGTGCCCCCTGTGCAACAGACATCAAGCATGTGCTTGGCGATTGATCTTGTCAGGTTGATAAAACACTACAGCAACTAGATTGTATTGTTATTGTTATCTTTTATATCTTCTGTTTTACTACTGTTCTTTATTATTGAATGAACTTATAACACTTTAGATTTACGAATGAATAATTTGATATTTAATCGATGAAAAACTGATAATCTATGCAACAATTTTTCAATGTTCAAACACAAAAATTGACAATGAGATTAACCACATTAATTTGACCAAACTATTCGGAAAAAGTTCATTTATTTTATAATTTCATTTTTACCTGTGTAGCCTATATTTATTGTTTGGTCGTTCAAAGTTTTGATTATTTCAATGTTGTTTGGCTATAGTTCAGCTACAGATAGTAAACTTATTATAATAAACTCTTCCTGTCTAGCCTAAAATACATATAATTTTGAATCTTTACGGACAGAAATGTTTTGATAAATATTCCAAAAGTAATTAGTAATTAATTAGTTACTTTTTTCGGAAAGTAATTAGTAATGTAATTTTTGAATTTTTAGTAAAAGCAATTTGTATTCGATCCTACTACAGGAGAAACTGTTTAAAACGGGACCCTTAGGGAGCTTTCATAAAGTACGCTATGGGAGATGTGCCAACAGCAGAACTTGGGGTGTCTGGTTAAGGCAGGTGTCTGGCTAATACAGGTGTCCACTAGAAGATGTTCAACTGTAGTAGGTTTACAACATGTTGATTTATAAGCATACCTTGTCTTTCTCAATCATATCATGGTATTTATCTACTGCATCGTTGAAGGCTGTCGCTCTGATCTCACCCTGTAAAATAGAAAATCATTTTGATATCAGGATTCGATTGGCCTTGCATCAAACAGAACCTTAGCATAATTTAAGACTCGGGCCTTTAATAATGTCATTATTATATTATTGATGGATCCAAATAAACAGAATGCTCGGTCAATTTATCTATTAATTTTAAAAATCAGAAAATTCCAGGAAAACACACAAAGACAATTTCAAGACAATCATCATCAACCGTTGTGAATAAATTAATGTGTAGTGGCTACAATATATTTGGTATAAAATAGAATATACCAGAATAGAATTTTTGATTTAGCCGCATGTAAACATAATAATATTTACAGTTTTATAGAATTAGAATATTTTAGTGGCTGACGTCAGATATAGAATAGGTACACACCGTTTCATCAAGAAGATCCATACTGAACAGCTTTCCTTCCCCTTTTGAGTTGCTCCAGTGACGAATCGGGGCTTTGTTAGTTATCCTTGCACGAATTGTCCACCTTAAATTGGAGTAACAATGGAGTTATAAACTACTTGAAAGTTTTGTTATCATGCAGGTATCTTAACTTTGTGATAGACCACAGATCAAACGAGGACTTTATATGTATGATTGGATATGTGTTTTTTAGTACATAACTGCAGTATGATGGCCTATTATTACCATTTCTGTTAATGTCATTGTACACTGAGCTTTTTAACGTCGTAAACTTTTATTCACAAGGGAGAATTTATGACATTGTCAATATAATTAGGTTTCCCAGCAAATAAAAATGATCAAATGTTAAAAAAGAAGTTTGGTGAATTGATAATTACATGATCACTCTAGAAAACCTCAACACAACCTATTAGATATTCACATCTTAATTATAAAATATGTTGGAATACTGTAGAACTGAAATAATTAGCAACACCAGCAAAAATAATTCCTATATATGAAGATATTTAACGAGAATGTCTCATTGTAATACCATTTGTCATTGATTGATAGATATTCTGACCTGTTTTGATAAGGCGTTAAACTTGAAATTGGATGGACGTTAACATGTGAAGTGGATCCTGTACTTCTGTTTGCTTGTGGTGTGCTATTACGGGCACTGAAAAAGATTGAAAGTATAAATGATTTATACAGTACACCTTATTGAATTTCAAGGCTAAATGAAATAACAAATGCATGTTAAATTATTTTTGCATCTACAATAAAATAAGGAAACGTTTGAGAAATTAATCATGTTACAGAGGAGCCTTGAAAATTCGGAAAAGACCCTAAGCTACAGTTATAACTTCACAAATAACTCAGATATTATCTGGCTTTTTCAGATTTATTCATGTTTCTTCAAAATACTGCAGACTTCTATGGTAATGTGAATTAATTAGTCAAGCTCAATTACAAACTCATAAGAAGTTATAATAAAATCGAAGGAAAGCCTTAACAGACTAATATGATTATGACGTTAAAATGGTTAGCAAATGCACAATTGTTCAAAAAGTCGGGATTATCTTGAATGGTAAGATTCTCTAATTGTCTAAGTACAGTACAGTATTATCATTGTGAATCACAGTTTCATGAACTGTCTGTGAACCACATACAATTTCATCTTTATCAGGTTCATTAAAAGGTTCATGCATAACATTTAAATATTTAACATTCAAGACCTTTTCATGAACTACCAATAATGAAAGTGTTCCTAATGAACTATGAGCTGGATTTTGTGGGGCTGTAACAATAAGACTTACATAGATTGCTGACAAGAATGGGGAACAAAAATGGCTGATGCAAAGTACGTACATTAGCGCTTTCTCATTGACATTCTCAAAATTATTTGATGTTCCACATGAAACTTTTTTGAAATCTATACTCAGAGCAATATGTTTTCACTATCATAGAAATACAGTATAGTTTAAAAAATAAGGATTTTCCACCCAAGGAAGTGAGATTTTTTCGTAGGACCGACATTATTTCTTTATTAAACGTTTATGGATAATTTGACATTACACGAAGACACAACAATTAAAAAAAAAAACTAAACTAAAATGTTTACCTTTAAAACAAAAACGAATAACAAATTACCGTATATTGCTGTGTAATATCCGTTTAATATTCGATTATTCGTGAAATATAAAACGATAAACACCAAAGTCAGAGAAGAGTTTGAGGAAAGAGCAATAATCCCAATTAAAAACGGTCATTTTAAATATCATTTCACTTCTATAATATTGTACAACTCAATAGATAACAAATCAAACGAATTAAATGAAATATTTATGTTTAAACTAAAGTAATTTGTTGTTTTCTAATGTCTCCCTCCTTTCTAAAATCGACTGAAAAAATTTCAGCATGTCTATAAATATTGCGCATTAGCGCATTCATTATCAGAAGATAAGTAATTTTCTGTTGTTCTATTGTTAAGACGTTATATCGGCAATAATGGTACATCAGCTATAGCAGCACATTGCCTATAACAAACTTTTTTAGATTCCCCAGGGGCTATGTCTCACTGTGAATGTGTTGTAAAAACAACAACAAAGGGCTGCTGGATAATGGTAAAAAAATGGTAAAGTTTTCACTTAAAAATGTGACGTTTACAGGATGGATTACGTTATTGTTTTTCTATTGCAATATACGGTAATATTATAACTTGTGAATAATGCTATTTGAGATTGGAAATCATGAATAATTCTTTTATTAGAGAAAAACATGTTACATTTGGAAACAGAAACATTACAAAACAAGGCTAACGTTGCTTTTTCATAAAAATTGTAAATGGAATCAACAGTCTATGTCAGTCTATGGGTGTAACTAACCTGGTATATACGGATGATGCATTTCCACGGTTTGCTTGGTTGTTTTGAGGTACAGCTGGAATATCGAAGACGAACAACTGTTATAACATAAACGTGGATATTGTGGCACCAGTAGCCTTATAGCCTAGCCAATCTACCATGAATGCTGATATTAGCAATTTTAATAGCTACTATATACTTATCTACTGCGCTTTATTAGCTATCATGCCAAATTGCCAATTAAAGAGAAACTAAAGAGGAAACTGCCCCATTGTCCTTTTCTATAGTGATTCAAATTCTGCTAGCCGAAGCCCGGAAATAACGTTAAAGCATGAGAGGCCTATCTTAGTCAGTAATGCCAACTGGAACTATCCATTCCAGTTATTCACAGTCTTCCGTCAAAATGTGTGTTAAGTAGTATGTAAATTAGGTATTATGCAAATTAGAATTTAAACTATATATAATATGTAAGTTATAATGAAACTGCCGCAATTACCTGTGTTTATAGTACAACCAAAGTATTACTTATTCTATCAAATAAATTAAGTAACATAAACTAACAAAATTAAGCCACCTTTTTGAAAAGTTATGTGTAATATTATGTAAAAAACTAAAATATGTGTTACTTTTGGATGATTGAGAAAATCTAATAGAAGCAGCTATTTCACATGAACAAAGATTAGAGGCATTTTAGAAGAATGAAAGTTTAAGTTTGATGCCCCCATGGTACAACTTGTGAATAACTTATTTGTTGTTTTACTGCTGTTCACGAATCAACTGCCCGCTCATTACATGTTAACTTTGTAGCCATTGTTTATCCAATCCTTGATATAAATATTTCTTGGATTTCTTGGATGGATCATACAATTAGCTGTACACATTGACATGCGATCAATCCTCTCTACAACAAAAAACGCATTTATCTCTATTATTTTTGATTTTGTAACTTGGCAATGTTGACGTTTTAAGCATGTGCATTTGTTATAAGTAAAATTCTCAATATTTTCTCAAAGACTAAATTATTAAATTACTCTTAAAATAATCCGCGGGTACTAGTTTTATACCCACTCGTTCACTATGAAATAACAAATTCTAAATCCATTATTGAACTCTGAAGACGTAAGTGTCGAGTGATGAATTCCTCATTTGTTATTTAATAGAACTTGTGGGTATAAATTCCAGTATCCCACTCACACGAGTCCTCAATTAATGAGCAATTATACCTCTTTGCGGCTGAGCTGGTGCCGGTCTGACTTCTTCTTGTCTGGCATTCCCACCTGCAGCATTTGCATCTGGTAATGATTGCGGATTACCAATTTTACCAGAAACATCTTTGGCACTAGTAAGGACTGTCATACCCAAAATGATGACAACTTTCCTGAAATTAAACATTTATTTTAAAAGAAGACAGGCAAAGTAACTCAACTCATATTTAATGACAAATTTTCTGAAAAATGAGAAAATATCTACTTTAATCAAAACTTTTAATCAAATAATGATATTTGCAGAACAAGTAGTATGCTCAAGCCACATCATGGAAAAATAAATTTAGGCCCTACTGATCATAAAGTAATTAGAAATATGGTTATAATAAATTAAGTATTCAGACATACACAATAGCCATAATTTTCGTCCCTGACTTGAATACTGAAAAGGGTATTGCAGCTGATATAAGACACCTCCCATTAAAGGCTTCAACTGTAGCAAACGTTTATCTGAATGCCTCAATAAATCTACTTGGAAAATAGTATAATACAGTAAAACCAATTAGTAAATAGTTCCATGCCATGTAACGATTGAGACATTCAGAATACAATATAATTAACAGAGCCTGACACAAGGAATCCTGGCATCCTAGATTTAGGACGGCTAGAACAAATTCAGGAAAATTGATATTTTTATGATTTAATGGTCAAAAATTCAGATAAAAATGTTGAAATGCTTCTAGAATTCGAAAAGGCTGAACTTTTTGTTGTACCCTGATTATGAAGTACCTGACTGGTATAAGTGTTTGTTACACATGTATTATAATCATCAGATGGCAAGGTTTGTAGTTAGTTTGTAATAGTCAAACCTTGTTGCTTGGATGATATTAGATGTATAGTGGTCAAGTCTAGCCACACATTTTGGTTCAATGCGACCATCTGTGACCAAACTGTTCAATTGAGTTCCAAGCATAGCAGCTGAAGAAGAAAACAGCATTAATTGTGTCATAACAAGTTATCGTAGAGCTAGCTAGTGTTCAAATACGTCACACTGCATTGCTGGTCGAATTTGCAGATAAAATGACAATCATTGTTATCATTTCGAGCATCAACTGCTGTGTTTATAGACATTGTACAATGATTATTCAAACAACGATATCTTATTTATTATTTTTGTAATTTAAATTGTTTCTCCTGTATGACCAATGTGAAAGAAAAGAATTTAGTCATTGTGCGTTGCTTGTGATAAAACTACAATAAAACATAGCACTACTTCTGCGAAAAAACTTCATGAACTGTTCATGATTTTAGTAAAGAAATGAACTTTCCATGAACTTATCGTATAATAGTGAAAACTTCATGAACTCAAGTTTTGGTTGACAGTTTATGAACTGTCTGTAAATAGTGGTTCAAATCACTTACATGTGTAATAATGAAGTCCATCTGAGATAATAAGTCTGAAAAAAAATATAATTGAACAAAACAAATAGCAATTAGATAATTAAAAATAGCGGTTGTTCTAACATACTCAAGCCAACGTTTATGACATTTATGTTGTTGTTTATATGATGAGTCTTGGTGGCATCAGAGTATAAATACTAAAGCAATTGTATTGAATTATTCAATTGAATAGCCTAGCTGCCTAACGGAATTTACAAGGTTCTTTCTCAAATTAAATTGAAATTGGAGGTAACTTGTTTAATATATATGGTGGACGGAATAAAAGGAGGGTCATTGGAACCAGGTGTCCGACAATAGGTTTAGCCTTCCAGAATTTTAAACAATATTATACAATTTTTTCTGAAACACTCTACTGGAACAACCAGTCGCCAGCGTGTCACAAAGGTTTTTGCCTTCCAGGCACTGGTTTTTCAAAATAAGAAGTCTTCCACAATTTGATTTTCAGAATAATTAAAATTCTGAAGAATTATTATTAACAAGTTTAACAATTAATATCTGACAGTAAGTGGCAACAGTTTTCTAATTTTATTATCTTTCTCCTCAACGTTTCTGAATATCAAAATTATATATGTTATAATTTTGGATAAAAATAAAGCTAACATTTGAAAAATGTTTGAATTTGTGCTGGCCTTGAGGGAGCCAGGTTCCAAGGGTCCAGCACTTTGTGACATCATGTCAATCGCAGGCACATTTCGAGAGAATTAAGTCTGCAGACACTAGCCCTGCGAAAAAAAATTGGCTGAGTTCATGAACAGTTCATGAATTAGTTATAAACATTAAATGGCCCAATTTTCATGAATAGCTCGTGAAAATTGGATCATTTAACGTCCATGAACTGTTCATGAACTCGTGAAATGTTTTTGCAGGGAACTTTCAAGATAGTAAAGATTTTATGATGTTGGAATGGTCATTTTTGAATATTTTGAATTGAGAACTGTCAAATTCTAAGCACCTTCCAATCAATGTTATTAACACCAACATGGTTTGTTTTCTCAAATCAGTAACTTTTCAGTAAATTAAATTTCGTAGAGAACAAATTTGGTTGCAGGCAAAAATATATTTTGTAGACTCCTGTTAATATGACTAGGCCTACTTATAAAACCTGTCATTTCAAATCGCTTTCTTGAATTAAAATTAAAAGTTTGTATCAGATATCCTAACTTCAACACACCTGTATCTTTCCTGTGCATTAGCATTTGATTGCAGCTTTTTTACACCCTAAGAACAATTGATCAAATCATAAATAAATAAATTTTCATCATTAAACACTTACAGAATGCATACCATTCTTAGTTAGAGTTACTAACACACTCCAGATGCAATGAACTGTTGCATATAAATTATTATCAAGAATTCTAAAGCATTTCATAATCTATCTATAAAGTAGCTATCATAGGCTTACTTTCTCTTGCACAAAATTGTATTAGATGAATTTAAAAGCTTCGAAGTCGGACTAAGTGGTCTACATCTTATTCCATTGTAATTTCTGTGATGACAACATGATGACATTTTGAAAGTTTCTTGACATTATTTAAAAATTAAAAGTTGAACGTCATTTACAAATTACAATCTTCAGAATTGGAATTATGGAAAGGTATTTTTCTGCATGTTTTGTAGAATTTTATGAAAATGATCTTGACCAATTAGATTCATGAGTAACATTGAAATTTTCAAAGATGTTGGCATGATAAAATCACACCAGGGGAAAACATATCCTTGTAAATTTACCACAACGAATTTAAAAAACCAAGGGAAAAACCAAATCCATGCATATGACAACATCGCAGATTTAACTTCAAGAAAATTTATATAATTTTAAAATATGGGATAAGGACGAAGTTAATATGAAAAAAATAACAATTTTGATTACTGAAATGATGGGCATAGATAACCACTCATTTTTGATGGTCGAAGAAATTGGATTTCGTGGACAGATGAAACGCATTGTGCCAGTTTATTCACCACCAACTCGACAGCAAATTAGCAAAAACAACGCTCTTGATACTCTGCAAAAATCAATAGCAGCGGTAGTTGAATTGGTGAGAGTGGCCGAGCACATAACATTTACATCAGATATTTATGTCAGCACAAGTTTCTGAACATTATTTAAAAATTAAAAGTTGAACCTCATTTACAAATTACAATCTTCAGAATTGGAATTATGGAAAGGTATTTTTCTGCATGTTTTGTAGAATTTTATGAAAATGATCTTGACCAATTAACACATATATCACCAGTTAGCCTATGAATTAGGATACATTGAACAAAAAGTAATTGCAGTAGAGACATTTATTAGCATACACACCATAACCTGTACAACTGGTTTATCAGGCAGACTTTCAGGGTCTTGACTGTTGAAAATCCTCTGTAAGGTAAACCAAAATAAGACAACGTTAAATATAAATTTGATAGCTTCGTGTTAATGTAGGATGCAACCTAGTTATAAGTAGCAATTCACCCCTCCATTTATGAAACATATCTTGCGAAAGATGCAAGCACTAATTATGTCTCATACAGACCCTTGTTACTTTTGATATTCTGTTATGACATTCAAGACCATATTTTGGTTGATTTTGAAAAGATTATAATGGATTTAGATTCCTTAACTTTTGTTCCATCGCATCACATAGTTTCAATGTTTTAAAATGATATCCTTGCCAGATTCATATACTTTATAACTAAGAAGAGTTTTAATGCCAATATGGAAGCCTTCTAGTCTGCTTCAAGTTGTGTTCAAACTCCATGTACTCATAAAACTATTACAATATCACATCCTCCTCTGGTCACAGTTATATCTTGTGTGAAATGTGTTTAGGCTGTGTCCAGTATATGCTGTGGGTTTTATCAACCATACTATTGACTTGACTCAGCTTATGGTGCCATGCTTCGGCATGCTTTAGGAATGCATTGTCCCAATTTACTGTCTACTGTTAAACTTAGGAAACCGCTCCCTTCTGCCTCTGCTATTTCTCACCAAAGTCAGATGCCTTCTTTAGGTCACATCGATAGATCAAAGACATATGCCCCTCAACCCCTGCATGACATCACTGGCAACGGAAGCAGATGCTTGACAAGGCTATGGGCAAGTAGTATCTTTTCATTAAGATTTTTATCGTGAATTGCCCTATTTACAAGTTCCTTTGTCAGCTATGTCTGAACGTGATTTGTGGCGTAATTTGTGTAGCAAATATATTAGGCGTAAGAGGGACGACACATTCTTATAATGTGATTGTCTATACTACTATACTACTAGTATATGCTGTCACGTTATGTTGCATATTCAACTGTATTGTATTTGCTGTTTACGTCATTATATCGGTATATAATGCATGGACTGTCATGCGATAATTTGTGATCTATCGTGATTGGTTAATTGTGTCATTGTCTCAGCAGTGTTGTGGTTAGTGATGGGTCGATTCGGATTTTTGGGGATCGATGAATCGAAAAGAAGAATCGATTAATCGTAATAAAACAATAGATCTATTGTCTTCGCAATAGTGTGACGTCATATCGCCGATATAGGGTAGGAAACCAAAACAGTTACGCGCAGGAAACACAATCATCATAGGTTTTTAAACTATTAATTAAATCATAGTGATTAAACATAAGATTTTTAATAAAATAACAGTAATAAACTAATTCTAATTATATTAGCAGTAAATTCTAATTAGAATTATGAGAGTAATAAAATAAGCAATAGAAACACAGACAATATGCCTGCGTTTGTAAATGATGTTTAAATGGCCTTTGAATATCACAGCGCAAGGTTGTTTATTATTCATTTCTATTACTGAATATAGTTTGCTATTTATAAATAATTAGATTGCATTCCAATAACTCAAAATACAATCACTCAAAATGAAATAAAAATCTTTTAAGAGGGTTTCAAAAGATTTCTTTTTTTACTAAGGATTATGCCTGCCTTACTAAATATTTGTTCGGAAGAAACAGATATAGGTGGACAAACAAGAAATCGTTTACAAGAGGTACAATCAAGGAAAACCAATTACAATTACTCTTCCACCATTTTAATGGGTCGCTAGTTTTAGGGATTGGATTTTCTGCAGCGTACAGATCCACCTCTTGATTGAGATGTGATCAACAATGATTGAGATGTGGTAGTAGCGTTATACCAAATAGAGGGTCCATCAGTGATGCTATTAGATAAAATGTAGTTTTATCTTTGTATAAAGGATTAATAATAACTTTATTTACATTGAGATTGTTTAAATGAAACTGTCTATTAATTGATGCCACCACCTTCTCAATGAACTTCTCGCCGGGTTTGACTGTGGATACAGCATGGCTGGGTCTTTCTGGCTGAGTGACTTCGTGTAACTTCAAATTTTGTAATTGATCTGAAAGATTTACCATTGCTGGAATAACAACGCCTGATGTCGAATGACACTGTGAACTCAGAAGGACAGTTATATGTTCAATTTTTTTTAAAGCAGGAATGATAGTTTCCGCTAAGCGCCACATTTCTGAAGACATGTCCAAGGTACTTGCATCCTGTGGTACTTGCAAGTTATCGATCTATCAGACAAGACAGCAATCACAGGCAAACGTAAAATGAGCAGTCTCTCTAACATATAATAGGATGAATTCCATGGAGTTGGAACGTCACGTTGGAACGTTGATCTTTGCACGTAGGGTGTTCGTTGCTACTGTAGACATTTTAAAATGCCCAACCATTTTTCTACCTGCAGCAAGCAATTTTTCAAGTGGTTTATCATTGCCAGATTTCATGCCATCACCAATTATGAGATTTAAATTATGTTATGAATTACGCTTTCGTCATTATGAATAATATCTTCGTTATCGTCGTCACCATCATCTTGATCAGCAGGCCTTCCTAGCAACTTGCCTGCTAAATTGATATTGTAGGCGTTGTCATGTACACATGCAAATAATTTATCCAAAATATCAAAGCGTTCCAAAACATCAGTTATTTCCAGAGCAAAATTATCAGCGGTATGACGATTCGTTGAAGACTCTGTTGACAGGACTTGGCATTTCATCTTCCAATCGCTTATATAATGAACTGTATTCAAATAAATAAGAAATAATATAAGTTCTAGAATGGTAACAGTTACTTAGGCATACAAATTAGCACAACAATAAAAACCAAATCCGTCAGCAATACTATTATTTCAGAAAGGTAAATATGTCATACTATCACAAAAGACGTCCGCTAGCAATTTACAAATCGGATTAATAAAACAAATAATGATATAAAAATTGAATCAATTAAAATTTATATAAATATTCTTACCAGTGATAGTGCAGTAGCTAGCTAGTCCAATTGTCCGTAGTGATGGAAAATTGTCCGTTGGTCTCTTGTAGAACACTTTTCCATCTGGTCACCGCCTCTGTAGCGAAGCATGAACTGTGAACGGATTGATTTTCTTGTTGGTATAGTGTAGCATGGCCATGCAAGCTGAAGAAGGTCTCTGAAACCACTGTTCGATACAATACTAAAAGGTCGTAGATCTTGAATACAAATATTAACAACTTTTTCAGTTATCAATTTGCTCCATCCCGGCCAATTTCTTGACCAAAATAGCCTTTGATTTGTTTTTGCTTAACGGTACCACTGCTGCTTCCAGGATTACAATCAGATTTATAAATCGTACTGTGTCTTCGATTCAGATGATTACGTAAATTAGTTGTATTACCACAATGGACAAGTTTATCATTGCATATGATGCACTTTGCTGATGTTTTATCAACTACTGTAAAATGTTGCAATACATCGCTTTTACCAGACATTTTTATACGTGTTATATCAACCCATTTTACAATTTAATATTTTTGAGTTCCCATTGCTTTAAATAGTCACGCGGGAAATGTGATCTCCAAAAGTGGGATCAATATCTATAATGTCTAGTTAGTGGTCTATTTTAGCATTATGAATTACTACCGGTATATAAACGTTATTGTCTACTAGATTGGTCTAGTCAAAGTCTCCAAATTAGGAAACATTCTGCAGGGTCACCGATAAAAGTTATTACTACTCAAATTTGTCATTCATTACCTTTTACGTAACATAATAATATACAGTACTCAATAGTTACCAAAAGCGAGGACGTTTCATTGAATGAAGAGATAAATCATATGGAATCATATGGAATCATATGATCATAATTTCGATATAATATACAGGACTGCTAATCTATAATAAGCTTACCGGTCTCCCCTCTCTTGCGCGTAATTCATGGTGAGTGTCTGTCTGGTCAAGTTTAAAGTTATTAATTAATGAGCCATTTATCACTTCTCTGTCTGTCTGTCTTTTGGCTGTATTGCTAAAGAATATTAGCCAACAGTTAGCAGATATCATGACACGGAGATGTGAATGAAAATTGTTTTGTTAAAAATGTTGCATTGCGATGCTAACTTTAATTGATAGACTAGATGTGCAGATGCGCTACGGGAAACATTTACAAACACAAATAAAAAAATGTATTTACTATTTTGAAAATAAAAATTCATTGATAAATAAAACAGAACAATAAGTAGGCGTAATCATATTAATTACGCTGTGTTTAATTATTTGATTGTCCAATTTACGATTAATTGACTCTCGATTTTGTGAATCGATTCTTCAATTGAGAATCGATTAATCGATTAATCGATGAATCGGACCCATCACTATTGTTGTGGTATTGGCTATATCGCCAGTTCATGCATTGATTGTCTTGCAGGATGATCTCCTCTATGCCAACCCTCTTATAATCTTACAACAATCCCTGTGGTATTTAAGGGGTTTATGAAAGCCTTAATTGGGGAATGATTCAGAATAGATTGATTCACTGATAGCCTGCACTGGTAATTTTTCCATAATTAAAACTTTATACTTTGAAATTTCAATACAGATAATGGCATTTTACGAAATAAAGTTTCAATCAAGACCTTGAATATAAAATAAAAACAGTAGCCTATTTAACTTTTTTTTTTTATTTATTTTTTTTTTTTATTTGGTGTCAATGTGGCCTAAAAGATTTTGAATTAACTTTCATAGTTACGTTATATCTAACTGTTGTTATCTTGTGTGACATGCGCGATGCTGTCATGTCGGCCAATCAGGTCGGCAATTTTTTCAACAACGACCAGAGGAAATACAGAAAGTTGGTAATCAATCTGATAGAACATTTTGCCATTGATGAATGGATTTTGGATTATTTGTTTTTGGTTGTAATAATTATTTCATTGTATCTGTCTTATAGTATATCCGTACTTAGTTTTTCTGTTTGTCAATTTGTTCTAAACTATTACTATTCCATATTCATAGTTACGCTAACTCTAACTGTTGTTATCTTGTGTGACATGCGCGATGCTGTCATGTCGACCACTCAGGTCGGCAATATATTAAACAACGACCAGAAGAAATACAGAAAATGGAAGAACAATACCAAAGAGCATTTTGCCGCTGTTAAACTATTTTTGATTGTAACTGTTATTTCACCGTGTTTGTATCGTATATTCGTAATTAGTTCTTGTGCTAAAATATCTCTCCTGTAATTATTGTTTGCCATTGTTAAAAAGTATAATACCGTTCCGATAAATTCAATAGATAAATTAATTAGATTTTTATATAAATATTCATGTAACTTTTTAACTCTCTCTTTTCACATTGCCTGAAGATGATTTTAGATTAAATCGAAACTGTTGCGCCAATTATTGTGTGTTTTTTATCGCAAATACCATCATGAAACTTTTTTTTTACACCAATAAATAATGTTTTCAAGCCGGGGCATATATAAGCTTTCAAAAATCAACTAAAATCAGGTCTTGAATGCCATAACAGACCTAAAAATGATATCGAAAATACAACGTGGTTGTGTGGAACAACCCTAGTGCTTGCGAATTGAATCCAGGGGTCAAATACATTTTTTAGTGCCTGCAACCACATAGATCTGCCTGTACTCACGGGAGATCGACCAAAATAGAGCAACGTTTTGATCATCATCAGCGCTTTGCCGCTATTCAAGTACTCAACACCTTGTTCCATGACATGTGTTGATCCAGTGTTTAAACATCTTTTTGACAGAAAAGCTCCATCGCAGTCTAATAAAGCCTTTCTCAACTCTAGAATTGAGGTTCAATTTCAGTCACATATGGCCAACAAGGTGTCCCAACGATATGGGCATATCTATTCTGGAAAGTGGACATTTTCTTTTTCGCGAGAAAAAATTTACGATTTTTGAAGTCTAGCTTTTGAATTTTGCTGTTTTTCCATAGTGGGTCCTCTTGTCATCTTGGCATAAGTTCCGACTTTCGAAGGAGCACAATTTCTGAAATATTGTACTTTCAGCATTATAACTCAGCTTAAAAGATTCTAAATCGAAAAATTATTGTCGCCATTCCTATTTATTTTGTATGGGATAATCGATTCCGGAAAAACATTTTTTGGTGTCATGTGCACTTTAAATACGACAGAAATAAATCCGAAATGAATTTTGAGACAAAAAACCTTAGGGCAATTCCATCGTGATGAGTTTCAATTTACAGAGGTGTTTTGCATTATTTATGTGGAAGCGCTTGTTTCAGATAGACTTTCAAATGATTAGACATAGTATATATATTATGTTTACATAATTATAATCATTCTAAATCAAAAATGTTTTTATTTATAGATATTTTTGCAAGTTACCTTTGTGATGGAGTTTCATGAAGAAATTCCATTTTTCATTCGTAAGTTTGATTTTTTAAATTCCTGTGAAGTTTGTGCTGGAATTTTACTGAACAAACGATGATTGTATAACTTAATGGTACATAAATTGAGTCCCAACAATTAAAAAATGAATAAACTTTTCATAATCCAGAATTATTGATTATTCGTCATGATGGAGTTTCACGCATTTCATGATGGAGTTTCTTCTGTGAATTTCCCTTGTGATGGAGTTTCATTGCTGTTAGCCTTAATGAAATGTTTTAAATTACAAACTTAAAATAGTCTTTTGTAGTGTTCCTGTAGTCTTTTTCTTCTATTTTAAATAAAATACGAAGCAATATAATGGACTATGATTTGAATAATATCTGATTTGGCATGTAAACTTTGAAATTGGAATGATCCGAAGTGTCATTACCCCGTGTATCACTCAGCGCGAGTGAATATTTGATTTCGAAATTGACACCTCCGCGTGAATAAAAAATTTTTTATTCAAATATTATGCCGTAAATGATTAATTTTAATTCAAATAATAGAAATAGTAAACAAGTAAGAGAAATGGAAGATATCATATATAATTTCAAGTGGAAAATGAACTAAATAATAGTCAAAGTTTGCAGCGAAAACATATTACCAAATGTTGTTTAGTTTAGTTTTGTTTTGACCTGTTGAAATCGTAGCTCAGAGACGCCGCTGTTATTAAACACCTTTTGCTCCGCCTTGTGCGCGTTGTTCCTCATTGTGAAAATTATACGAATGAACGAGTCTCAAAACACAACAGATTTTCTTGATGGAGTTTCGTCATTGATAGGCCTATTACTTTTTGTGTGTCGTTGGCCAATTCACTAAATCATTAAATCATCTGGAATTTTGCTACTCTTGAGTTTATATGTTCTTCCTTACCTCAGTTTTGTGGGAGAGAAAAATACATTGCCGTTACAGAGCTACACCATCTCAAACGTAACATCGCGTGATTTATCCGATCTAAAGTCTATTAGAAAAACCACACGACTTGTGACTTTAAAGCTAGATCCAATGCCTTTTTTTTCCTCAGCGACATTTGGGTCAAAACACCACTTTGAAGGCATTTTTCACCAAGAAATAATTTCCAGATCGAAAAAAAAATGACACCATTGTTTTTTTCATGTCGGGTTCTACTACATATGTAAAGATAGACTGGGGGTTTATTCCCACTTTAAAAATCAAATTTTTATTCCCAAAAACATTAAAATATGTAATAATTTTTTTTAATATTCATGTATTTGACGTATTTTAAGTAATAGAGAATACATCTGCATAATTGAATTGGCTGGAGAACGAATTTTAATTCTCAAGTTCGAAAGGACATTTTCATGGAATTGTCCCTTAGGCTTCCAGCAAAGTTGCGTATCAACACGATAATCCTGCTGATTTTATAAGTATGTGATAGATAGTGTTAAAACTCGAAAATTCGAAAACAAGTCAATGAAACTACAACACCAAATAGACAAATGTATTACAAATTAGCTTGAACAAAATTTCACAAGACCTAGCATTTAAAAAGAAGGTTTATACAAGTCATTTACTTATTGTAAGTTTGCCAAACTTTAATTGGCCATTATTGGAATGAACGCGTAAAATTTCGAAAATTGACGAAAACAAAATATTATTGCCCTTGAGAGTTATTCATGTTATAAAATTAATATTTATATTAATATAAACTGTCGTTTTTGATTTATTAAATAACGAAGTGAACGATCTATAACTGTTATTAAACATGGACCATTTTGAAACTGGACGTTATGGCATTCGGTAGGACGTTCTCAGATATGAACGGCATCACCACTGGACGATACGACTGGTAACTGTCTCCAAAAGCGATATATAACGTCTAAAGCACCTTCACAAGCAGGCAAATAATTCATGGGCACTCAGAGATATTGTCAAAAACCGCCATTCTCTGCAAATTGAGTCCTTGCCCAAGAACAATAAAATGCTTAAGCTCAGCTACTTTTGATAGAAGTTATTTGCTTTAAAATAATGTTGCTTGCAAGGCAAGGGGCCAAGGGTGGCCTGCTTGGAAAAGCTAAGAAGGCACTAGCCTAGACCTATACTTAATGTGAAAATTAGTCATTGGATAGCCTAGAATTCATTCCTCAGCCATACTGGAATACCTGTTTTCTGTGCGCCGAAGATTGCGCCAGCAGAATTTGCATTGTTTGAAGCCGTTTTTCCATCTTTTGCGCCAAAAATCAATTTTCCAAAACTTTTCAATGACGTCACATTTATTTGGTCTCGTTTTCATTCGATTATTGTTCTTGCTCATTTTGTACATTTGCCCATGCGTTTGCCTTCTTCGAGACGTTGAATCAGCGTTGAACAGTGCAGTGTGAACCTTGCTGGCTTGTTTTGTTAGTCGTAAAATGTTATGTATTGAATTTTATGCTTGATTTCGACTGACCATGTTTTGAGTTTTAGCTGTTCACAAGGTTATTCAATAAATGTAATGAAATTCAACTTTATTAAAGAATGTGTGGCCCAGTGGTTATCACGTGTAACTGTTTTGCAGAGGGTCGCGGTTCGATCCCCACACCAATCAACATGTTTTCTTCATTTCTTTTTATGTATGGTTATTAAATTTGAAATTGAATCACAATTTAGATAATCTAAATTTATCAAATGTTGATTGTAATAAATGTTTCTGCAGTATTCTCCTTTGGAACTTTTCCTATTAACATTTGACCTTGACTGCATTGTTGCTCGGGGGAATATATTCCCCATGCACAACAAAAATGCAGTCAGGCATTTTACCACCTCACCATGAAATATACATGATATTCATTGTAATTATTCAGCTCCCAAAGGGTTAATAGATTGATTACGCTGCATCAACCCTGTGCGCAGACGTCTAACATCACTGCTTTGTTTACAAAAAATTTCATTCCGTGCTTGCGCATAACTACAGAGCCTCAAAAGAGGAGAGGTTTATGGTGTCAGACAATAAGGCGTACACACTGGACACTGGGCTTACACGACAGCTGCAGTCTGCTCCTAGAGTCCAACGCACTATATTGACTCTTCAAGGTGAGGAGGATTTGATTTTGTGATAACATCATAGACATATTCTCCCTTTTCATCAAGTCAATGATTTGAGCTGCGCCAACAATTTTTCTTTCAAAAACATTATTTTGCGCCACGCCAAAACAGGCTGCGCCAACAAATCAGTAAAATTTGCGCCGAAATGCTGGCGCAGCATAGTGGCGCTGCGCCGAAGATCTTCGGCGCAACATGCCACTTTTCCACTATGGTTCCTCAGATAGTTGTGTTTTGACATAGACATAGATTTGTATTATAGATTAGAAAGGTAGGCCTACAGCATACGTTGATTCAACTATCCATGATTAATCATAAGATAAGAAAAGGGATTGTTAAATTCGCTGCGATGAGATGTTAAATGTTAACATGGAGTCATGGACCGTGGACTTATCGGACTTATCTATCAAGACGCCATTTTGAAATTTTCTGAGAATATGGGGGCAACACAGTTATGAATTAAATTGTACTTAATTATATAAAAGTCCATCATAAAGGTACATAAATAATTACGAAAAACCTACTTGAATACATCCTTCAGAAAGTTGCTCCATGCTAACGATAAATTCAGCTTGAAAATGGTAACCTTTTTAACAAATTATTCTGTCGATGAGCGAATCTTTGAAGGCGTTATGGAGTTTTCCCGCCAAATCGACAATGCTTCGTCGGATTACCAGCCGCGCTTTGAGACATTGCCAATCGATCATATTGAAACAGAGACCAATCGGAGTCTTGTTGTGGGCAGGCCATAATAGATGTGTAAATAGATGGCTCTGGTTGTGGGGGGTTTTAAGATTGTCCTTCTTTTCATTGAAAGAGTAAGAGAAAGACTCAGAAATTGGGGGAATCAAATTGGTGAGAATCCAAAAATCGTCACCTCACCTTACAAAATGCAACATAAAAACTTTAAAGGCTTTTTCTGAATAAGTGATATTTGTTTGTTTGTTAAGTATTTTAGCATATTACATTTGATGATGATGATGATGATGATGATGATGATAATGATGATAAATGTTTCTGAGTCAATCAATTAAAAAGGAGCTTTTCTCAAACTGTATCATGATTGGTAGATTTTTCTATGGACAATAATTGTATACTACAACACAGATTGTAAATTTGTTCTTTGCAAAAAAACTAGGAAGTGAGCGTTTCTTCTCGCTTGGTGACATTCCCTGCTAAAAATTTTAACCTAAAGTAAATTCAACGAATTTTCATGGATTTGAGGTTTTGATGCATCTCATCCATTTGTAAGATAATTGAAATAAAGTCCCGATATATGATACTGATACGTAACTAGTTATAATTGCACGTAAAAATGTAGGTAATGATATGCATTAATCCTGATGATTGAGTAATTGTATCTAAATCAAGTTTACCACAACAAGGAGCTATACTTTTTCTATGATTTGACTGTCATTTGTTTGATCGGTCATGCATTTTTGATGAAATAAATTATGTAAGTAAAATAATATCATATTATTATTATTGCCAATAAGAATTCAGAGTCCGATTGAGGGAGAGGAGATTGTTATCCTTGCAGTGAAGTTTTTCA
This sequence comes from Haliclystus octoradiatus, assembly GCA_916610825.1. Taxonomy (NCBI): domain Eukaryota; kingdom Metazoa; phylum Cnidaria; class Staurozoa; order Stauromedusae; family Haliclystidae; genus Haliclystus; species Haliclystus octoradiatus. The sequence goes on from OU744450.1 coordinate 11,612,146, forward strand.
AATCAATCTAGTATCTATCGCATGTAGATACATTTTATATGGGAATTGGCCAGATTATACACTATATATTAACGAGCCCTCAATGTTTGAAATATGAAACATATCTTTCATAGAAAAAGTCGAAGTTTGAATGTTTCTATGATAAAATTTCAAATGGTGCCAAATATCATCAAATATGCAAGCATTTAAGTTTTGAAATATTAAATTACTATTTTAATTTATCACTTGCACATTCTGTAATTATTATTATGGCAATAAATTATGAAGTATCTGATCAGGCGAAGAATTTACAAAACTATTGAAATATATAGGACCCTCTAAAATTTAAAAGGCACTCGTTAAACGTTGCATGGCCATGTGAAGCTCATTTGTCACATGATATATATTGTATATGGTATTCAGTTATATTTTCACAGTTATACCATTATCATTTATCACTATATATATATAAGCATATAAGACTACTATTTACATAACAGCTGGCTATCAGTTCGTCTAATGTCATATTGAGAGCAATGTAAAATATAACCCACACCTATATATGTTGATGTGGATGATTGGTATGAGTATACATAACCTGAGTATATTACTACATAACTATAACTATATATATATATATATATATATATATATATATACAAACAGTTGTAAGAAAAGATAAATAAAGTAAATGTGCTGTTTGTAAGTTGACCTGCTGCAGTCCCAAGGTCAATCGAACGTCATTTTCAAATGTTTCATATAATTATGTAAATCATTTTGTTTTTGTAAAATATGCACAACGTACGTATGGGCAATATGATAAATTTGAAGCTCATTCAGCTTTGTGATAAGACTTTCGGTGCATTGGCGTATATCACCATACCTGCCAGCCACAGCATGCTGCGCATATCTGAGGATCTGTATATTGTTCACATTCAGTTGGTGTAGGGTGCTCTGGGCATGTGCAAGTTCCTCTTCTCAACCTCATCATTGGCTTATCTACAAATATAATAATTAAATAAATGGTCGTCCAACACGATGAAAAAAGTACTGTATCAATTAATAATGTATTAGCTAGCTAGACTCAACGAACATAATGACTATATAGCTGTACTCCAATATATCGACGCCCCCAATTCTTAGGGTACCTTTAAAAAAAGAATCTCCCTGAATTTGAGGGGGAAGATTTCAAAAATAAGAAAGCAAATTAGTTCCTTATGTTTCTTCTTGTTACATTTTTGCTATGAATTGCAATTTATGAGTTTTCGTCACATAAGTCTTTTGAGTTTCACTCTCTTTGAAATTAAACTTCAAAGCTGTTATATTAATACACTTATAATCACCGTCCCTGACTAAACTGCCACACTAAATTTATTCGGCTTTGTGTCCAGCCTTACCTTCAACATTAGCAATTTCTTCTTGCAATGAATCGTCAGTATCATAATCTTTAATGTCAAAGACTTCAGCGGGTAAAGACTGTGCCAGGGTTATAAGGAAAACAGCAATGATGAGAACATACATGACTCTTGTAATGTTCATCTATTAAAGTAAGCATACGGTTAATAGATAAATTATTATCACATGACTTAATCTGCTACTATAGCTATGTGTTTTATCCACTTCCATATCATTAAAAGTTAAAAATTGAAATTTCATAGCTGTGTGGGGTCATGAAGCAAATAAAGCATAGTTAATATATAAATTTGTCTCGAGATTCGTCTACTTGTCAGTCGCCTGAGTACCTTCTATAGAAATGGGGGTAACAAATAAAATATAGATTATGAACATATGGATTCAATATGTTAGTAATTGTTCAGAGTGATAAAAGTATAGTGAGCTGTATTCCTTTTGGTGGCTTTCTATGATTACATGTGGGTAAAGGGCACTTGCATATATATGATGCATTATTTTTCTTCGGAATACAGATATAAATATAACATTTAATTTTATATGAGTTTATTAAACCTTTTTGTTTCTGCATGAATACTATCAATACTGCAGATTATAAAACTTTTAACATATACAGCAGTGATGTCAGTGGAAATGGGGAGACATTGTGGTGACTAATTCTATCTCCTGGGACTCCCTTTTGCGATGGAATCGATGCTCGGTTATAAACTTCTGTTCATCGCCTAGATGAGCAAATTGCCCATGAGGATGTAGGTACTTTATCACTCATGGCAAATTGGCAATCAAAACCAAAACCGCCCCACAAAGTTTGAGAATCTATCGCGGAACTCATCAGATTTCATCATCATCGAAAGATCTCGCAAAAAGTTCATCATCTATTTTGACAACTGATACGTTATAACAATTATATATATACCTTGATGTTAGTTGCTAGTGGTGTAAGCCAAGTTCTTATTGGATTTCTTAACAAATATGATGAAGATGAGTGTTTATGTAATTCATATATTACAACTCAATAGTAAAAACAGCGAAATCAGGATTTCTCTTGCTACCCTGTTTCTCCTCAAGCTGTAGCGTATACGATCTGACTAATACTGCATCGATCTTTATCAGTCTTTTAAATTAATTTTTGTGTAGTCGGATATTAGACAAATTTCATATCCCGGTCACGCTATTTTATAAATTAATTGAGCAAAGGTCCGATAACATAATTCTTGCTATTGGTTGTCTCCGTTTTGTAATTATATTCTTTGTATTTGGATTTCATGCATTGTTATAAGGCATATATTAATGGGTATATAAATAATTGGTTTCCTTTTTCACGATTCTGTAACATATCCTGGTCATTCTGGATTACACATAATAACAAAATTATAGCTACAACAACTAATTACAATAATAATGCGATGTCTAATTAGGAATATATGTATGTTATCGACTGATTTTATATCGGAATTTTATAGCATATATGTTTTATATTATTTATTTATTTGAAAAAAAGGTAAGGTAATTTATTTATTTGAAAACTGCATTGAATAAATGTTATTTTATAATGATGCTGCCTGGAGAACGATCCTGTAGAAATGCCAAGAACTTCCAAAACAAATAATTCTTCGGCATACAATACAAGCTAATTTGATATTGCTTTTAAATTTCTGACGAAAGAATGTTGTTAAATATATAGAGCGGAATATGTATTCTGGACAATACTTGATACTAATTTACTTCTTATGTGGCGAAATATATTGCCAGGAATTTCTTTAGAATAAAATTGAGCCACAGATGTTGTTATTGAAATGTTAAATTTGCATTGCATTGCGTTTAAAGAAGTGATGATTTGTCCGCCGTACGAAAATTTGTCCTTATAAAAAGTTATATATATTATAAAATTATACAGTATGAAATGGGAAATTCTGCGTATATAGGAATTGGTTGCCAGACCCGACAGCCACATGTCCGACCCAAACCGTTGATTGTACTGCCCTAACCCAAATTCTCAGAGATATTAAATATAATGTAAATAACAGTGCCATTAGACCATTTAATAAAAATAATTATTACGCCATAAATAAGCCAGTGAAAAGTGGTATTTGTAACCTATTTTCAAAGTCTATTGTATTCTATTTTTATTTACAACTCCGGGACAAATAATTCAATTATTCATGATTTGGTCCGTACCGAACGAATAGTACAGGCACTATACATAACGTATTTATGCCAAACGTATTAGATCAGATGCATTTATAGATTTTCAAATGCTTCTCCATCGTCAGTATCTGCTACAACTATCATAATTGCAATTTATTTTAGCATAATAAATACATTTCTGATTATCCCTGATTAAATATGTATTTGAATATTTCGGAATAGAAAGGTGTTGTATTATTGGCTGCAATATTGTTATGATTGTTATTTATTATTAGTATTTCAATTTTGAACCATGTGATATAACGCATCATTGCATGCATAGCCTATAATAATATGTACACTATACAAGCATAGAATTCCAAAATACATTACTTTTATGATTTACTCATAAAGCTGTTGAAATCATTTTGTTGCACTGTGAAATTTTAATGGAAAACATTTTATCGTGCAAGTTGAAGGTTTCACTTATATGATTGGTACCATTATTAATTATTCTTTTTCTTGGTTTTCATTTCTACAATTGATTATAATTTTATAAGCCAATTTGTTCAGGCTATAGAAATAAAATATTGGCACATACAAAATACCGTCATGATAGTCTTATGATTAAAAGGCTCTTTCGAATGAGGAAATTCTATAGAATTTATGATTGGAAACCTTTCAATTCGGTTTAACTATATCATGCAGTAAATGTACTGCATCTAGACAAAAGCATATCACCCACACTGCTTCAAATATTTATAGTGAATGCTTTGTGTGTTATTAATGCCATTAATTGGGTTGGCGAAAATACTATTCCAAACAAAAGTTGCCAGCAAAATTCACAGTTCAAATGTAAAGAACGCCGTTGTATGTCCAAAACAGAACGGTTTCCAATCAGAAAAACGTATATCAACTGTAATCAATTATTAGCGTATTATATGCATAAATGTATCTCTAGTATTATTAATTGATCATCCAAATAGATCATAAAAAATATAAATGAATGACAAGAGACATACAAATTATTGAGATTACGTATCTGTATATTAATATATATAATAACATATTTAGTCAAAGACTACACATCATGCTTACGCAATTATCAGACAAATAAACTAAAAATGTTTTTAGTTTATTTATCTAAACTAAAATATTTTTTAGTTTATTTGTCTGAGTGATTGCGTAAGCATGAAACTATTAGTAACAATTATGAATGTGTAGTCTTTGACTCCTTTTATTATATTTAGCTCTACTTTTTGCTATTAGATAATATCTAATATACTAGCATATATAAACGCTCTTTATAGACGGTATGATATGCATAATTGTAATGACACACGGATAATTTTCATTATGAATAAACCGTCTGAAGAGCGTCCTTACGCGAAACTCAGAGTAACGGACTAAACTCGTAATCATTGAGTCAACCTTCTATATCTATCCATAAATTTTAGCAGCAATTAATCCCCATAGATCATTGCAATTAAGCGTGACCGCGTACCGGTATATTGTAGCCCGCATTCTCACATACTCTGGCTTGTTTAATCGTGTAGACAGATAGTGCATCTAAAATATATTTTTATTATTTTATTAGAGTAAAATAACGCATTTCACAATCACAATAGTCACAAACCAAAACATATTGAGAACGTTAGGAGATTTTGGTCTGTGACACAGGCTACAATCACAATGGTTTAGAAAATTTGCCAAGAAAAGAAGCAGCATTTACATATTTGCAATTTTCTATTATATTGCCATTATTAATTGATTTCCCTTACATCAGTTCTTGAATTGCAACATAAACATAATCAAAAACTGCATATTAGGGAAATCAATTAACAAACAATGACACTCTGTATACAATAAATATTACCACTTTTACATTGTAAACAATAGCTGCATTGCACATTGTAAGTTCAAATAGGAAACATCCACGTATATTTTTCACTCTGTCTTAAAATGTGCTGGGACAGTTCTGCCAATAGAAACGCTTCCTTTAGTCATGTATATACTTGAGCACACCATAATGCTTTTTCATTCAATAAACCGTCTGAACAGAGCGTATTTACGTGAAACTCAGAGTAACGGAACGGGTAACGGAGTAAACTCGTGATTTGAGCTACTATTTATATATTTAAGTCATATGAGTATTCATTATATGCATTGGAATCGGCTTTGTATGTTATGTTAAGTTATCATTGCAAACGTTGGCGCCAAATAAATTGCTATTGCAATCTTTTGATTTCAGAACAAAAACTCATTCTAAGAAGCTTTTCTGGTAGGCATGTTTTGTTGATAGTCTTGTTGACTTATTAGCGAAAATTTTTTCTAGAATTTAAAACATTTTAAAATTAGAATTTTAACTAATATAGAACATACCAGTGAAGTGAGCCCGCTCCGCTAGGTAAGGTTTTATTTTCTATATTTTGAAAATAAAAATATAGAAAATTTAATTGCTAGAAGTTAGCCCAAGTGATAAATAAACAATAGAACTGAATACCTTTGTCGGGTGCGAAACGCTTCAGGCCGTCAATTGAAGGAATAATATGAAGATATGAACATAAAACATGGCCTATGTTGCCGAAAAATATTATAAGATACCCCACGGAAAGAATGTATTTGATACGTTTACCACGAGAAGCGTGAATCTCGAATACAGTAGATACAAACAGACATAGATCGACGTTTATATCTGAGATAAAACTGTTCTCTCTATCGATCTTTCTACCAATTGCTTAAAAATGATTGGATCAATCGATATAAGATCGATATAAGATTATATCGAAACTTTCGCAAATAACAATGTTTTTGATTTATCGCTTTCTACACGAATGAAGTATAACCAAAGTATTACTTATTTTATCAATAGGACATTATGCATGTGAAATTGAAATCGTATCATTTCTTATTTCAGCTGACTTCAGCATAAAGAGATTTAGAATGTTGTTTTTGAAATAACATTTATTTTTGGCAATTGGTCAATCATTTTTCAAAACTTCTGAACACATTAAAATATCTTGAGACAATCGCATGGCAAATAGCTCTTTTCGCTATAATGAGGCAACAAAACATGCCTACTAGAAATTTCTTCTTGGAATGAGTTTTTGTTCTGAAATCAAAAAAGAGCAATTGCAATTTATTTGGCGCCAACGTTTGCAATGATAACTTAACATAACATACAAAGCCGATTCCAATGCCTATAATGAATATTAGTACGAGTTTGAATTTTATTGATGCCTTTGATATATATTGAACAATTACGTCAAACCGTGGGATGTAACCTTATACTTCTGCCTGTAAAGGTCCGAACGCGGAATCGGGCGAGGAATCCATAAAAACTATAGGCTGTCGCATTTACGAAGAATGTACTTAAGTAGGCCCTGTTTCCAAGGAGGGTGAGTTATTTGGAGAGTTGGGTTAAGTTACTAAATACTAATGTAATTGATTGCTCAATTATTATTTAGTTTCGTTATCAGAATGAATTATAATGAAAATTTTAAAATAATTGGAGACAGGTATAATCTTTCAACTCAAAAGATTATACAGAAAGATAGTATTATGCTGGGTGGTGAAAGATCGCCATACGTTTTACATGTAACAACAGACTTTATAGAAGTGTGTAGAGTACAATTCCTTAAAATATTGTATTGGCTTGATTGTGAGAAATGTATGAAACCATAAAGTTTTGAATTGGAGAAATGTAATAAAACTCCTAGGCTGACCACCGTCTGTTCCTCTGTTCTTCATTTTATTACTCAGTATAATAACATCTATATAACCACAGTATAGAAAAATCCCGGATAATTGTAAAATTTCAACCATGAAATACGAAAATTTGGAAATAAAAAGTTGCCCCTTTCTTGTATATGACGGTCATCTCTGGATTTACTCCCTTGGGTTTACAACTAATTAACAGCTATAGTTAAAAGTGACAATATATATAGATTATTAACGATCATCTGCAACGGTTTCGATTTATTTTGAAAACATCGTATGGCAAGTAAAAGAGAGAGAATTTTGAAACATGTTAAATATGAAACACTAAACATTTGTTTATCTTGAATAGATGCAATTTAAGTAAATTTTGGTATTATTATAAATAATTGCTGTCATTAACGTGATAGGTGCCGGCATTTAGGATTTCAGTATAAGCTTTGATAATTGATTCCAAACAAGTTGTACATCATACAGACAATAAGAACAACAAGAACTAAAGTACCAATAATTTGGCTTACGTGCCAAGTAATTCATTATATTATAATTACCTCGTAATTCGGTCATAAGTTATCTCTGTGTACTTCTATTGTCAGTGCACCTGGTAGCTATAATCTAGTGTCATTAGAATGACAAAGCTCATAATTGCTTCATCACACAATGTTTGTTTGGATCCAGATCATCGGACTATAAAAAGGCAACTCTATAGGAGGTACTGATCAAATCTCTCATTGCTAGCAACCTATATGACAGATTGAACGTGGATGAATTATTGAAGGTAATCAATCTTTATAGATACCAAATTTCACATTATATCGTATATTATCAGTGTTAATTTCTACAGCAGCTTTGGACCATTATATTAAGGTCAGGATTCAAGTGCTATAATTGTTAATTTAAGTAATACAGACCAATTTATTTTACAACTATTAAGGATGTTTTCTTTATTCCTCCCACCTAAATCAATCGTTACATACGTTTCTTGGAATCATCAACAGAATCCAGCTACTGAATGCAACAGATCAAAATAAGTTTTCAAATTATATAACACTGTAAACTACTGTCAACGAAATGAACTAAACAAGAGATGTATTCAACTTTACTATTTATCAATAAAATTTAAAAATTTCCAATTATCCTGATAATTATCTATATAATAACCATCTGGTATATAATAATGGTATGGCACAGATGTTTTTTCATGTGATGAATTTTTTCACTACGTTGGTATAACTCATCTTGACCTAGGTCTATACCGAAGTCAGTCCCTACTTGTTCGCTCACTGAGCAGTACTGATGAAGGCTATAGCCAGAAACATGTAGTTGTCTGCTGCTAATAACCATCTATATACTATTCGTTAGTGGGACTTCAGGCGCGATGACTAACGACCTACGGCATCAGAAAGGTCTCTGGGACGAAACACGTGTCAGACCAGCTTTATCATGAAAATACCTTGAGAAATGGCTTATCATGTCGAGACTCATTCCTCCCATTTGTTTATTTGTAGTACCTTTATGACTTGTTGCTGTTTATTTTAATAGATGAATACTAGAAGCCCTGTGCTTGTTCTCATCATTGCTGTTTTCCTTATAACCCTGGCACAGTCTTTACCCGCTGAAGTCTTTGACATTAAAGATTATGATACAGACGAGGCATTGCAAGAGGAAGTTGCCAATGTTGAAGGTAAGGCTGAAAACAAAAACAAATCGGAATTTTGGTTATTAATTTTCACAGGTTGATTTTAAGTGTATTAATGAAATAGCTGTGAAATTTAATTCAAGAGAGCGAGATGCAAGAGACTTAATTATATAGCGAATCTTCAAATGAGCAGTCGTAAATTTCTATAGGGAACTAATTTGTTTTCTGTCGGGTGTTTGCTCCCCAAACAATGTATAATAATTTCTTTAGAGTTCTGTAAGTTAATTAGTATACTAAGAAAATGCTGTATCATGTAAAGAAGTGGACATATTACGTCCTACTACTATGTACGTCTATAAATTGGCTGGACAAACAAACTAGGTCACCCTATACTCTGCAATTGGAGGTATTGTAATATTTAACGTGACCATCATCATCAATTGTATTTGATAATTTGTCTATTATATTTATTATTAAATTTTTGTTTGATTTCTATAAAAGCAAATGTATATCAATTTGAAGATTGAATTTCTTGTCGCAACCAACGTGACTGTGGTCATTTGAGTGAATTCAAGATTTTCTTATTTCTGAAGTATTTTTTGTTTACAATAACGTCCAATCACAAAAAACGGTCTTTCTTCATTTCTAGCTGGATAAATCAATTAATTTAAAAATATATTCTTGAATTGAATACTGGTGGAGGTGATTGCAATCGAAAACAAAACACTAATATTATTGCCCTAAATGAGAGTTATTCATATTTTATAATTAATATTTACATCAATATAAACTGTCGTTTTTGATTTATTAAATAACGAAGGGAATTATCTATAGTTTTAGTAAACCTGGACCTTTTCGAAACTGGACGTTATGGTATTAGGTAGGACGTTCTCGGAAATGGACGATATCACCACTGGACGATACGACTGGTAACCCTATATATAAACGTGGGCTAATTTTGGCTGAATTATAAAACAGCCTGTGAAGTTGTCAAAACAAGCAAATAAAAAATGTGGACATTTTTATACACAGTCTGCGATTGTCACCGATAGGTAAATGTCCAAGAGGAAATTGGAGAACATAGAATAATAGAAAAGCAGCGCAGAAGCATATCGAAGCAAGGCTGTCCAAAGCCAAACAAAATCACTAAGTAAAAGCACCTGTTATTTCGACATACAAAGCAAAGGAAAAAACAAATCCCGATAGGTACAAATAATTTTCAATTATCTCTATAATAGTATGCTGCTTGACACATTTCCTTTTGAAATGACTGAGAAAAACGTGAAAAACCGCCAAACCACACACATATACCGTAAGACATTCGCGTTTATAGGTTAAGATGATTATTACTTAATTGATACAGTTACTATAGCAATAGCATGCTACATTTTCATTATGTTCCAAATATTTATTTAATTGTTACATATTTAGATAAGCCAAAGACGAGGTTGAGAAGGGGACTTTGCACATGCTCAGAGCCTTATCACGAGCAGACACCAGCTGAATGTCTACCTCATCCAGAGCCCATATGCTCAATATGCTGTGGCTGGCAGATATGGTGAATTAGTGATACAGGTCACTGCACCAAAAGTCTTGCTATATAATCGACGTTGTAAACAGCATACTTTAATATATCGTTTATCTTAATACCTATATATTTTATACAAAACCTATATAGTTTCAATTAACTGGTTTTTAATCCTAATTATAAATGATATGAACTATTTTATAAATGTTGTAAAACATATATAGCATATCATACAATGACTGGCAATAATTAGAATGACATTTAATTATGAAATTACGGAAGGAATTCATGCATTTTGTTTTGATCGTCAATTGAATATTAAGTGTGCAAGAATGAAAATAATGATGATAATGATAATGAAAATCTCAAGGCAAGACTTTAAAATTATTTATAAAGAAATGTAATGTTCACAATAATAGGAACTATATGTACTGGTTTGTAATTTTTACAAGTATACCTCGAATTTCTGCTACTTGAAGGCCGCCACAATTTTTTTTCAATAGCTTGCGTACTCCGCCATCGATCATCAGGTGGCTCCTCCGTGAAGGGGGCTTTCTATAGATAGAAATTTCAAAATGCTTGAAAAAGCATCACAAATTTCTTCGACAATCAAAATGACACAGAAAACAAGTCCATCCATGCAGCATGGATGTTTCGTAGCTCGAAGCCCACAATCCTCGCCATAATAATTGAAAATCTGGCTACACATATATTTAATTTAGGTACAGGGCATATTTATTTCAGAATTCAGACTTCGAAAAGCTTTCGATGTTTTTCTGATAGTTTTTACCTTTGTTGCAGTTATATCGCAGTTAGAATAGGCAGAATAGTACAGTTAGATTCCAAAAATGAAAATGTAAACAAAGTTTTAGCGCGAAACCGCTCATCAAAGAACGCACGTTGCCAAAAGGGAGGCGAAAATCTCGCATGATGTAGCAACTATTCATCATGGCAGCCATTGCTAGGGTAGTTCGTGTTGCTTCACGAGCTTTCACGAGAAATGGGAATGCGCTAGAGATACCAGAAGATGCTTTGTCAAAGCTTAAAGGCGAGGTAAGTTCCTCAGATCCATATGCATGTATTTGGTAATCCCCAGGAAATTTAACACTTAGCAGTAAGAGTTTTGCCAAGCCCAAGCCCAAGGTTTAATAAATACGACGTGGTTAGCCGTCCGGTAGCCGGACGCCATTTTCAAAATGATAGCCGTCCGGCATTCAATTTGCGCATGCGTAATACTGTTCGAAGCAACGAAGATAAAATTAACGAAGTGGATAATGTTCCGGCTGCCGGAATCCTGATTACTAGCGATAATGTTCCGTGCGTCTTTTGCGCATGTGTTATCTGTTGTCTGCTTTTCTCTCACATTAGTTCAATATGCAATGGCGACGGACGGTGCTGTTCCTCGACCACGTTAATAACAATTCTGTTTATCAATTTAATCGTAGAATATATAAAAGAATTTAAAATGAAAGCTCTAGACGGTGAAAGCATTATATATGAAAGATTCACAACGCTAAATACCACATCAAACGTGCTCCTAAACTTATAGAAAAAGCGAACAAACTCGGCATCGATTTTGAATTGACTTTCGGTATACGTCAAATCAGAATTAGTAGGCACATAGCACCAGTTACAGGATAAGAAAAATAACTAATGAGTTATTATCCCAAATTATTAGGCTACAATCACCAAAGTAAATATGCTTTTAAATGTTATTAGCCTACATAAATATTCTCTGAAACCTTCAGTACGCCAAAAAAATGTCACAACACTCAAATATTGAAAAGGCTGGGCCACGTCGCTGAAAAACTTCGATAAATCAAACACAGAATAAAATTATGAATGCACAGATATGTTGAATATCGTTTCTGTCTTATATTTATTCCAAAACAGTCGATCCAATCCACGATGCTATGAATTCTTTTACAAACTATTTAAGATTTAATTTGGATCGATCGAGACCTCCATGTTTACTATCTACATACGCATGCGCAATGGACGCACGGAACATTATCTTTTGAGAGCAACTTTCCGGCAGCCGGAACAATATCCACCGCGAAAAATTAATGCAAAAAAGAAAAGAAGATAAAATAATATTTGAACTTCAAACCATCAACAGATTATGAATTATTATATTTTTTAAGTCAACTCTATGCTAGCCTGAAAGAAGAATCAAATCTAAGTTATAGAGACCGTGTTTATTTTTGTTGTTGATCAAGGTTAAGTTTTGAAATTGCAATACTCCTCGTATTTTTCCCATCGACATCGGCTCGCTTTTGTGAAGGATTGCGATGAAATTTTTGTTTATCGTGTTCGAGTGTTAATTTCAAGTTTATCCCAAATAACAGTTGTGAAAAAATATTGAGTGCAGTGATTAATACATCATTGACTTCATGAGAAAAGTTAGATTTTGGTGGGAAATGTTATATCGTTTGAATAATAATTACTTCATTCTGATTTGCCGCCATATTACTTTCTAGAAACCCTTCGGCTTTCGCGTTCAAAGATCAATGATCCCCGAATAAGCATTGGAGAAATAACAAACACTCGTGGAATATTACTTGATGTGTGTATATATCCAATGCAGAGTGGGGACATTTTACCGTGAAATATTAATATACGTTTTTGAGCAGCCAAACAACTAAATGAGAAAAACGAGCGCTAGCCTGCAAGATATAACTCTAAAGCCAACAATATTATCTTTTCGCTGTAATTCATCATTCCAAAACAGGTTCTTTTTTACTTGGGAACAGCAATATTTCAGATCTTGAAGGTATTTAATCATCAAATCCAACGAGAAAACCACCAAATAATTGTGTGACTTGCCGTGTTGAAGTTTGGTGTGATAATAAATTCTGGCACGAAGCAAAGCACACGCATGCACAAATTGAGTGCCGGACGGCTATCATTTTGAAAATGGCGTCCGGCAACCGGACGGCTATACACTTCGTAATAAATAATAGGTAGGAACTTAGGACTGGAAGCTCTAGCTGATGAGAAGCATAGATTTACGTAAAAGAAACAAAAATAACAGTGTAGCTAGAATCTCTAGAGGGTTCAGGAGGTTTCTTCATAGCCCAACAACTAACAAACGAAACAAGCAATCCAACTGCGATTCCTGCAAATTACTTGCTATTTGTTTACAGTTGGGTTGAGTTTCGGATCTGGGGTGGGGGTATAGTGAAAGCAAATATCAGTCAGACAACTTCCACCCATCTATTTTTGGAGAGTTGACATGTTGGTATTTTACACAACTGTTTGAATTTCAACCAGCACGTACGGGATCAAATGCGAAGACAAAATCTCAATTTTAGTAGGCTAGTACCCAGTCTGCAGAGGACGGCAGAGCTGTCCCTGGGATAATGTTTCCAATATTTTGAGCCACCCCCGAAATATATATATACGATTCGGAGATTGTTTTCACTTTTAGTTTAAATAGTCCCGCAGCTAAGTTTTCCTCAAAACTCGACATTCATTTTAAAGATCTTAACAAGACGTATTGACTCACCTAATACAATATGATTTATGTAAAAAATTGAATTGCCAGTAAAATATTTTAGAAAAACACAGAGAAGGTCAAATTTCCGATCACAAAGTCACAATCGCATAATGCTGTGAACTTAGACCTGGCATAATAAAAATCAAACACAACAGAAGGCTAGTAATTATGAATAGATAGTCTTTCACTATCATATACTGGAATTTAATCGAAAACATCTTGTAGTAAAAAGATGCAGGCATGTAATGAGTGTTACAGAAATACTTAGCCTATGTTGTGTAATAGAGTCACTGAAATATTTGTTCCAGCAAAATTAATGTTCGAGACAACATCTTATTAACATATCTAAAGAATAAAATGCATCTCAACTCCTTTCAATACAAGACTGATTTGTCAGTAGGCCTATTGTTTAATACCAATTACTTTTGTTGAAAATAACAAATCAAACCAGTCGACTTGATGAAAAATGTTTGTTTTCAACCACACTGGATGACAACGGCCAAAAACAGTCTCAGTGTACTGGATATTGTTATTTGCCATAGAACAATAGATTGCGTTAACACCATGTTTGTGCAAATCCATTCAACTTTTCCGTATCAAAAGGACCGCTGTTTCCCCTGCGTAGAAAGTTCATGAGTTCATGAACGTGAAATTACCCTAAAGTTCATGAACTGTGCATGAACTTTTGGGCAATTTCACGTTTAAGAACCAGTTCATGAACCGGTTCATGAACTGTTCATGAACTGTTCATGAACCCACAAACAAATGTCCATGAGCTGTTCATGAAGTTCATGAATTGTTCATGAAATTCATGAACTGTTCATGAACTCATGGATTTGTTTCGCAGGGGTTTAATGATTATATGCTCCACCCAATAACTTTTACACAGGCTTTTAACTTTTAAACAGCAAAATGTCCCACACTGCGCAAGAAGAAACAGTAAATATCTTCATTAAAAAGTATCAAATTTCAATGGAATGCGAATTGGACAGAACTTTATGTTTTGCTACATAAACCCTTCTCAAAATAGATATAAATACGGAATTACAATGACATTGTTCATTTCCAATTAACAAAATATTGGGATCTAGCTCTGGAATCGAAAGAGTTATTGTTAAGCCAGAATGTCTATAGAAATCATACTAAATTTGTTTTACAAGATTAAAAACTTCTGAATTTCGGTTAATTTAGCAAGACTTCGTGGATAGCGACTTCTCTCTTAGACTGATTGTATTCTATGGAAATTGTCAAGAATGCGGAATTAATTTTTGTTGTGGCAATCCAATATTTTTTGACATTAACTTTTAGCATTTTTGATGTCACAGAAATGCAGACGGCTGCCAGAAGAAAGAAAGCTATCTAATTTTGTTTTAATTCAACAAATTATTTAATAGTTTTCAATTTTATCAAAATAGTGATTGATCTCATTTGATCCATAGTTTTTTATTTTTATTTATATCATTGTGTATGACTTATTCATGTTTCATTTTCTGTTGATTTCATCGTGTGACAAAGCTATTTTCAGCGCATGCTTGTTTTACTCCAATTATTTTTCATTAATCATCAAAACAAATGAAAGCTCCATATTGTAGCAGTTAAAGCACGTAGAACTCATGTATATAAATTTTACTTGGAAAATATCAACTTTCGATGCGACACCGTTGACACTCTAGAGATCTTGTGGAAAAGCACCCTACTCTTATTGTTGCTACCTTCCAATATTCAAGTACAATATTTTAAATGCAAGTTCCTACCTATTTAAGTGTGGCGTTGAATAGAAATACAAATGTATTTAAATTATAGAAATTTTGATTGAAAGATGGTTGGAACATTGACTTGTGTTAAAAAAGTTTAAGATTATAATAAGTCATAAGAAACAATAGTGATCAATCACAAACAAGGAGACAATTGTTAACCAGCATTTATTTCTAGATGGATCTCATCACCGCAAGCAATTTGAATATTGATGTCCCTGGTACTGATTCCTTCAAAAATCAAATGGCTCAGACAGATGCTCCTTCACTTCACATAACAATCAAAGACACATCAGATTTTACTGTTGGTGTATTTATACTGAAAGAATCTACTTCGATTCCACTTCATGATCACCCAAGGATGAATGGATTATGGTAAACAGTAACTACTATTTTGCTATTTCTCTTTTAAGCTGTTGAAGTTTTTGTTGTGTCATAGGTCAAGTTTAAGTCACTGTTCTCCTAGTAATTATAGACTGATTTCTTTAACATGAAGTCCATGCAAATTGATGGAAAAAATAATAGCAAACGAAGCGATGGATTCTCTATTGAAAGATCTTTAATTTCCAATGAACAATATGGTTTTCTTTCAATGAGATCCACCACTACTGTATTATTACAATCGTTAAACGAATGGGCGCGACATGCAAAACGTTAAAAATCGTTAAACGTCTAGTATCACACTATATTTGTTGAATCATCATATCCAACTCGATCTCAGAATGTTAATACTTTCAACATTTCTCTTTTTTATCTGGAAGAAGTTCATGAATAGTTTATGAATTGTTAATGAATTGTCTTTCAGTGGCGGCTTTAACAGTGGAGCAACCCGGGCAACGATCCACCAATATATTTCGTAAATTACTTCTTTTCAACTTTGTAATTATTTAGCTTGTAAAACAACATAAAATCTCCAATTTTGTCATATATAATATATTAGTACGGTATACAATTGATATTTTTCAGCCAAACCATTTTTATTTTGCGAGGACACGTGCCAGACTCTGTAGACAAAGCCCTTCGCCTAATGAATAGACATGAGACACCTATTATATAACATTGACATTGCAGTTCATTCAAAATGTGCACAATATCCTTTCTATTTTTCTATTTCTGACAATGGTCTGGCATTCTTAGGGCAAAATTCTACGCCCCAAATATGCTTTTGTTTTCGGGGCTTTGACACTTAGTACGCATGACTGACTATCGCGAAACAATAGCGTTTTGGGGCAGAAAACAGCTTGCCCTATTCACTGAAGTGAGAAGCGTCATTTACAAATGTCCATGACAGCGTCATACTGGCATCAAATCAATTGTATACGACAGGAAAATACATGGAATTACCACAACAGTATTTCCACTTACATACAGCCATTTACAAAATTAATTAGAAAATTAACAAAAGCTAAATTAGATACAATATAGATAGTACGATAGTAAAATTTTAGTAAACAGTTTAGGAGTTCTTTTTTAAATCTGAATTTTTGCAGAGCATTATACAGTTTCTAGGTATGTATGATTCAAGCTAAAATTATACACCTTTTGCCAACATTTCAAGCTTATATCACACCACAGATAGGGTTATGACACCTCAAATTTGAACATTTTTCCAGGAGAGCATGACCCCGTACTCTTTAGAAAAATTTGGTTGCCTTCGCCACCCGAACCAACCCTTCTGCCCCACCAACTATTTACACCACCAGCCGCCACTGATGTCTTTTGAAGCTATAAATCATTGGACAATTGTTTTTCTGTTTAGGAAATTGAGTATTTGAGCTTAATGAAATTTGGAATATTTCTAAAACAATGTAAACATTTAGATAGAAGGCGAATTAGAAATTCCAAGAATTCCCCATTGGGTCATTCCATGTCAATTCAATCAAAAAATTGAATTCTGACACCCACCCTCTTGGATTTGTCTTAATTTTCAACTGCAAAATGCTAACAGGTATCTATGACTATATTTTAAATTTCAGCTTCATAGTTCGATTGGTTTTTGAGATGCCGCAGATTGATTTTTGAAGATTTTGAGCTTAAAATAGAAAATTCCGCCATTTTGAATCTGTTTTCGCTTCATTGATCCTCAAACATGTCGCATTTACCGTTTTGTTACTTGAAACATGCAGCTGAAATTATGTTTCATAACACTATCAGACATGCTGAATGTATTAAACATGTTACTTTCATCACCAGACCACTATCAACTGATCAATGGGTAAGCTTACAGCAGTACACATGGAATATAATTCTTGCTGAAGACGGGAAATCCAACATGCCGATATGCCAATATCCCCAGTCTGACAGGTCCTACATCAAAAAAATTTTGTATCGGGTATGCAGTATACCATAGAGCACCTTCCTGTTCATTTTCAGCTTGGAGAAAGCTTTATGTCATGGAATATTGATTAAATATAAATTTATCATTTTTATCACAAAAATCCATTTTTTTCGTCACATTTTAGCAAAGAATATCGACTTTAATAATGGAAACAATTCAAAATTAGTTAATGCTGTACATTGAGTGTATATTACAAAGGCTACATGAATTATCAAGCTACATAAAAATTCCAATATAACGCAAACTAAAATAGTAAAAATTCAATACTGTATTGAGATTGAACCGTTAATGTTAAATTATTCATATATAAAAATGTATCATTTTGCACCGTCAAAATTGAAGTTTTTGTCAATTAGCTGCTATTGTTAGAATAACTTAATAAAGTTTTTAATTGAAAGTTATTAAATGTGATGTGATGCTAGGAAGTATCAAATGTTAGCTCTAGGCATAAAAATAAATGTAATAATCATGATATTAGTTAGCCTATTAATGCAACGATATTGGTTGATCAATTCTGCCTAAAATCAAATATAACGCCCGAGTAGTCCAGCTAGGGGCCTACTGCACAGGATGTTGACTTAACTGATTTATGGATGAAACAGTCAGAGGCCAATATTAACACATTTTTCAAACAAATGAACATTGATTTGGAGTTTCATTGTTCAGAGTAAAATCTAACTTGAATATGGCTAGCAAACAGAATTCGGAGTCCTGCTATTTTGGAAACGATCAGAAAATATGTTAATATGATATTATAATATAATATGAATTTAATGTTACCAAATATAAAGCTAGACACGCAAAAATGCTAGTCTCGACAAAAGGAATTTTGGAAATGCCGGAAAAAAGACAATAAAAGTAATATATGAAGCATTGAAAAGATGCGTGGAGAACTTTTTCTGTGATGATGAGTACAGTCCTCCAATGCCAGGCAAAAAGGATTGTGTAAGTGTGCAGAAGAATGTTTTAGTCCAGAAGAGGCTTCTTCTCTGCAACATGAAAGAACTTTATTCTGTATTTAAACTGCAATATCCTCAAGCAAATATAGGATTTTCAAGCTTTTGTAGTCTCAGACCAAAATGGTGCTCACTCTGTTTGCGTATGTACAATGTATCAAAATGTTGAGCTGATGCTAAATGCAGCAAATTTAAGCAAAAGTCGTAACGAGCTGATAGATTTGATGGCATGTGATAGATTATCCAAGAAATGCATGATCCATCGCTGCAACAATTGCCCTTCACTAAGCCTTATGCAACAATTCATTAAGGAAGAGCTACAACATCAAGAGCATTCTATAGACATCACTGATATTGAAGAAGAAGAAGTACAATTCCAGCAATGGGAAGGTACTGATCGTGCTGAACTGTTATGCCGATCATTATCTATTAATGATTTTGTTGAATTGCTTGTAATAAAGCTCGATACCCTGACAACGCATTCATTTATTGCAAAGTCCCAAGCGAAACATCTGAAAGACTGCAAAGAACAGCTACAGGAAAATCAATGCATAATTTTGGGAGATTTTGCAGAGAATTACACATTTGTTATTCAAGACGAGATACAAAGCTATCATTGGAATCAGCAAACATGTACACTTCATCCTTTAGTTGTATATTCGAAGGTAGATAGTGACAAATGACATTTTCATTATCTTAGTTTGGATCATACTGAAATTTTTATGTAGCTTAATTATTCATGAAGCTTTTGTAATATACACCCGATGTACAGCATTAACTAGTTTTGAATTGCTTCCATTACGAAAGTCAAAATTCTTTGCTAAAATGTGACGAAAAAAAAGGATTTTTGTGATAAAAATGATGCATTTTAATTTAGTCAATATTCCATGACATGAAGCTTTCTCCAAGCTGAAAATGAACAGGAAGGTGCTCTATGGTATACTACATACCCATACAAAAAATTTTCAAGGTAGGACCTGTCAGACTGGGGATATTGGCATATCGGCATGTTGAATTTCCCGCCTCCGGCAAGAATAGGGCTCTTTCACGCCTACGTCACACATTTTTCGCGAAAACCATTGTGGGATACCTCAACGTACATTGCATTTTATTGCGTTGTCGAATTTGTTGAGCCGCGGCTGAATTTTATCTCACAACATTATTTATTTTAGCTGTTTTACTTGCTGCTATCAGATTCACTATGGATCTTGACCATCCTATGATTGTTCTAGATGGAGTAAAGGTGCCTGGTGCTGTTTTACCTCATATTCCTTCAAATTGTTGATTTGTTCAAGTAAAACGTTGGCTTGAAAAATGTCATGGTGAAAACAACTGGATTGAAATCTTTTCTGTTGTGTCGAAGGGTCGAAGGCATGTGCAACAGCAGTTGACCCAAAGATTGATAGTGGATATTTAGTATGGATTTAAATATATTTCCCTTTCAACTTCAGCATTATCTTGTGATAGTTTTAGTGTTGGTCTGTTGCAAATACCAACAACAGACTGGCGTGAATTTCTGTCAAGAGACTTGGCTTCTTGCTATTCTTGCTTTAATTATGGTCATATTTATCATTACATTGTGGAGTCATCGTCAGAAAATGTGTTTTATCAATATAACAACAGTGAAAAAGAAGAAGATGTGTGTGAGGATCCATATACTACATGTTACCAGCCAAACCCTTGAAGAAAGGTAGGCCTACATCATACATTTTGTAGCACGTCGTTTTGTTGAAACATTTATGATATTGTTATATCGAACTAGCAAATTACTTTTGAGGGCTTATGTTTAACATAAATTCCATGGAAAAAGAATTTTTGTTAAAAGTGAATATTGTTTTAAGTAAGGCAAGTGGATCGGTGTTCATCCTCTTGTATTGCAAATACGCAGATGTTGTTTAGGCTAAATCAGAACTACGTAGTAACGTAGGCTACCTATCCTATTTATCATCAGTGTTGTCATCCCCATTAGGACATTCCGAGGCTATTTTCATGTGTATTATTCTCAGTTAGTGTTATTTAGTGTTTCAAATTATCAATTTTCAGGAGAAATCAACTATGTAGCCTCAAGATGTCACTATGGTGTATTTCAGATTATTATGTGGTTACGATGATTGCTATTTACTTGGGTCTGTTTATAATTGATTTACAATATATAACTATTTATTAAGAGATTATCGACTGTATTTACTGGTTATATATTTCATCATTATTAATTGAAATGTATTATGTTTAAAAGTTGTCATTTGATAGCGACGAGAATATCGACTATAAGCCGACCGAATGATATGTTGCTAATACTCATTTGTAGTTAAAATACTATTTATAAAATAATTGAAAGGAAATTCTACGTGTCTTCTTGGTAGTTTTGAATATGTGTGTTCATGTGTATTACTTGCTACAAGTCCTTATTTTATTTCTAGTAAAACTGGTATACATTTTTAAATTTAGTTGTTGTTATTGTTTTGTTGTTTTCTACCAATTCACACTTTTTGCCAAGATTTGGGAAGCGAATACAAAACGTTCATACGGCTTATTTCTCCGGATTTCAGGAATCTGATTTACAGGTACCCCAACAGTAATGCTTCGTGGTACCTTTCGTTTTTGGTTTATCACGTTCTGTGGATTGCATATCGAGTAAATTAGTTTTTAACTTGGGCAATAAACATCAACGAACGCGGTCAAAACGCAGCTAACTCAGAAATGATATCGAAGTGTTGTACGTTGTGCTATCCCATAAGGCTTTGCGCGAATCTATTTATAAGTCGGTGAAAGAGCCCTATTATATTCCATGTGTACTGCTGTAAACTTACCCATTGATCAGCTGAGAGTGGTCTGATGATGAAAGTAACATGTTTAATGCATTCAGCATGTCTGATAGTGTTATGAAACATAATTTCAGCTGCATGTTTCAAGTAACAAAACGGTAAATGCGATATGTTTGAGGATCAATGAAGCGAAAACGGATTCAAAATGGCGGAATTTTCTATTTTTAGCTCAAAATCTTCAAAAATCAATCTGCGGCATCTCAAAAACCAATCGAACTATGAAGCTGAAATTTGAAATATAGTCATAGATACTTGTTAGCATTTTGCAGTTGAAATTTAAGACAAATCCAAGAGGGTGGGTGTCAGGCCCTGCTGAATTGACATGGAATGACCCCATTAATCAATTTTCATGAATTTTTCTTAAATTAATACCCAATTGAAAATTATTTTACACTATAATTTAAAGCATTCAAGCTTGACTAACCGTGACTTATTCATAAATGAATACTCTTAAGGCCTGGGCAAACAATACGATTTTGTTGTACAACATTAAAGAATAGATTTTTAAATCTTTTGTGATTTTATTTTATTACCATTTTATGAGGTGGCTAAATGAAGCTTCAACTTATTGCATCAAATACCCGATCAAATACCAAATACAAACATACAAAATGCATAGAATGATAACCAATCGAGCCAGGGAAAGCAGTCTCGATAGTGATTTACTTTTAACAGTTATCAAAAGTTGTCCTGGTTCAAAGAATTGCTATTTTCCATCGTGTCAATACCTTTTAAAGCATCATATTAATTTAATTTCACAATTCTTTATATTCCAGTCCCATCCAATCTTTTGATACAATCGTCATATTTTCAAGATTGTATATACTGATTCTTTTTTAATCTTCTATGTGCCATGATATATTCGTTGAAAGTGATTTATGTCTGTGTTCCACAATTATTTCGATAACCGAAGGCTACTTCGTCTGCGCTTCATTTCAGATGAATGCTTCAGACTCATCAACCTCGTGAAAGTTCCACAACTTCTGTACCATGTTGTACAAAGATTGTTAGTCATTGAATTGCGTACAACAATGTATAAATAGGATTGGCAATTAAGGCAATATGTTGAATACAACAAAAGTTGTACGTTGTTGTACAACAGAATTGTTTTTTGTACTACAGTGTAACCTGTATATAACAGCCAGCTATGAAAGGTAGACAAATCGACCACTATAGGCTGGTTGCCTTTATATTCAGGGTTGATTCAATAAAAATTGCTAATTAGACATACCAAGAGTGACCACTATTGACAGATGGCCGATGTATAGAGGTGACCGCTATAACAGTTTTTACTGTATTTAAAGTGTCAGCTACTGGTAGCTCATGTTCTATTCCTTGCTTGTAATGTTATTGTTTTGTGATTTTTTTAGCAAGGTTCTGTATGGTACGATTCGAATCAGGGCATTTGATCTGAGAGAAAGGTTTGTAAAATTGAGATCATTGTTATTATCTATTCAAATTGGAAATTGAACGCTAAAATGTTCCTTATGATATTGATCAAATAGAAGATCCCTTCTAACAGCTTACCGTATTTTCCGGTGTATAAGTTGGCCCGGTGTATAAGTCGACACCTGTTTAGGGCTTCATTTTCTAGGTTTCAAGGTATATTCGTTGTATAAGCCGAATTTAAATCATAGTCATAATGTTCTGAATCGATTTTAGTTAGATCTATCTAAATCTATCTTGGAGGACTGGTGCACATCTCATAGCTCTTGCAAAAGAATTTGATGAGTTTTGATGTTTAAATAATGAATAACAAACTCATTCAGAAAGTGTTTGTGAACTTTTTATGTGGTTCTAGAACTGTCTATTATAAACTCGAAATAAGCAAATAATTTCATGCGCGATTCGAAACTTGTTTATGTTTTATTTATCAATAGGTAAACTTTTATACTAAATAAGACTAAACTAAATAATTGGTAAATGATAAATCATAAACCATGAAAGTGTTCATAAACTTTAAAAGTGCCCATAGGCTCCATGCATAGTTTATAAAGTGTGAATGACACCATATTTTATGAACTCAATAGCATAGATTCACAAACTGTTCATGAATGGTTTTTGAATTAATCATGGAGTCCATGAAGAAACTTCACGAGCTTTTCATGAACTATTCATAAACTTTATCTACCTAGACTTATTACAATTTTTCAAAATTTGAGAATGCAGTTCATGAAGGCATCATGAAAATTCCCATAGCAGGCATTTGATTTTCACAAATTTGTTACAAACTTGAACAGCTATGTTTACAAGCTTCAACTTTTTCTAAGTTGTCCATTGATTATAGTGGATTCTCTTTCAAATCTAAATAGGATTATATAAAGTTGCATCATTCAAATATGAATTTAATTTTGCTTTGAGAAAGAGAGATAGTCTGCAGTACCATGTAAAGGGTTTGACTTCCAGTTTGACTACTCCTGTGACTGTTTTCATATGGGTAATGGATAATAATGTTACTTACTATATTCTGAGAAAAGAGAATTCTTCCTCAAATAATAAGATAATATTGACACAATCCTCAAAGCAATCTAAGTTCATTATAAAAGAGTTTAATATTGTACTCTTGATATGGCATTGACTACTCATCTTATTATCTTCTTTCCGCTTCACCAAGTCAATATCCATAAACCTGATTTCATGTTTCTGTAATATTATGTGACAAAAGACTTAGTTATACCGCCGTTAAGAGGCTATTCGATTGACAGCTATACAAAATATGAGAAGAGATATGATCACGACATGTACGTCAGTAAGAAAAGGACATCGTGAGTAATAGTAACGGAGATAAAGTGACGCTAGATTTTTGGTTTAGATATTAGATTTATCACTAAGAGTTAATAGTGATAAATATTGAATTAGTATTGTTTATTATATCTTGCTGCTTACTGTTTTATCATTGGTGTATTTATTGGTTGTATATTGCTTGAGGCCTATTGACGATTTCATACAGATATTTAGTACAAGCTAACCAGGCCATGGCCAATTCTGATGAAAATAGGTCTACGTTGAATATGTCTAGTGCTGTGTTGAGTCCTGTTGGTGCTCTAGCTATGACGGCTAATTCTTCGATAAAGTTAAAGATTACTGATGTCGTTAGCAATTACACTGGTGATACGGATGCGGCTGTATGGTTAACCCGCTTAGATGCGATATGTGTTTTAAAAGGATATTCGAATGTTGACAAAGTTCTGACAATACCTTTGTTGTTACGTGGACCAGCGTATTTTGTGTATAATGAAATGGATGAGGCAAGCAAATTGGATTTGGAATTAGTAAAGAAGACGTTATTAAAGGCGTTTTCATTATCCAAATTTGCTGCCTTTGAACAACTGAAGACTCGAGTGTACAAGAAAGGTGAGAATATTGATTATTATTATTCGGAGATCAAAAGGCTGAGCACCCTATCCGGAAATTGTGCACCTGGAGTAGCGTTTGTTACAGGATTACCTGACGCAGTTAGTATACAGCTCCGATCAATGTTGGATGCGTCTGACGATGAGTTGGTCTCAAAAGCACGGGTATTAATCGAAACTGATAGTCATATGGAGGACATTGTGTGCTCAGCGGTTGTTAATACATCTATTAAAAAGGATGACCGGCAATGTTATTTTTGTGGGAAGCTAGGGCATGTTGCACGTTTCTGTAGAAGTCGGTTGTCTCAACAACGTAGCGTGATTTGCTATGCGTGCGGTCAAGAAGGCCATATCAGCTCTCAGTGCCCACAGAAACCACAACCTTCGGGAAACGGGAAAGGGGCCGTCGCTCGATTTGCGGACTCTTTGGCGGCCCCGAGATCTTGAACGAGCTGCCAACGTGTAATGTGACCGTTAATGGATATGTAATCAAAGGACTGATTGATACAGGATGTTCTCGAAGCGTTATTTTAAGTAATTACGTCAAACAGGTTGATATCGATAACAATGTTAGTAAATCAATTACGCTTATGGACGGTATCAGTGTCTCTGCTATTGGTAATACTAATGTGCATGTTAATGTAAATAATAAGGGGATTAATCTCAATTGTTTGGTGGTTAGTACAATGTTAAATGGCGTGCAAATTATTTTGGGAATGGACGCTATTGGGGCCTTTGGTGGGTTAATTATATCTCAAACTGGACAATTTAAGTTTCCGGTATCACCTAACATTATTGCCACTAGTATTTGTACTGAACTCGTTGTAAAAGATCAAAATTTTACAGCTAATTTTGATGGTAAATCCTGGATTGTTAAATGGAACTGGACAAATAATGAGCCACCTGCTGTAATGAAAAATATTATATCAAAGTATTATATGAATGATGACACAAAATCTGCATTTAATTTAAAATTAGACGAGTGGATTTTAAAAGGATATTTGATAGAGTATGACGATACATTATTTGGACCAGTTAAAGGTTTGATTCCAATGTTTTGTGTTTCACAACCAAATAAAAATAAAATTCGCCCTGTATTTGACTTTAGAGAGCTTAACCAATATGTGGACGCCTACACAGGTAAAAGTGACGTGTGTTTAACTAAATTGCGAGAGTGGAGAAGAATGGGTATGCGTGGGGCAATTGTTGATTTAAAAGACGCGTATCTTCAATTATCTGTTGATCAGTCATTATGGCCATATCAAACAATCAAACATAATAATAAGCACTGGTGTCTAACTCGTCTGGGTTTTGGTCTAAATGTAGCACCGATGATTATGTCTACTATTTTAAAAACTGTTTTATCTCAAGATGATATTATTAAATCTGCGACTGATTCTTATATTGATGACATTTTTGTAAATGAAGAATTAGTATCTGCAAATTATGTTCGGGATTTTTTATTACGGTATGGATTAGTTGCAAAGATTCCTGAAATAATTAATTCTGAAAAGCCCACACGGGTACTTGGACTGGATGTGTATAGTGTAAATAGTAATTTGTTTTGGCGTCGCTCGGAAAGCCTGAATTTATGTATTAATGTAGATACTGTTACTAAACGGGATGTTTATTCTATTTGTGGTAAATTTACTGGCATATACCCTGTCGCTAGCTGGTTACGTGTTGCTGCAAGCTATTTAAAAAGATTATTAAATGGCATTAATTGGGATGATATAATACCTCATACAGTGGCTAATTTATTACGTGAACTTATTAATCGTGTATCTAAAGATGATCCTGCTCATGGTCGATGGGATGTATCTCAGGAATCAAATGGTGTTATATGGTGCGATGCAAGCAATATTGCTGTTGGTGCATGTTTAACTGTTAATAACGAAGTTATCGAAGATGCTGCATGGTTGAGAAAAGACAATAGCCATATAAATATGGCAGAATTGGATGCAGTTGTAAAGGGTTTAAATATGGGAATTAATTGGCATTTAACTAATATTTTGTTAAAAATCGATTCAGCTGTAGTCTATAGCTGGTTGAAAGATGTACTATCTAATAAGCAGCGAATAAAAACGAAAGCTGCTAGCGAACTACTTATTCGCAGGAGATTAGAACTTATATCACAATTAATAGAAGAGTATAAATTAAATATTTCTGTTGACCTTGTCCGCTCTGAAAGTAATATAGCTGACAAGTTAACTCGCGTACCGGTGTCATGGTTACGCAAAGAAGAGCATTGTGCAACTGTTGTTGTTGCTAATCAAAATATTGAAAGTTCAAGTACGGTGAAAGTTGTTACTGAAAAACAGGTGTACGATGTTCATGCTCTAACACACGGTGGTTACAAACAAACTAAATGGTTATTAGAAGAGATGGGTATATACGCACCAAGAAAAGTAATTAAAGACGTATTATTGAATTGTGATTGTTGCAAATCAATCGATCCACATATTATAGCTGTTAAGGAAGGTCATTTATCAGTAGATCATAATTGGATTAGATTAAGTATCGATGTAACGAAGTATAACAATGATAAATATCTTACCATTATTGATTCGGGCCCTTCACGTTTTGCCATATGGCGTAAAATTCGTAATGAAGGAGACACGGAAATTATTGCACAACTTAAATCAATTTTTATGGAGCGTGGTGCACCACAAGAAATATTACTGGATAATTTTACAACGTTTAAATCACGATTATTTACATCATTTTGTGATGAATGGAACGTAAAGATAGAGCCTAGAGCAGCTCATAAGCCAAGCGGTAATGGGATGATAGAGCGCAACCATCGGACAATCAAAACACAAGCCGCTCGTACTAATAAAGGTGTACTTGATGCCGTTTATTGGTACAATCATACACCACGGTTACATAATCGCGATTCACCAGCTTCTATGATATATAAATACTATGCTAGATTAAAACATGTTCCAGTGTTGGATAATTTAAACGATGTACCAGTTAATAATGGTTATGTAGAAGGTGATTTGATCTGGGTCAAACCAGAACAGCGCACTAGATGTACTACGCAGTGGAAGCCAGGAATCGTTATAAAGCCACTAACGCAATATAAACTATTAGTTAATATAAATGGATTTGTATCCCCGAGACATGTGACGCATATACAGCCACGTGCTAATGATGCTGAAAATGATGATAGATATTGTAATGAAGATTTAGATTTAGAAGAAGATTTGAACAATGTACATGAAGATTCGGATGAATCCGATTTATCCTCTAATGATGATGAATCTGCCAGTATAAATGATGATAACAATGATGATAACAATGATGATAACGATGATGTTGTTTTAAGAGTGCCATCAGGACGACAAAGACAAGTTCCTCGATGGCACAGTGATTATGTTATGCTTTAAGTTATTTTTGTATATTAATTAGCTCTAAATTACTTTCTTTATTATTCACTTGATAGATTAGTTAAATAATTGTATTATTATAATCACATGTATTTGAGATGTGAACATCTGATGGGCGTGTAATATTATGTGACAAAAGACTTAGTTATACCGCCGTTAAGAGGCTATTCGATTGACAGCTATACAAAATATGAGAAGAGATATGATCACGACATGTACGTCAGTAAGAAAAGGACATCGTGAGTAATAGTAACGGAGATAAAGTGACGCTAGATTTTTGGTTTAGATATTAGATTTATCACTAAGAGTTAATAGTGATAAATATTGAATTAGTATTGTTTATTATATCTTGCTGCTTACTGTTTTATCATTGGTGTATTTATTGGTTGTATATTGCTTGAGGCCTATTGACGATTTCATACAGATATTTAGTACAGTTTCATTGATTTCATTTCAGAGATGTCGAGAAGAAAGATCAGCAACATGGTAAATGTTTGGACTGTAGCATAAAACTCCATTTACAGGTTCATAAATCATTCTGCTTATTCATACTCTCAGTTTTTCGAAAGGCGAAAAAGCCTATCACCAGCAACATAAGTTCATGGACCTAAGATGTCATACTCTTCAAGAATTTTCAATAATTGTTTATTCAATTTTCATGAAAATCAGGAGTGTTTCATGAAATGTCCATGAAGTTCATAAAAGTCCATGCATTTTATAGAATGTTCATGAACTGCCCCTCCAAAAATTTGATACTGAGGAATTTTTATGAGATTTTCATGTTTGGATATGTCTGGAACGCTGCACGCATACACAGGAGCAATAGCCAGAAGACTTTGCGGTTGCATTTCTGATAAATTTTATCATGTTTTAGAATTATTCGATTGTCGAATTAGTCGAAGAATTGGAATTGGTCGATTGTTCTGAATCGAATATACCACAGATTTTTAAAAACAATATGGATATCGGAAACCCTCAGTTCAAAAACTGAATACTAAAGCTATATAATTGTGAGCAATTCTCAATTTTATTTTATTCATTGCCTTCACATTTTATAT
The DNA here is from genome assembly GCA_916610825.1 of Haliclystus octoradiatus. Taxonomy (NCBI): domain Eukaryota; kingdom Metazoa; phylum Cnidaria; class Staurozoa; order Stauromedusae; family Haliclystidae; genus Haliclystus; species Haliclystus octoradiatus. The sequence continues at coordinate 11,641,721 of OU744450.1, forward strand.
TATACTAGAAAATTGCATTGCAATTGCATTGCGCCTACATGGCGTTGCTCTGCCTGAATGGTGGTGGCTTTGATATTTTACAGAAAAGTCGATTTTAATTTTTAAGCCGAATTCAGTTGATATTTCGAAACTAAATAAGGCCGATATTCAGACCAAGAAAGAGAGCTTTCGAATGATGTATGATGTTCAGGATTTCTATGCATGATTGTTGAGATTATCGAGTACAAAGTTTTGCACGTCATTTTTATAATGTAATAGAGATAGAGATAAGATTAGTTGTATGCAATTGGCTGTAAAGTCAAATTGCCGTTTGCCCATAACAACGTTCAACTTTTGCACGCAACAAAGTCGAACCAACAAAGTTAGATCATTTGCTTAGGCCATTGCTACTCGTGTTTTTGTTTATAGCACGCACTGAAGGTGTGAAAGTCTCGCAAATGCGAAAGTTTATTTTGATCGATACGGCGAGAATAGACAGAATAATACTATTACCGGTATATTAACATTATTATCAAACTCGGGAAACAGTAACAGTTTACCAACCAAGAAAATTGTTAATCTTTCACTTTCTAGTAACATTTCTGCTGTGGAAGCTTTTTGTGTTGAACTTTAGAATTCGAAAAAGGACTATTTCTATTGTTAACGTCCCCTCTAACAGCAAAAGTGCTGCAACTACAAAAGTTTTGTTTTTATCTATATGTCAAGAATTATTTAGCAACAAGAACTGATTGATGCAAATTGTATTACAGTAACTTTCCGATAAGCTATATATTAGGCGATGACCTTGCATCGTTTTCATGAACACTTTTTTCAAAGATAATGAGTCTCAACTAAAGTTGAAGTTTAAAACAGCAAATTAAAGTGATAAGTGTGAAAACATCATTTTTTACATTTTAGTGAATTCTATGTTGACAAGTTTCAGAAATCTTTATTGGAAATGTTTTTTGTATCAACAATTATCGAGGGGAGAATATCAAACAAGGGAGGCGCATTTATAAGCAGATCGTTTTGCGCGGATTCAATCAAATTATATATTGTGAAGATTTTGACAGATTATAGGAAAAATTGCTTTGTTTTATGGAATTTACCCACAAGTCAATTTTTTTTTATTAATAATAATAATACGCAAACCGTGTCGGTGATCAAATCACCATTGTTTCATTATTGTTAAACTCCTTCTCCGCAGAGCACTTTCCAAACTTCTTTTACGCTTCTGGATTATCTATAGGCCTTTGGCTATCCGACGTTTAGTTTTTACAGTTTAAAATGCTATAAATTGCTCATAAATTGCGATTAAAATTTCCAAAATCGTGATATTTCGACGGAAGTTATGTGAAAATAAACTGCTTTCCTTGGTGTATCCCGTCATGCCTAGCAACATCACAAATTTTAGAGCACGCTTTATTTTAATGGCTGCCAATATTTTGTAAAAGTGTTTCATCATGTTTTGCAAAAGTATTCCAATATGCCTAGAAGGAGAAGTGGTCCAACAATACTCCATTTTACATCACAAACAGAAGACACAATTATCGGTAAATCTTTTACAACTTAAATGTTTAAATGCTTCATGTAAAGTCTTTCGAAGTCACTTTTACCGTGGTTTTTACCCTGTTGCATGAGGGCTTACAGGACTCTGATTGCAATTGTTACTTTTAGTTTTCTTTTAAGTATCATAATCCCAAATAGCCTACTTTGTTATCAAGTCATCGTTGGTAGAAGAGATTACTGTGTCACTGTATCGCCAATATTAGCTTGATTTGTTATGAACTGTTCTTCGTTGGAAGAAAGGATTTACTGTGTCACCGTTTTATGTCAGCAGTTCTGTTCTGTTATCCACACTGCACACACAGAGATTTGACCCATAACAAATAAACAAATTCAGAGAATTAGTGTGGTACTTTTCAGTCGTCAAGCAGTTGTAAGTTGTACAAATACAAAATTGGAGTTTAGTATTGTATTAATTAGTATTGTATTAGTATAATTGTAATTTAGCTGCCTTCTACCCTTTTGTCGAATGTACATTTATAATGTGCCATACAATGACAACGTCCACTGTGTCCACACATTGTTTACTTTAATAATTATTATATGAGGTATGTGAATGGTGACCATTATAGACATGTGTCCTCTCTGTGAGAAGTTGGCTAAAGGTAATAAAATATTAGAGTTTGGGTCTCTCATTTATGTAATTTATTGTATCAAATTTCAGAATCACCTGTTGTTATTACCAATACCATTCAATGACTCATGCTGAGATTCACTCAACCAACACAGCAATAATATTTACATACCAATGCCTTTCATTGTGAAAACAAGTTCATTAACTGCAATACCTAACATACAAATCCATATTTATTTCATTTGAACTATGTAGTCAACATAAAATGTACTTATGGATAACCCATAAATATAGTTGATTTGAAATATGTAGTACAAATTGTACTGTACAATAGAGTATCGATTATCTCCTTTTCACTATGCTTTACATGTATGTAACAATTAATTATCAAAACTGAAATGAATTATCAGTGTTGTTCTGCATTTTTAATTCCTTCTCATGACTATTTTGTTTCATTGACATGCTCTTTGACAAGACAAACTGCAGGCTACTAACGGGAGCGAAGCGACCTCTTTGAGGAAGCCGAAGGCTGACTGGCCCCGGGCGCAGGCCGCAAGCCGAAAGCTTGTAATTTATAAAATACAACCTGACCATAGTGACAAATTGTGAACCTTTACATAAGTTCATGGACTGATCAATAATTTGTTGGCTGGAATGTTACTGACTTGCAGAGTTAATTAACTCGCACTGAAATGAAAATGACAATCCTCATTTTTATTTGATTTGATTACACATTCCCTATACCGTATACTTTGTTACTAAATTGTAGGTATTTTACCTGTTCAACTTAATTGTGACAGACTGGTAACAAGTGAAGATCCAACCATCTCATTGACACCTACTACTGGAAACTACCACTCTATTCATTCTGTTGGGTGAGGCGCCTATACTGCAGATTATTTTTTATAAAACGTTCTGAAATAAATTCTATATTCTAAATTCTATATATTATGAAATAAATTCCCCTGTGACAGAGTTCATGAGTTCATGAGCTCATGAAAGTGAAATTGCCCAAATGTTCATGAACTGTTCGTGAACTCATCAATTTATTTCACTTAGACCTGCTGAAGTACTGTCATAGATCTACAATACGAGCCAATGAATGTAACCTATCTGTGTTTGTGTTCATATGTGAATGACCCTTGTCTTATGTTGTCAAGGTTGCCTTTAAACAGCATTTAAACCTGTATTTGACACCCAAGACTACTTAACAATCAGGTAGCCAGCAATATATTCCCTATATTTCATTTTATAGTCTCCTTAAGTTAGGATAAAAAACCTTAGACAGTGGATCTTTTCAGAATTTGAATTATGACAGATGATCAACGGCTTATTGATCAACAATCTACATATCATTATATTTGACATCTATTTAATTGAATTCCAGGGGACCTGCTGCTTTTCTTGATGTTTTAGCTCCTCCTTACAACTCAGAGGTAAGGAATCAATGAATGAGTATTTAATGAGGGATATACATTCAAAGTCCTTGTAAGCGACCACACAAGGGACCCTCCGATTATGGTCGCTAACACGGAATGGTCGCTGAATCTGAACAATAGAATTATTTCAACGATGGAATAATTAATTTGAAAATGGTTCATTTTAGTAGCAAAGATCTTTTTGTGTTTGGTGTTATGTTATTTCAATGTTCTAAACATTTCATTTATTCACCAATGTTCTCATAGTTTCGATGTGGATGAGCAGGGATGTGGTCGCGTTTGAAGAGTGGTCGTCAAATACAACACTTTTCTATTGTTTTATTCAACAGCGGCCTGAAGCATTGTCGTTTGATAGGAGCGGTTACTATAAAGAGTTTGACTGTAAGATAACAAATGCTATGCTACTTCTGTTTCCAATCTTTTTAGGGAAGAGATTGCACATATTATCGTGAGATTGATGTTCGAGAAAGCAAGGTAAAAATTTATAAACATTATGAAATTGCAATGGTATATTTATGTTTTTATTCCGAATTTTTATACTCGTTAGCAACTTCAACAAATTGCTCTTATCAGTGCTTGTCTTTTGGGTGATTCTTGTCACCTCTTTACATATTTACATGATTTGATGATACATGTATATGATTGTCCTATGTAACCTTGTCTTCAAATACAATAAACGCTAAATTACTTGGTTCTCATGGACTTTCATGAACAACATTTCATAAGCTTTATAGTTCATACTTCATAGATTGCTTATCAACTATTTATCAGATACGTAGAGAGATAAGTTTACGAAAAGACGTAGTTTAACTGTTCTGTCAGTCTCTTTGTAAATAACAGTGTGAAAAATGCTGCATAGTTACTGTTGTTCAGCATAGAAATCATCATTTCTTTACAATTCTCTACTCCCGCAAATGTAGTTTTCTGCTGTTTCTACCTAACTGTGATGACTGTTTGTTTTTAACTTTAGTATGAAGAAAAGTCAGCAATTGCGTAAGTTATTTATTTAATTTATTTTACTCTTATTCGACTATAATTCTTCTACGGTATTTCTCAAATCTGATGTTGTTGATTTTAAATAAAGAAGAATTATATTTCTATAACTAAAAATTGAATTATGACCAGAACAGGATCACGCTATTTTATAATTCAAACAGATTGGTATTTCAATATACAATCCTTATTACCGGTACCAAATAGACTTACATAGACTGCCAGTTTATACGTTTTTTGTTCTCATTCTTCCTACTTTATAAAACTGATTTATGTTTTGTTTCACAAATATTATTCAAAGTAGGCCTATGGGTTAAAACTAGTGCAACTTTTCATGTTTGACTGCAATCATCTGCCAATATGAAACACAATGGAGGAAACTTTTTCCTTTAAAGTTGGTCATTGAAAGCTCCCTTTTAAAATATTAGATGTTTAATTGGATGTATTGTAGATATCAATGATGAACAAGTAGGCCTACCATGTGGCAAAATGCACCACACTCATAAACATAACCTCATGAACAGTCCATGAACTGTTCATGGATTTTACCAATGTTCATGAACATTGGCCATTTAGCATTCATGAACTGTTTCCACAAGGGCAACCCTTCTTACACTGTTCAGATGTGAATGTTCATTGTTCCAGGTTTTAAATCATATCATGTAACTGTGTGGTATTATTGTTATACTGCAGCAATAACGGATGGATCATGCCTGTACCTGCACCTTTATCATTCTACTGCACGTCTTTGGTAAGCTATTGATTACGAGTAAAATAATTTTATATAAACAATAATGAGTAATGCCATCCCTGTGAACTGAGTTCATGAAAGGTTCTTAAATACATTAGCCATGTAAACATCATGAAATTTTCTAAACACTCTCCATAAATGTTTCATGCAGTATTAATAAATGGTTTGAAATCTGTTTACTAATATTGTTCATTACGTTCATAAACTGTTTATGAACTCATACATTTTTTTCCAAAAGGCACAAAGACACCTGTAGTACTCTTCCATCTTATAGAGTAATGGCTATTTTTGATAAAAACAATGACGATAGAATCAGGCTATGCAAAGCAAAAGGATATAAATATCAATAGATTTAATTTCACCTAAAGAAGTTCTCAGTTCAATCCCAGTGTAATTAATGTTAAATTTGCTAAATTATTCAATCAGTGGATTTCCACTAAACTTGTTTGTAAATATTCTGTCAATGGAATCAATTAAATATTATGTCACATATCTCTTTAACAGTTAAGGCCTCAGGGCAAACGATACGATTTTATTGTACAACATTGAACAATAGATTTTGATTTCTTTTGTGATTCTGTTTTATGACTATTTTATGAGGTGGCTAAATGAAGCTTCAACTTATTGCATCAAGCACCAAATAAAAACATATAAAATACAGTCAATAAAGGGTTACCACACGGCAGCCGTGTGGTAACCCTTTTATAAATCGATTCTACATAATAAATATTATAAATTATTAGTATTCTTTACAAATTATCGGGCCACACTGTAGCACTATCGAAACTGATAAGTTCATTTTCTCCTGAAAGCGTCAGAAAAATTCAGAAGAACTAGACTAACCAATCACAGCAACAGGAATAACAAAGGGTCGGCAATGAGCCAATATGAATCACGGCTTTTACTGTGACGACCATGTGTCTATATTTTTGCAAAATACGGAATTTCAGATGATCAGATCAGATTTCAGAATAATCAACATTTATAATTTTATCAACCAACATCACCACTTTCTAAAAAACGTTTAAATTTACAAATTATCTGATTTTGAAGATTGTACATTTATATTTACATTTGATATTGTACAATTGTTGAAGATGGAACCGAAGCCTGAAGCATAATTAAAATTCATTGCTCCTGCTGCAACTGATCCACGTTGAATAAATAATTGAATTACAAGATAAACAATGTAAATTTACAATCATATTACAGTCAAATAGTATACAATTATTTCCTAAATATATAACCAATAAATAGCCTGGCGTTGTAACCATGCCTGCCTGTGTTCCATTGTTAGTTTTCTAGATTTTGCAGCAAATCTGCAGCTTGGCTATCAATTTCTTTTTTGATTTTTACTAATTTTTTACGTTGTGCAATTTCCAGCAGAACGTATCAATAACCAATGTATTGTGTGTCAATTCTGATTGATAAAATATAATTTGGAATGTGAAAGTTTCAACTGAAAAATTATAGACAAATGATACAAACCACCCCCCTGATTGTTAGTGATTATTTCTATCGTCTTCTGTTGTTTGTAACTGTTTGTTGAGCTACTATTTAATTGTTTCTATTATTTTTAGCCTTATCGTGGTCCTTCTGTCGATTTTGATGTTCCATCTTAAGAAAACCAGAAACTATTTAATTTAACATTACGACATATTTATATTATTGTGTAGTATTTAGTACTGTTTAGTGATTGAGTTTTTTTTATTGAATTCCATTTACATTGTAATATATGATATAGTAATGGTTAAACCATTTACATTAATATTTGATTAAATATATTTTATACAATTAATATTTAGCAGGAAGTTAGATGTCAATTAATTTTAAAACAATCATCTGGAAGCTACGGTATCATTGAGTACTTCATTGATTAATGGTATTTACTATTTTCCTAGAACAGTTAGAACAGTTCATGAACCTTTGCGTCAGTGTGAAATTGCTCAGATTTCGTGACTACTTTCTGAACAGTCATGAAGAGTTCATGAACCGGTACGCGAACGTGAAATTTGCCAGATATTCATGAAAAAGTCATGAACAGTCATGATCAGTTCATGAACTTTTACATAAGCGTTAAATTGCTCAGATTTCATGAACACTCCGTAAACACTCATGAACAGTTCATGAACTGGAGCATGAACTTGAATTTACTCAGACTTTCAAGAGCACTTCATGTACACTCATGAACAGTTCATGAACCGATATATTAACATGAAATTGCCCAGATTTTCATGAACACTTCACTAACAGTCATGAACAGCTAATGAACGACCATGAAGAATTAATGAACCTGTACATAAACCTGAAATCGCCCACATTTTCACAAACTCTTTATGAGCAAATAATAAACATTTCCTTCAGAGTTCATTAATAGTTCATCAACTGGTACTTGAACTGGATTTTGCCTAGAATTCCTTGTACTCTTCATTAACTCTAGTGACAGTCCATGAACAAGTACATGAATGTGAAATTGCCCAGATTTTCATGAACACTTCTTGAGCAGTTAATAAATATTTCCTTCAGGATTTTATAAATAGTTCATGAACCGGTACTGGAACATGAATTTGCTCAGATTTTCAAGACTACTAAAGGTACGCTCATGAACAGTTCATGAACCGGTATATAAACATGAAATTGCTGAGATTTTCACAAACATTTCATGAACAATTATTAAACAATTTCTTCAGGGTTCATGAACAGTCAAAATCAGTTGTTCATGAACTGGTACATGAACTTGAATCTGCTTAGATGTTCATGATCACTTCATGAACAGTCATGAACAATTCCTTCAGGGTTCATGGATAGTTCATGAACCGGCACATGAACATGAAATGTCCTGGATTTATGTGAACACTTTATGAACAGTAAAGATCAGTTATTCATGAATCTGTACATGAACTTGAAACTACTTTGATTTTCATGAACACTTCATAAACAGTCATGAACAATTCCTTCAGGGCTCATGAACAGTTCATGAACCGGCACATGAATGTGAAATTGCCCAGATTTTTATGGACACTTCATGAACAGCTAATGAACAATTCATTCAGGCTCCATGACAGCTCATGAAAAGTGCATGAAAAATGTGCCATTTCTCCAGGGCTGTCACTGTTTGGAGGGTTTTATGAGTGTGTGAACAGAGCTTCAAAGTAGACAGAAGGTTTTGATGTTTTATGTAAGTTAAAGTTATTAAATCCATTGGAGGCATCGGAAACAAATTTGGTAATCTATATGCATTTTTGGCTTTCTAAACTTTGACCAAAATCAGGTCTTGGAGATCATAAAAGTATATTATAAATAGCATGAATTTATATGGGACGTATGAAATCCTCAATGATTTTGTCAACCTGTGCTTGGGATATGGAATGTGTGTCTGCACTTAAAGCACTTGGCTACTTCATATCCATGAACTTATTTTGCATGTTTTTGTCAAATGAAGCAGGAATCCCCTAAGCCCATGAAATTCTTTTGTGAGTTCATGAACATGAATTTGTCCAATCCTTTATATAATGTTCATAATTATTCATTGAATGACCATAAAATGTTCGTGAGGGGGTGCCAAAAAGATGTTCAATAATTTTTCATAAATATTTAAGTGTTTAATTATGTACTGTCCATGAATTAAAATGACACTAAAACAAGCAGTTTAACTGTATGTCTAATTCATGCTACTACATGTTTAATATTGACTTCCAGATTGTAACTTTCCCAGAAAAACGTCATAAACAGCACATCAACATTTTTAAAAATATGAACTACTGTACCATGGTAAAATTCATGAACAGCAAATTATATATTTCACATCCATGAATATCTTTCCCAGATATATTATCTGAATGAATCCCCATACAGACTGACAACAAAGTATTCGGTAGCAAATAAACAAATACAAATATTACCAATCAAGCACTGTAGCTATGGTGTACATAATTGTTATTCAGTAGAAATTTATGTAATTTGCAGCAAAGAAAATATTTTACATTTATGTAGATAAATACACAATCTTATAAATAACAATACGTCATTGTTTAAACAAATAAAAAGAAAGGTTTAAAAATTTTACAATGCTGTATGATATTAAACTATCCAGTTGCAAAAAGCTAAATAAAAAACATTGATAGTAGAACTTGAAATTGATATAGGATAAATACTATGATATTGATAATTTGATACCAGCAAGGATAAAATAAATATTCTGCATCTTTAACAGCTGACTATTAAATAATTGATATCCTCATTAATTATTTTGTTAAAACATTAGCGCTGCAATATGTCAACAAACAGTATATAAATTTATAAAACGAAATTAATTGATAAATGATTGCATACTACCATTGTAGGATACCAGGACAATATTTGTCAATAAGGCTTTGGTAATAAGGTGTCAGTTCATCAACGTTAGGTACTTTATCGCTCTTTGAGTAGAGATCAAATTGACTGCAACACAAACACAACATCCTATTAGAGTTAACTTGAATAGACTCAAATATGGGAGTTAACATTTCCATTTATGCTACAATACAATTGTATTGTGCTCAAACTTACTGGACAATGATTGTTGGGAGAAGGTATTGATCATTACAAAAGACAAACTCCGGAGAGTGCATGTTCTATCCATAAGTACTGTAGACGGTGTCGCCCTACCGAAGGCACCCGTACTACTCCTCTATTTCTAGACGAGTGGCTTTTTTCGCTGAGAGCAATGATTCTAAACGCTCTTTGTTGATCTCAGCTGCGACACTGCAGATCAATTTCAACAGATCTCATGGCAGATGGGTCTTGATTGTCAATGTGCAACGATGCACCGCAGCTACTCACAATGCAATTCCCTCTGGACCATTCCATCCGCCATCTGAGGATGGCACTCATTTGATGTTTCAGATAAAGTCAAGGCTGAGTTGACCTTAGGGGGATTTGAACCACAGTCGATCAGATATGATCCGATCTGAAGTTCGGTTGCTCTGCCATCTGAGCTAATCTTCCCTCCTTCGATCCATAAGTGGGTTCAATCAACAAATCCTCTGCAAAGATTCACTAAATCCCTTGAACAAATAAGCATTTGACGTTGTGATTATCTTTTGTAATTAAACTAAAACAAAACATACTTTGTGTGATTCTTGTAATTTTCTTGGCAATAATAACAAGTTGTTTTATCACTATCATTTATACTGTAGCGCACATGTGTATTCTTATTCGAAAGGTATCAAATAAAGACAGATATATATATATACATACGTTTTATCGAGGATAACATTTTATATCTTTCATTTCGTTATGTTCATCGATCGTTAAGCAATTTGTGTTGCTTGCTGTTGTATAGCTAAAATAAAACTCAGTTCCAAGTGTGAGCCTGATAAATATTTACTGTTCACACCATTTAAATATTTGTTAAAATGCATTTGACTTTTTCTCAAGAAAGAAGACAAAGTTGTGCAAGTAAAAATGTTGAACAACTGCGAGCAGACTATTCAAAGTGCAATTAAAAGCCGTTAGAGTAAAACAATAATGCAGCATAACTCCTAGTTGAAAGTCAATAAATTTTTTGATTGCTTGCCCTATTTCTGAAATCTGGAAAATGATTGTGTGTTTTTATCGGAGGTGACGGACGTGTTTTTATCTGCTCTGATGATTTCAATGATTTCTTCGGAAAAGTTAAAAAATATTGATGTAAATATTCCTACATAGCATGCTATGTTTAATAGAGTAAAATTTAAATAAAGTTACATATATTACGTCGTATTCGAATAAGAAATGGCATCAACAAGAGCCCAAAAATCAAAATCAACAAAAACGAGAACAAACACAAATGAAACCCAAGAAATTGCAGCACCGCTAACAAAATCAGATTTATTGGAAATGTTTTACACCACAGCTTTCCAGAGTGCTGTTAAAGTTGCAGTGACAGATGCAACAAAAGCACTACAAGGACAATTAGATAGTTTGGGAGATGAATTATACTCCCTCGAGACGAAAATTTCTGAACAAGATGACCAGATCAACGAATTGAGGCAAAAATTATGCTCACAGGAGAATACCAAAAACTTGTCATACTTGAGATTCGATGGAATCATCAGCAAAGATGGCGATGTCACTACTCAAATCATTGAATTGGCTGGCTCAAAACTAGGTATTTCTCTCAAGGAATATGAAATTTCAGCACGCCGCCTTGAATTGCCATCTTGGAAATTACCATTACGCAATGACAAGAATGATGACATCATTAATGAAACCTTAGCAACAGCAAACGGAAGCAAGACTACTCATGTAAACGAGAAACCACCAACAATTATCGTACACTTCAGTACATTTGGAAAAGGAGAGAGTTGTACTCTTCAAGACAAAAACTAAAAGGTTCTGGCATTTACATTTCGGAGCAACTAACCAAGGAGCAGTCATCCTTGTATTACAAATGTAGGAAACTGGTAAAGGATGGCAAACTAACAGCGGCATGGACAAGTAACCTCAAGATCACGGTGAAAGATCTTTCAAGGTCTTTCACCGTGATCTTGAGGTTACTTGTCCATGCCGCTGTTAGTAAGCTGAAGAACACTGTCATTACGCACGAAGATGATTTGATCCATTATAAAGACAATGAAGGATAAGTTTTATGAACAATTATCATCATTATCACTTCATTTTATTATTATAATCTTTGCCTTTGTTTTCCCTCTTTCATTCTCAATGATCTTTTTGCTTTTATCTTTTGATTTTGCAATGAAATTCCATCTTGTGTTCACCCTCAAAAAACTAACGCATGACTAATTCCGACCATTTAGATGAAATATACACAAACACTGATCTAATAAAACGCCTAGGCTACATAACAACAGAAAAAATTCCAAAGTCTGACATGTCTTTTGCAACACAAAATGTGAGAAGCTTACTAAAACATCATGATAGTTTGTCTGAATTTCTAAATGAGTCAAACATCAAAGTTTTGGCATTGCAAGAAATCTGGCACGGAGGAGATATTTCTCTCCCGGATTATAATTTTGTTTTAGTGGAGCGGTCTGTGTCTAGGGGTGGTGGTGTAGGTTTGGTTGTTCATGATTCATTGCCATGTTCTGTTAATTCTGATTTCTCTGAAATTCTGAATGATATTGAAACAATGGTAGTGGAGAGCGGTCCCCATGTTTTTGTATCTGTTTACATCCCTCCCAAGTCCGATTTGAACAAATCTTTCATAAAATTAAATTTAATATTAGAAGCATTTAAACATAAAATTATTTTTGTAGGAGGTGATTTCAATATCAACATGCTTTTTGAGTCCACTAAATCCCAATATTTGCTAAACTGTTTCTTAAACAATCAATGCATTCCAATCAACTCGCATCCCACTAGAATAACTCATAGATCATGCACACTTCTCGATAACATATTCACTAACTATAAATATCATCTTGAAACAGGTGTAATTACAACTGAAATATCAGACCACTTATCACCATTTGTTAATTTTAGTCACAAAAACAAGCACTTCGTACCAACCATCTCATACCACAGCATGTCTCGGAATAATCTGAACTCATTGAAATGTATGCTTTCTTCTTGCGACTGGTTTCTCCCAGAGGACCCTATGCTTGCATTTGAACAATTTCACAATCAATTCAAAGAATGCCTCGATATTTCCTGCCCAGTTATATTAAAAAAATTAAATCACAATAACCATAAAATCAATCCATGGAAGACAACTGGACTGCTTGTATCGAGGAAAACAAGAAAGAAACTATACAATAAATGGATAAAAACAAAAGACAATCTATTTAAACATAAGTATGACACATATTCTCGATATTATTTTAAGGTAATTAGAAGGTCTAAAATTCTTTATTGGGATCATTTCTATAAAAGTTATACACATGATATGAAACAACTATGGCATGCCACAAACAACCTTTTAGGTCGAAATAAAAAGAAAAACCGTTACCCTGATTTCTTCGTTGTCAACAACCGTAAAATTGAAGATCAAACCGCAATTGCTAATGAATTTAATAACTATTTTGTAAATGTAGGCTATAACCTCGCTCGAAAAGTTTTACCCAATGAAGATTTTAAATCATATTTACCCCCAAAGTCATTCATTTTCAAACCTGTATCTCAAACGACGGTGAAAAATGTAATTTCAAAATTGAAAAGTAAATCTAGTGCTTCAATCGATAATGTCTCTAGCAAGTGCTTTTTCGGGAAATTTTACGAAACAATGGACTGTTTTATGAATTTTTGAATAATATTTTTACTCATCAAAATGATAAATATCATCTTTCGATTTTTATTGACCTCAAAAAAGCATTCGATACTGTGAATCATGCCATTTTATTGTCAAAATTATCCCATTATGGGATAACAGACATATAATTGGTATGGTTTACTAGTTACTTATCACAAAGAAAACAAATTGTCTCAATAAAAAACCACCATTCATCACCAGGAACTGTCACTTGCGGAGTCCCGCAAGGAAGTATTCTCGGGCCATTGTTATTTTTAATTTTTATTAATGACTTGCCAAGCTCCACCAGATTCCGAGTCAGTCTTTTTGTCGATGACACTACCCTACAATGGTCAGACAATGATGCTGGTCATCTGCAGGATAAAGTCAACGGAGAGTTAAATGTAATTTCCAAATGGTTCTATGATAATCAATTGACCTGCATGAATCTAAAACTAAATTTATTCTTTTTAACAAACCGAATGTCAACATGGAACTCAAGATTAATAATACTAAAATAGAACGATGTGGTCAAAAACAAAAAGAGCAACAGATCAAATTTTTAGGCCTGATAGTTGACGAAAAATTGAGCTGGAAACTCCACATTGACTTTATGTGCAAAAAACTAAGACGGTTGTGTTACACCCTAATGAAAATCAAAAACTTTCTCTCTACAAAACATAAATCTCAAATTTACACAGCAATTGTCAAACCCCATCTTGAGTATGGATTGCCAATCTGGGGGGACTCAGCAAACTCAAATAGAGTAAACACACTCCATATGAAATGCATACGCATTATCTTAAATTGCCGACCTTTAACTCACACTGAGCCACTTCTAAAATCGCTAAACATTCTAAAATTCCATGATCTATATATTCTTAAATCTTTAACACTACTCCTTAAAGCCATATCTGTGAAATCTGCTATAACTATTAACTTAATGTTTACATTCATAAATGCAAACAAGCGTAGGATAAATGAATTTTATGTACCTTTTGCCGGGAAAACCTTCCTGCAACAACTCCCTAATCACAGACTCCCTTCATTGTGGAACAACAAAAAGAAAATTTTGAAATTCGAACCATCATCATCAGCAAGCTTCAAACATTTGATTAGAAATACTTTACTAGACAGCTACTCAGACACGTGTACAGAAACAAACTGTTATGTTTGCCGATTGGATTGATAAATTGAATTGCAAACAAATCAACAAAAAAAAAAATCAAAAAAAAAAAAAAAATCAAATCAAATCAAATCAAATCAAAATAAATCAAAAATACATATATATATATATATATATCTATATATAGAAATTATGACTCAAAGATTACGAGTTCGGTCCGTTACTCTGAGTTTCGCGTAAAGACGCTCTTCAGACGGTTTATTCATAATGAAAAATATACGTGTATCAACGCAAGTTTATACATATCATACTAAAGGCGTTTCTATTGTCTAATTATCGCATATCTATTGAAGTTCTTAGTCTATTGTTATTCTATTATGTTTTTGTATCCTTATAATTCTTAAGGTAAAATTTGTTCTCATGTCTGCACTTGGAAATTAGTTCCGACCTTTTGTTTAATAAATTGTCATATTCATAGTAAATAATGTGCAGAAACGCCTTTAGTATGATATGTATAAACTTGCGTTGATACACGTATATTTTTCATTATGAATAAACCGTCTGAAGAGCGTCTTTACGCGAAACTCAGAGTAACGGACCGAACTCGTAATCTTTGAGTCATAATTTCTATATTGCTCTGCTTTTAGCATTGAGCACTCTCATTGATGTTTTGCCTCACACATTTATAATTATATATCTATATATATATGTATATATATATATATATATATATATATATGCAAATCACACAAGACATTCATTATAAACCACTTCATCATCTTGAACAATTGCCTTTCCTTCCAATTTTCTCAACTCGATCACAAACACTCACTTGCTAACTCTTACCATTTCTCTAAATTCTTACTTTTTCTTATAATTTTCTATTATTCTTAATTTGAAATCATTTAACCTGTAAATATATTTTGTGTCTCCCAATAAACAGGCATTGATGCCTAAGGGATGACCACAATCATTGTTTCAATATACCTTGTAAATGTTAACCATGTATGTGCTTCTTAGGAGTGATGATTGAAATAAATATCTATCTATCTATCTATATAGGAAATCAGGGAATAATTCTCAATAGATACATACTTGAATTCTTTGACCCATTCTAACATTTCTAAATCTTCATCATTACAAAGATGCATATAATCATCACTTGAGTGCCATGGATAGAATGAATGAAATCTAATTACATATAATGCCTCTTTTGGTAATTTACATTTGTTGCCAGTCAAGACTTGATACATGTATTCTGAATGAAAAAAAAAACAAAACAAAAAAACAGATTTTTTTAGCAGGATATTAATGTCCCATTAGAATTCAAACAACAGAAATGATGTGTAAGAAAATCTGTTCTGACCGTTAGCTAGTAATTATATCAATCATCTGAAATTCTCAAGAGATTGTTTGAGAGGATTGAGCATGAAGTACAGTGTAACCATTAACTATGAATTATGAAATATGGATGTACTATGTTAGAATTGATACATGAAATCTCCTGAAATCAGTATTCCGTATCACAAATATCCCCCTGAGAAAACAGTTCAGGAGTTCATGAACTGTTCATGAACTGTTCATGAACTTCTGAACAGTTTTTCGCAGGGGATATTCTCTCTATAATTAGATTTTGTTTTTATCATGCATGTATAATCGAACACATTGTTGAAATTAATTTTGATGACTAGATTCTATACTATATTTCTCTGCAAAGTGAATTCCAAAAAAGTACTATTTAAAAGTCACAATTTCCTAAATAATGGAATTCTATATTACTAGATCACCCTGGTCATTGATAAAGAATGTTATATACAGCTCTTGCCTAAAAAGATTATATGAATCTAGAACCATATCAAGTAGTAGCGACAATGAAAACAAAATTATAGGAGTTCGTTAAATATTAAGTGCTACTTGGAAATCCATAATTCTTGAAAACAGAATACAGAAGTGACAATAAACAAATAGTTCATACTTCCTTGAACTATGCTCTGATAAAACCACGAGAGGTATGTAAGCAGAAAACGAGAGAAGGCATCAGAAAATTACGAGTCGCTTCAGTAAGTAATTTTCGCTTTTCAGTAATCTCCTGGAGTGAATCGAATGGTGCTATCAGAGCATAGTTCACGGAAAGTATGAACTATTTGGTTTAGAACATTACTGACATTTAGTTGACGTTTTGTTGCTATAGTATTGACAGTATTCATCGTTGGTGTATCGCTGTTGTTAACATGATCAAATTAAATATTCTCCTATTATAGCCACGACACAGGAAATGAGCTGGAGGGAGACCGTGGGTGGAGAGTTTTTCATGTTTGCACGAGTTGTGGTTTGCATTTTTGAAGTTTGAAAAATGATCAGAACACGATACAGTTTACAGTTTTCAACTTTCTATTACTGATGATATGGTATATTATTAATCACTTGAATAATAGCTCCGCTACGCTCGGACTCATGGTGAATGATATATTAATCAAAATGAAACAATTGAAATCAAATTCTATAGAATATCAAATCAATCAAATCAACTTGAATAAAATAAACAATCAAATAAAATAAAATAAATTAAAACAAAAAAATCAAAGCAAAATGAAATTAATCAAACTAATATAATAATTATTGTATAAGTTAGATTAATAAAATAAATAAAAAATATGAGATAGATGTTAAGAATGGAATAATAAAATAAAAGTTGAAAAAGAAAGTAGAGTAAAACTATCAGAAGAAAAATATATTCAAATAATAAATCAAATAAAAAGAAGGAAAAAATGATTATGCAGACCCTGGTGGAATTGAATCCCGACCCCATGCTCTTGATACAGACGCTCCACCCCTAGACTTTACCAAGATAGAATAGATGAAGTGATTTTCACTACATATAATACAGGTGTGAGTTGTAAATGATGTAAAAAGTTGTCTGATGTCGCAGCAGAATTAAAACATTTTAATAAACAACTTAAAAGAATGGAAACAACAAATAACTATGCAAACTATTACCAGAAGAATATTTATTTCTCATTAATTATACTAGGGGCCTAGCAAAATTTTTTGACCTACAGTAAATGATGTGAAATTTTGCCTTCGGAGTATCGCCTTGTTATTGTTGTCGCATGGACAAACTGGTTTAAATAGTCTTTTGAGTTTATTCCAAATAAAACATGACGACTGACTTAGCAGTTTAATGTAATAAATAACTTCAGAAAACAATACAAACAATAAGTATATATTACTGTCTTGTCTAAGCTCCCAAACAAATGATGAATTGTTGGTTTAAAAGTTCTCACGGTAAAAACAAAACAAAAATTATCTTTGAAGTTTCATCCCAAATAGTGACGTTCATGAACGATTAAAACCTTTCATTAACCATTTCAAATGATGAGAAGAAGAAAACAACCATGCGTTCTACCAATGAAGAGATAATCACGGTGTAAACTAATCCAGGAGTATTAGAAAACATTTCAGTTATTAATGCAATTGTAATCTCGCTGTTCTCGTAATCTGCAATTGTAATGACTGACATTCATTGAGCACCAATGAAGAAAAATTTACAAAGTTCAAGAACATTACAAAAATGTACAAACTTTTCATAAGCACCTTAACAATACTGTAACAGTTCACGTTCATGTTAAATGGCCTAGTCACAGAGTGGTGAAATACATCCTTTTGACTTATTTTAATGAAATCTTATCTCTATATTACTTTTTGATATTTGATAGTTAATAATCTTTTTATCTCAATTGTTTTTTGCAAGTGACGTTAGTTAGAAATGTTATTCAATTTGTCAAATTTACTGGTATTATAACTGTAAATTTAGCTTTAATATTCTACATAAATCTTACTATAATTTACAAAGTATAAAATGTTAATACTAACCATCGTGACCCCAAGACAGTTTGACGTTGTTCAATCCACAACATTCTTTATAAATGCCATACTTTGTACTGGAAATGAAACACAAACACTTACATATTCATCAAATCTCAAGTATTCATTTATACACAAACAATAGTAACAGTTCAAAGTACAATATTGTCTGTCTTACACCTAGGAGGTGCCATGGTTTTGGAATAACGCTTTGATACATTATGGTAGTGGAGAAAGCATGCGCATCGAAACATAAAAATAGCTCAGCTACACTCGGACTCGCAGTTGAAAAATATAACTATAAACTGCGCTAAAAATTAAAAGAAAGCTTTCATAGAAAGCTGGAAATTATTCACACAGTTATTGGGGCAATCATATATGCCCGTAATCATCACATGAACTGATTTCCAATTTTTTAAAGCTTACTAGATACCTAATGAATAATGATATGAGAATAATTTGAATATATTGAACACCAAGCTAATAATAATTATTTAAAGTCTGAAACAAATATGATAACTCTGCCAAACATGTCTCGCTACACCCAGAAGCCTCAACCCCCATAAATCATACTGAAATAATTAACCTGAAAATGAGACTTCTTCCATAAAATTTTGCAAAATATAAAATGTGATTGCAGCCTGCGTAAAGAATTATCACAGGATGAAAATAAGATTCCTGTTACTTGTCTGACATGATTATCAACACCATCTTGTCGATATTTTCTTTTTAATAGATTTTAAATTTAACAGTTTTGCCTCCTGTATTACACCATTTTGTTGTTACTACCTTTGTTGCTGGGATACCATTAGATTGTTCAGATTTATTATAATCCCAACTGATTTTGACTATGCTATTTTATGTTGCCTGCTTAGGTACTGCAAAAAACTTAGTAAAAATCGGTTCACAAATCGTTAATATAATCCTCAAGGTCCATTCTCCTTGCGATTTGAAACACTTGAGCATTGTTGTGCTGCCGTCGTTGTTGGCGTTTTTGCGAAACGATTGACGAATCACAGAAAAGATCAAATTTGATTAATTTATGACAGCATTTTCCCGGTATTTCATTATAACTCGGATAACTTTAGCCTGCGTACCAGCCACGAGGTTTTCCTGAAACCATAGGGTCTGTGAACTAAAGCGTGACTTTTAGCCCAGCAAGCCCAACCTCGGGGCTGGTATGCAGGCTAGGATAACTTGAGCATAAATAGAAATATGTGTACGATAGTGCTTAGCTCTGATTGATTACTTTTGTAGAGGCTCGAAAAATCAATTAATTTATGCTGTGCGGAATGTGTCCATGTATTGTATGCGCACATAGCATTATGCAATCAAATTCTGTATACGCGGCAAGAAGATGATGATAGAAAAAGGAAATCAACGCTTTTCCAATATCATAGAATAGACTCATTATTTCTGACTGACAAAACAATGAGTCAAAACTATAGGCTGTGTCTGGTTTATTGTAATGTCAGAATGTTAAATTTAAAATACGGGGGAGACTGAAACGATGCTTATAGTCTCAAGTTACATATTGAATTGCTTATCTGTTAACGATTAGCAGATAAGAGTTTACATGTCAACAATGGGAAGGCAAAACCAAATACAATATTGTCCATGTGTTTTACTGATATTCATCAAAATCAACATCAGATCACCCTCCTTTGCCATCTCAAGGCACCTACTGCATAGGAACTTGGGAAGGTAATTTAAAAGTGATTTAGAAATATAATTGCAAACTGCATATTTTCTTTTTCCGTTTCTACTATCATTTGTCTGAAATTTTCAGGAGAATTTGCCAAACATTCTCTATGGGAAATAGTGACTGATTTCCTAACCAAATTACCAATTAGAATGAACATCATTAAATAGTTCCCTAATTGGTTTCAACTAAATATATACGATAGATATAATAATCATCATAAACTATATGTAATAATGTTCAAATAATTGCTGACATATTTTTAAGTTTGTGTTCTCATACTGTATGCCAGTTAACAATGTTTTGTTTGGTATTCAAATGTATACAATACACTTACTTGTATAATGGATTGCTATTATCAGGATTATTTTCAAATTGATGATGGAAAACAATGGAAGGTTTGAATTGACAACCAACAGGAAATGTGTCGCCAACAACGCAATACTGAAAGAAACATTACTTTTGTCATATGGAGTTCAAAGACGTCATCAAAGAGCAACATTGTTATTGTTGTTTATTTGTCAAAAAGGCAGACTGGATTACACTGTAGGAAATAATGAAATTCCATCTAAAGTCAATATCGCAAAATATGTTATTTGTTTAAAAGTTGTTATTTGAAATCAGATATCGGATAAGTTGAATTTTATGTTTTCATTTCAAGACTAAATATTGGGATTGTCTGCAAATCGATTTTGTGTCTGGAATATCAGTCTACGGACAAACAACTAACACAATATTGAAACAAGGATGTGTCATTTCAGAGAAAGACCCCTGCGAAAACGTTTATAAACGTTCATAACAAATGAGTTTAAATAAACTAATGTTGAAAACTCACTTGTGGCTCTCCCCACAATGCCATGACCTTACCAAGATCATGAATTAGACCTGTAAGATGGAACCAATCTAAAAATATAACAGGAATCAATGCTAATCAGATCTTCTGGATGAGGTCTCTACTGAAAATGTAAAAAAAAGGACATTAAGCGTTTCATGAACTACTCAGGAAGTTCATTAATAGTTAATGAACTTCACAAACACTTTCTTAACAGTTCATTGTACTTCATTAAGGAACTTTGCTGTATACTTTGAGTTATTTCTGGTCAGGGGAATGTAATGAAGTTAATTTTATTTTGTAATTGTTCTTTATTCTGTTAATAGTTAGTTTGCAAAATCATAAGAAAACAAAAGAATCAAGGACCATGAAGCTCAAACGTTGCAATTCCTTGGAATACTACAGGCGTTGCCTGTTAATTATGGAATATGAATTTGATTTTCAAAGGTTTACAATACTATTTAAAGGAAACAACAAACAGTTTATTAGTTTGGACACAATAATGAGTAGTTTCATGTGAATTATATGTTACCCAGACAAACATGCCGTTTTAGAACTGGTTCTCAATCAAATAGATTAAGCAGTATTTGAATGTGGTTGATGGAGTTTATATAAAATGGCAAGGAATTTCTCAGGCAATTTTAAAAACAGCAAGCCACTTCATATTTACAAGCTCTTTGAAATTTCTATGGAATGTAATATCCATTCAACTTTTGTGAACAGCTCTCAAAATGTACGGAAATTTTATTCATGAAATATTCAATAAACTTGAGAAAATATATTATTAATGACTACGTTTATCAAGTTTAATTAATTGTGTTTATAAGCAGGATCTCATTCCACATCTCGGCTGAAAAACTCCATACATGAGTTCCCCACCTTTATCTAGCTTAAATTTCATAAACAATTATGTAACTGAGAATTTATACTTTTGAAATGGAACACTTTTTTATTGTCTATTATAAAAAGCTTCTTTGAAGTTGATTTGGTCAGAAAATTCAACAAATACAATTTTAAATTTCTATTCATAGTAAACAACCTAATCTTGCAAGAAATTAAATGTTTCTTGTCAATTTTTTTTCTAATTCCTTTTGTCTTATCATATTATTATCCTTTGTATACTGTATTAAATAAACTCGTATAAATAGCTCTGTAAAAACTGTAAAACTTTAACTTGCAAATGATTGCATGAAGCAACCAAAACATTGTTACTACGGGTATGAATAAAATTCTAAAATTGTATTGTTGAATATTCATGGAATGTGTACGATTTAACATTCACAAACATATTTTGCAGAGGTACTATTTATTAACTCCGTTACATGCCAAATTCTACTCATTACCTTTATCAGGATGCTTTTTCCGAATCCGTTCTGCTGTCTGGAACGCATGAAATGAGTTTGGCAAATCAGTCTAGCCGAGTAAAAATAAAGAACATTTTGTATCATCAAAGAAGAATCATGCAATATTTTTACTACTGTATGAATAATTATTTTGACAATCACCTGTTGAGCTGTAAAGTGGCACGGGTTTAACACATAGCAATGTAAATCTAATTATTGTATCAATTTTCAAAACCTATGAAGGTCAACTCAGCCTTGAGTCTATCTAAAACATCAAATGAGTACCATCTAAGGATGGCGGATGGACTAGTGGAGAGAGAATTGCATTGTGAGTACGCCGCGCATCATTGCTCATTGACAATTGTGGCCTATCTGTTATGGAATCTGTTGCTATTGATCTGCAATGTTGTGGGTAAGATCAATAAGGAGCATTTAACATCATTGCCCTCAGCGAAATAAATAAATAAAATGGTTTCCTACATCTGGGTCACTTTCATCCACCAATTGATCAAGCATATGAACTGCATTTAAAATTGTCATTTTCTTGTAATTCAACTGCTTCCATTTATTCATCTGTTGAAGAATTGAAAGACACAATTAAAAATTGACTTCAAATTGTAAGATTGTATTTACAAAGGAAAAACTCATGATTTTGATATATTTTGACTTTTAATTTATCATTCAATTAATTTTTTGAAAGCAAATTAGTTACATTTCTATTTCTCAGTTGTTATTATTCTACATCTCATTGTGCATTCGAAAGTTTCAGCTCAACTACAGTTTACAAATTCCCCGGTCCACTTTCATAGAAACTCAATTATTTAACACTGAAACATCATTATTTGAAACACAAATAAAATTTGTTGATTAAATTAAACTTTTGTTTTTGAGTTTCAGGAAAATCTTGATGAATATTTATGAAGACTTTTGATCCCATGGACAATAAATGAATTACTGTATCAATGAATCACTTTCAGTGTATTGGTAACATCAATGTGTTTAAAACAATTACCAAAGCAAGGTGATTTGAGATTTTGGAGATTCTTGTGTCCCACTTTTTGAAATCAAAATATCGGAATCGTTTTACTTTTATTTCATTAAAAATTTAACTGCTCATCCCGATCCTGCTAGCTACTTTCCATATAGATAGGATAACATATTTCAAAAAGAGGTATATACCTTCAAAGTTGTAACTTTTCGCTTCAACATTTTCAAGCACATATTTATCACATCATCAGGATTATCGTGTTGCTATGCAATGATACTGGAAAGCGGGTTACATCTGGCAGAAATAGATTTGAGATGAATTGTGAGACGGAAAACCTTGAGCTTCCAGAAATGCTGCGTATCAACACAATAATCCTGATGATGTGATAAGTATAAGTTAGAAAGTGTTAAACGAAAAGTTACAACTTTGAGGGTATAAATTTTGTCTAAATCATAATTTTTTTAATTTTGTATATCTTTAAAACGTTCATGAACACTAAGCGTCCTGTTTTTATTAAACATTTGCATAAATATTTCATGAACTATTCATGAACAGCTTACAAATAGTCCATGAAAATTGGGTAGTTCAATGTCCATGGACTATTTTCACAGGTGTTGGGCCTGGAACATTAACATAACTTATGTCACAGTATACAGTGCCGGATTGAATTTATGAGGGATCTGATTTAGGGCCATGTGAATTCAGGAAAACTACCAGTTTGGCTGCCATTATACCGTAGTTTCTTTGAAATAGAAGCTGATGGGAAAATATGGTTGTTCAGCCTTGAATTTTAACAAGAAAATTAATAAATATACATGGACCTTTATGAATAGAAGATCCGTTTGCCTTCATCTTATACAATTCAGCACTTTTATAGTTTTGCTGTTGTCACAAAAGTATTTTCCGAAAATAAAAGCTGTTTACCAACATTGCTGGGCCTATAATTTAGCGGGGTCTATGGCTGCCGTCTAGTCTGCCATGGGTTAATCCGGCACTGACAGTATATTAGCAAACACTTCTCTAAAAACAGTTCAGGAGTTCATGAACAGTTCATGAATGTTAAATGGCCTCAATTTTCATGAACTGAACTGCTTTTCACAGGGGCATTGAAAGCAAAAATAGGCTCAATTTCCTTGTCAGTAAAAATTAATGGTTTTGTTGCATGATAGGTTTAGCGAATATACGCAGAGAAGGACATGAAATCTTGAGCAAAATCATGATGTGAGCAATGTCAATGAACGTTAATTAGCCCTATAAACCTTTCTTTAAATTACTACACAAGTCAACAGAGACATAAAACCCAACAAAAACATGTTTACAATATTGTTTACCTTTTTATTCACAAAATCAACAGTTTGATTGACATGCATTTCTCTATATGTTTTCTCAACAGTATTACATTCTGGAATATTCTGTGAAGATTGAAAATAAATTACTTTGACATAAAAACGATTGACATTTCCTGCAATACAGTCTCAATACAATACCGAGAAATATATATATATTAAAGGGAGAATATTGACCAGGGAATGTTGCGCGCGCAACTTGACTTCTTCATACCAAATTCAAGTACTTGTTTTGAAACAGCGTTGGCCTCCAATTAATTATATTTGTTTGAAACTATTTATCTGATTTTTTCAGTGGCGATTGTTTGCTCTCAAAGTTGATTAGAATGCAATAAATAGTCAATTATAATTTTAGGCTGTATTTTATTTACGAGATTAATAATTTACAATTTAACGTATAAGATAATTACATATAATATAAAAAGAATAAACGTTCATACAACCTGGCTCTTCGGTATCTTTCAGTTGTAATATGATGAATGTCTTTAAAACGACGATAATAATAACGATGATTCTCTAAACTTATTTTGAACAATTTGGTGTGGCCTTTGAACGATGCCAACACCATGAGAATAACAATATAAAAATTGATTATAAAATATATATAAAAATTGCACGACCAATATTAACATTAATATTGGTCAGGATTTAAGCGAGGCTTGAATCAAACGAGGCCGTAATAACGCTATTTTCAACAATATTGTTTTGAACAAGTTAACCAAAAACACGAGACAGGAAGAAATGTCGAAGCTGTGAACTTGTGATAATCATTCAAGAATCGATGTTTTGAGATCATGATTTATTCCATGCATCAAACTCAGATTTCCACTAGTTTTATTGAATTATCACATTAGTTTGCTTTTGGTATATTTATTTATCGGTGGTTATATTTACTAAAGTTGCCTTGTTAGCTGGCAAGTTTTAATAGACTGATCGTTGCATCAAAAACAGGAAAAAAGAAACACAAGGATTTGGCTTTATAACAAAAATCAAATTTTAAATAAAATCATTGAAATTCTTTATTAATTCCACCTGTAAATTAGCGCTGAGCCGACATTTAACATGAATACGTGATTGATTCTACATCGCAAATGATCCTGGATGCAAAATGTAACAATCATGTGTGCAAGCTGAGCTTGTTCAAGTCTACATATTATATATTTTTGTTATCTATTTCAATCAAGTCAGCTTCCACCTTCAACGGGGATAAGGTTCTTGTTTGGTGTTACTTTTCCTTCAACATATCAATCGAACTGATTGAACTAAAACCGCTTCTGCATATTATACTTTTTACAGTTTTTATACTTTTGATCGCATAGTAAACAACATATTTTAATTGTAATTTACTAATTAACGTGATAAAATAACGAAACCAAAGTACATAGTCGGTATAGTTGAACCAAATTGTGATCCATAAAATCAACATACGGCCAGAATAATAAAACCAAACCAGTCACAAGCAAGACAAATTTTCTTAAAGCTTTGTTTGAATTCATGACGCATGAGTTGGTTGAGCGCGTGAGTTGACTTGGTTGGTTGAATAAAAATAGTAGACACACATTTAGCACTGAGGGTAACGGAAATATGAAAATCTAAGTCGGTGCAACTTCTCAACATCAGAAGTCTCAATCAAAAGCTGTTACAATTAAAAGTTCATATTTCAATCATGACATGTATTTATAAGGAAGTAATCACTTATCAGGGCAGTTTAGTAATAATTCCTTTTTTACATTAGGAATTATGTAGTACGGTTTGTGTTTATGTACGCATTACGTTGTGTAGTCGGTCTGGTGAAAAAAATGATGTACGGTTCAATCTGTGTACAGTTTGACTGGTAACCATAAAAGGAGACACTGCCTGAAAGAGTTACTACATATATTATTACTACTGTACTGTCCAAACAAATTACATTACATGAAGTGACAATGGAAATGTTGAGGAGGCTAGATATTTGTTTAATTTTGACAACATTTCACAATATTTTGAGGACAATAGATATTCTCACAAAACTACAATCCAGAGAATTAACAGATCAAAGGTCTGCTCTTCCCATCATAGCCAAAATTAGATGCTGTCAAATGTTGCAAGGCAATTGGCTTTCAATTGGCAGGGAATTCAGACTTAAATATATAGGGCATCGCAGTGAGTCCCGGGAAACCGGGACTCGGACCAAAAGTAGAGTCCCGGGAAAGCATTTCTGGAAAATTTTCCTGAAAATTTACATCAAATTTTTTTACTTTCTATGTTTATGAAATCATTATTTTCGATTTGTTTATGTTTCATTGATTTTGAAAGTATTTTATAACACTGATTGCTGCTTTAAATAATAATCCAATGAGTTGTAAAGAATTGATCAAAATTGAATTGAAAATCTAAATCTGACAGACAAACTCCGCGTTTTCTAAAGACCATGTGATGTTGAATAACACAGGAATATATTGTAAATTAGCCAAACTGAAACCACTTTAATTCAAAATAATAAATAATGAAACATATTTAAACAATCATCAGTGTATAATGATATCAATAGATCGTTGATGGTTGAAGTTTTCTCATTTTCTTCATGTCTTTTCCACTCGACATAATTTCAAAATTTCATTCGACAAAGCGTGAAATTTGATCGCGTTGTTATGGGAGCACATCCGCCGCTATTGTTTTCAAACAATAGAAATCGAATGGTGTTAATCAAATAGAACGATGTTGTTTACAATTTAAGTCGCTTAAATTTTTCCATTTTTTCCACCGCATTTTATATATTTTTAAAACTTTTTTTACATCAATACAATTAGAGTATCACAAATGGATTGAATTTAGAAATAATATATTTGCAAAGAAGACTTTCAGCAACAATTTTTTAATAAAATAAAATGTGTCCAGAAAAAACAAATTTTATAAAAAAAATTTCGGAAAATATTTTTTTTTTTGAAAAATTTCGGGACTCAAACGGGTCCCGGGTATCGAGTCCGGGAACCAAGTTAGTCATTTCCCGCCATTGCAATGCCCTATAAATATATATATACCGGTATATACATATATATGCAATACCTCAAAATTTCTAAACTCTTCAACATCCTTTGATTGTTGTAAGCTAAAATCATCTCTGAACTTTGCTTCTGGTCGGAACTCTCTGGATGGATCAACCAAGTACATTGGGCTCTCAACCTAAAGACAAAGTGAAAAGTCAAACTTTTTGAAATTAATTATTTTGTTTGCGATTTCCAAGGATCAAAAATAACACAATGAATCTTTCTTATTCATAATCCAACAGTTGAATCAAGGTGCATCACATCCTGCCATTGTATGGTGAAGAGTAGAGGTATGCTCATATTGGATTAGGTACCAAGTAATCCCAATAATCACAACATTTCGTGATCTGAATCTGATCCGTTTCAGATGTAATTTATCTGAAAAATCTGAACATTTTGGATTCTTACCCGACCAAATTAAAATCTGATTACCGGTATTCCAAATGACGAAAAATTTCGAGAAATAAATACGAAAGTTTTGAACATGAAACATGTAATTTCTTTAATAAATGTGCATGTTAAATGGTCAAATAGTAGTAAATCAAGGCTGAAAAGGATTTTTATCCAGTCAAATAATTTAAAAATCAACAGTCAAATAACTCAGCATCTGATTTTCATATTATCAAGCAAATCAAAAGATCCGATCAGAATTTGATCACAAAAAAACTGATCTGCTTGGACAGTAACAAATCCAATCTGATGGGCAGTTCATGACTTCTATAAACCGTTCATGAACTCAACAGATTTTTTCAAAGGAGCATACATGTAAGTAAATCTACGTCTCATAGAAATTTGACATTTTTGCTAAATGGCACTTTGAAAAAAAGAAATTTTTAGAAATATGGAGGAAGCAAGTAGAACGCCACGTAGCCTATAATTGCTTATTATATACAAGATATCGAAATAAGTTTAATTACCCTTAAAAAATAACAACCTTTAACCTAACACATAAATCGACAAACTTCAATACTATTCTCAAATAGTACAGTCATTATAAAAAATGACCTCACACAAATTGCAACAGAAGCATTTTTCATCAATTCTAGGGTCAAATTTTATGCTTAACAGCATATCCAAAATGTTCCGAAATCGGAGTAGGCAAAATGAATTAATTTTGCAATTTGATTTATGGCATTCTCAGTAGAAACATGAAAGCGAGGCTGTCCTTTTTTAGTGTAATCATGTGATTTAATTTGAGAGGAAAATATCAGGAATAGTAGCCTTGCATCATTTAGCACATATAATGTGCTTAAAATTTCTTTACTGTCACCATGTATCAAATTACCAAAACGAGGCTATGTATGAAGATTAAACAAATCGACATAGGAAACTAGAAAAAGATAAATACAGTAAGTGAAAAATGTTATTCATTATATTTTAACATTCTAATAGCAGTATAGATCATGTAAATACTTTATTTATCTTATTTAGAAAATACAATTAGGTAATACTGTATACATTGTTCACAATGAACAATTTTAGGCAAATACATGGGGATATCATAGTCGCGATTATTTTTGACAGAAATTGACCATTACGATTTGATGATAGGCCTAAAGAAAAACAGCAGAAAATGATATCCAATAGAAATGTTAAATTAAATTAAACTAACGAACTAATACCTTTTACTTCTTGACAAGAAATCAATTAACTTTGTATATAGACTACAGTTACCCAGTCGTTTATGTTACTAATTTAGCCATGGAATGAAAATTGAACATGGAACTTCATCCAAAGGTTATGCCCAAAATGTTGACTATATCCTATACACATATACAATCAAACCTGCTATAACAGCCATCTCTATACAGCGACCACCTGTCTAAAGTGGTCACTCTTGCAATGTCTTGAAATAGTATTTTCTATTAAATCAAAGATTGATGAGCTTGGCTGTAGTTTTGGTGATTTCCTCTTTTTCAGTCCTTGGTTTCTCTGAGCAGACAAAGGAAGCTCGTATGGAGAAAATGGTCCATAGTCAATGAACTTGTATGAATAGTCCATGAACAGTTCATGAACATTGTTATTGAATGCTCCCGAGTTTTCATTTATTATAAATTATACAATTTATAAATTAATTCAGCAGTTCATGAACTGCTTATAAATTGTTCATGAAACTTTGCCATTTAACATTTATGAACTATTTTTCCACAGAAGATTTTTATACAACAGATTTGATACATTCCCTGCAAAATGTTCAGGAGTTCAAAAGCTTAGAGCAATTCATGAACTATTCAAAAACAGCTCATGAACCTTCACGGACAGTTCATAAACAATCCATGAAAACTTTGGGCCATTTAACGTTCATGAACTGTTCATGGACTGTTCATTAACTCCTGAACTGTTTTTCGCAGGGATATTATGAAGAGCTGCCAAACACATATTGTGAACCCTACAGTTTTACTCACTTGTATTCGAAGTTTCGAAAATATGTTAACCATTATTGATTGAAATGAATGGAGAGCTAATGGTCGGGGAATTTTGCAAATTTCAAAAGTGGCACAAATTATTTGCTTTATACCAGTTTCCTTTATCTGCTCAGACGAACCAAGAACTAGAAAAAGAGTACCTCATTAAAACTGCAGCCAAGCTCATCAATCTTCGATTCAATAGAAAATACTATTTCAGAACATTGCAAGAGTGACCACTTCAGACAGGTGGTCGCTGTATAGAGACGGCTGTTATAACAGGTCCGATTGTATGTATAGTATATAGTTAACATTTTGGGCATAACCTTTAGATGAAATTCTTGTATTCAATTTTCATTCCATGGTTAAATTAGTAACATAAACAAGTGGGTAACTGTAGTCTATATACGAAGTTGCATTGATTTCCTGTCGATGATTAATGAAGGTATTAGTTCTTTAGTTTAATTTAATTTGACGTTTCTATTGCATATCTTATTCTGCTTTTTTTTCTGCAGGCCTATCATCAAATCGTAATAGTCAATTTTTGTCAAAAATAATTGCGACCATGAACATTCCTAGGCATTTGCCTGAAATTGTTCGTTGTGAACAATGTATATTTCCTGGTTGTATTTTCTAAATAAGATAAATTAAGTATTTACATGATCTATACTGCTAGTAGAATGTTAAAATATAATGAATAACATTTTTCACTCACTGTATATATCTTTTTCTAGTTTTCCTATGTCGACTTGTTTAATCTTCATACATAGCCTCGTTTTGATAATTTGATACATAGTGACAGTAAAGAAATTTTAAGCACATTTTATGAGCTAACTGATGCAGGGCTATAATGTCTGATGGTATTCCTTCAAATTAAATCACATGATTGCACTGAAACTGGACAGCCTCGCTTTCATGTTTCTACTGGAATTGCCATAAATCAAATTGCGAAATTAAGGCATTTTGCCTACTCCGATTTCGGAACATTTTGAATATGTTGTTAAGCATAAAATTTGATCCTAGAATTGATAAAAAATGCTTCTGTTGCAATTTGTGTGAGGTTAAAGCTTATATTGGCTTAAAATGACTGTACTAAAAGCTCAATGTGTACATCCCGGATATTGGGAGATTGCTTCTTTAGATACAAAAAAATTTTCTATCAGTACATGTTCTTCTTGTATTTTTACTTTGCACGAGCATTTCCCCCTCAAAAATGCAATCAAAGTTACGATTTTGTGTCTCACTCTTTTTCCTCGAACAGGAACTCACTTATTTTCCACTCGAGGGTTTGTATGTATGTATTTTAATTAAAACTTGTATTCTACTGAATGGAAATTAAATATTTACAAGCAGTTGTCTGAAAGACATTTAAAAGAAATATTTCATGATTATATATAGAAATAAAAATAAAAACGATCCATCAAGAATTATAAGACATTTATAGCCTACAGTTGAAAAATTTATTATCTATATGTTGAAGGAGGCTAACAGATTCATGCATTGTGGGGATTGTCTATTAATTTAATGAAGTCAGGACTACTTTTTGCTGTTATAAATTTGGCATTACTTCTTGCTATGCTATTGTAAACGGCTGATGCCATTACGATTACAGATCTTTTTCCTACTTCTTTACAAAATGTTCTAACTTTGAAATCCTTTCTGCACGTTTACACCGGAAAAAACACTACACATTTTACTTATTTGTCTCTAAATAAAAAAATGCTAAACCAAATGACTATCTGCTTTCGGAATGAAGTTTTCAACGTTCAGCTGAAGATTTAGAGCTATATTTGATCAATATTCAAGATCCAGGTAAAGAGATATAAGCCTCTAAAGTCAAAAGTTTTTAGTTTTGAATTTTTCTCACTGAAGTGCTCACGCGATTATCAATCCCATTATCAAGTCTCAGTTATTGCAATAAATGCTTGTCCAAGGGCATATGACCACCATGTGAAAATATGTTGCCTATTGTTTTGTTCATGTTCTGCCGAACATGGGAGGACAAATAGAATGACAGCCGTGATGATCACTCCAACATTGTCACGAACAATGGACGTTTGCAAGATGTTCAAGACTAAACATTAATGTCATCAAGGATAGTAAATGCACATAGCCTAATGGAAGAAAACTTGATAGGCCTATAATTGCTCTTAAGGTGCTGAAATAATTATGTGAAACAATATGTCCTTCTTCCCTCCTCCTCTAGACAATAAACATTGTCGCAAAATATATTGCCATGCCATCAAGTTAGGCATACTTGTGTATTGTAGTGCTAATCTGCTAACACTACCAACACCAAAACCATGAAAATGCTATGAAAGTGTTGTGAAAACACCATGAAAAAGTAAAAAAAGAGAAAGTGAAAAAGAAAACCACAAATATTTTCAAGCCATAAAAAAGTTTGAAAACCATGAAAATATCCATATTCACGATATCAAAATGTGAAAATGCCTTGAAAATACCATGACAACGCAATGAAATTTCAGAGTTGTTTATGGTTGTGGTGTCAGTAGTGTAAAGCGCACGTCTAATATGCTAACAATTTTCATTGAATTTATCTGATTTGCACTTTTCAAAACTTGTTTAACAAGAACTTGACCACAAAATAGTTTATGGTCATTCTGCACATTCTGCACATTCCAAAGCAAAGTGCAGATAAGAGGAAATTCCCTTTATCTGGATGCACTTATGAAAGAACAACTAAACTTTAGGCTGTAGGCCTATGTGAATGCTAGGCCTATAGGTAGAATTATATCCATTGAATATTGACAGTGACAGATGACGTCAAACAAGCAAGATAGATTTCAACGAACCACTGTACAACGCTGTGAAGTATTCGTCATGTCAACCCGGAAATTCTAGATTAAATCAATCTGGTCTGTGTGGTCGGCGAGTCGGCGGGTCGGTATTTTACACCCAGTGCAAGTGCAACTTTTGCTTCATTATTTATTATCTTGCAAATAAATACGATGTCTGCTGATGTCCTGAAGATTTATAAATTTTCTTTAATAGGTATGTTCTCCGTCGAATTAATTCTTCCAATTTGTTCAGCTCAACAATTCAACTGGGAAAGCATCGACACATTTATGGCCAGCACATCAATCCACGTTGTTTATTTTTCGTAGTAATACATATTTATGAAGATGCAAAGGTAAACAAGGACGATACTTGAGCATTTACGGTATAATATTATAACGTTAGTACTAAAGTAAAGGAAAGAATACAGAAATTAAGTAGAGCACATGTTTTAAAACTTGAATAACTGTTCAAATATACATGAAATTTACAGTCAAGGTTCCACATAACAATAACAGGAATAATAATAATCCACATCTCGTAAATATGTATTGCTGCGAAACATAAACAACGTGGATTGATGTGCGTGTCATAATTGTGTCGATGCTTTCCCAGTTGAATTGTTGAGCTGAACAAATTGGAAGAATTAATTCGACGGAGAACATACCCATTAAAGAAAATTTATATATCTTCAGCAGAAAGTTCTTACAAAATATTCTGTACAACGCTGTGAAGTATTCGTCATGTCAACCCGGAAATTCTAGATTAAATCAATCTGGTCTGTGTGGTCGGCGAGTCGGTATTTTACACCCACCCATATTTAAAGGAGCAAAAATGACCGGCAGGCGCTCCGCACTTAGGATCACGTGCATGTTTATTGTTTATAACACAATGTACATTGTTGACATGAATTTATTACAAATTAGGCTTGCGTATAACAATAGTTTCAAAGCGAGACGGTTGAATTACGCTAAGCATAAATTCAACTTGTGCTCGCAGCGGTCGCCGATCAATCTTGCCCCTTTAACATGATTATTACATCATTTAAGATAGGCCTACTCATTTCCATATTAGGTAGAACAGTGTCGTCTGATCATGAATGGGCTACGTTTAAAAAGCAGGGATATACCTAGTACCTATAATTTGGAAATGACAGCCATAATAGGCTAACCTATATAATAAAATGTACCTATATCAATATATATCATATTAATATGATATTGACAAGAATAATTTAGCCTACTTCACTTAATTTCACTTTTCAAACTTTGCTAACAACATAGGCTACCTGATAAATTCGTAATTGTCAAACAGTTGTTTACAGTGTTAAGAGGAGAAATACATAGACTACGTATTCATAACAGTCAGTCAGTCACAACAACAGTGATATTGTGGCACTGAAGCCGCAGCGCAATGGTTGAAATCAATCTTGATTGAAGAAAATAAGTAAAGTTTGACCTACCAGAGACATAATTAGAATGTGAAGTGGCCCAGCCAGATACTGTCTTAGTCGTTTCCACCAATAAAACTAGCTAGCTAACTAGCAATGCCACCAATATTATGGCTTCTAACGAAGCACTAATATTTCTACTCTGTAGAGAAAATCACAAACAAGTAGCCTACATTCAACAGACAACAGAACTCAACTTCAAAGTCGTCAGCATAATGATAAGAGCCTGGGTACTGGGTCTTTGAAGGTCTTGGCTAGATCAGGGGTAACTCAAGGACATTTTATGATATTTTATGAATTCTTTTAATTGTAATAAATTCAGTTTTCAACCGATTTTCAAAATTCTTTATGCATTTGGTGCCTTTGTATATTTATCACAAATCTACTATGTATAATTAAAAAAAATAAAAAGTTACTCAACTTTTAATCTAAACTTCGTGATAAAACGTTTTGGCTGACTAACATTTGTTGCAATAATTTTTTTTTTTTATATAAGACAGATTTGTAGTGAACATATTTAGGTACAATATGCAAAAAGAATTTTGAAAATCGGTTGAAAACAGAATTTAACTCAAACAAAAGAAGCAATAAAAAGTCATAAAAATGTCCTTGAGTCCCCCTGATTACAAAATCAATTAAAGAAACATTCTCTAGTGATTTTTGGTAGAATCTGAAGTAGCAAATTCTTCTGTAAACTTTTATACAAAATGCAAAGATTTAGTATAGTGAACTCATGTCACTTAAATATAGAGAGTCAGTGTGGTGGATATTTGACTTCTATTTTATTTACAACTCCAGGGTATATAGGGATTAATGTCGCAGTTTTCAAAGGTTACGTAACTTACGTATTTATAAACAAGCTCTTGTCATTTTCACATTTCCAAAATATCCCCCAAGTTGTAATTAAACCGTTGATATTTTGTGTGAGTGGTATGAGACTATGAGTGTAGTGAGCCCTTCAATATATCAATAACAATAATTGTGATTACTATATCTGTTCAATGTCATTATGATTCTAAAGCCAATCTCAAAACCAATAAAATTAAATAGGTCATACACTCCTCCACCAATTATACTAATTGCTCTGAGGCATACAATCTTTGGTAATTAATATATCATTGTCAATTAATGATTAAGAATTCTAATGATCCATTTTATATGTTTGCAAATTAATCTTTATAAAATTTAGATATTGCATATTTATTAATGACGCGGAAGAGCTGCTGCCAGACCAAATATTAATCGGCAAAATTAATAGTATTTGTACGCAGTATATATATATCACATCGTACCAATTTATAAATGTGTCAATAATATTATTTGTTGATTCAAATATACTTGGATTTAACATCGTTATGTTGATCATCGGTAAAAACAACTTGACATAAAATTTTGCTATGGTTTAGATTTATTCTAAAATCATCTTCAGGCAGTGAGAGAGAGAATGAAAAAGACGAATCAATCGAAACTATATAGCAAAATGTTGGGTCTTGTTCTTACCGCTGGGTAAACGACGTACGTGTATACCTTGTAGTTTCAAATAAACAAAACTTTCCAGCAAGACGTGCAAATTCGGCATGGACCAGCGCCTTTTAATTTCTGATTTTTTTCTTTTTTTCCAACATAACACAATAGTTTAAATATGTACAAATTCACAGTCATGTGATTTATTTACTTTTAAAGGCTATATCATAATAGTTTGTGGATTTATGTAATTAAGAAGTGATGTGACAATTTGAATGTAATATCTCAACGTTTGGTATGTCTACTGAGACTATTGATTTGATAGATCTTGAACCACGAAGTCCACGAATGCAGAGTACAGCAGAACGGGTAAGATGGAAGGATATTTTAGCTCTCAGCCAGTGCAGAAGAATGCCATGATCAATACCTTTTTTTCACTTATTTTTCTTGAAACTTAAACTCAGTTTCTTGGCTGTAGCCTCCGTAGGGGTGAAGATGAGGGGGCAAAATGAGCCATGCTCTATCTCGATTACTCGTTGATTGTAACTGCGTTTTTATTCTTTTTCATTAGCAGTGAATGCTGTTTGAAGTTTCTGGTTCAGGTGACTCTTTGCGAAAGGATTAAAATCCCTTTTAATTGCTTTCCATTTCCGACCATTTGGATCAATCCCTGGGCGCCGTCGGGGCTCCGTCCCAGGAACATGCTCACAACTCAATTAAGGCATTACAACAGATTTGGGAGTTTTGGGTCAATATTTGCAAAATATTTCAAATTTATTGGTTCTCTATTCTCTTTAAAATTATTCAGTCTACATTAATTATGCAAAATGACCTCCCTGTCAAAAATGTCCAGATGCCTTCCCCATAGCAACCAATAAACATCGGTGACTCTGCTGCTTCACCCCTGCCCTCTCCTGTGCTGGGATATAGTGTTTTATTATAATTAGAAACATAGGAATGTGAACCGCAGTATAATATATAGATTGAATGGATAATAATAATGACTGCATCCATGGCCACCATCAAAGCAAAAGTATATATGTTGTTTTTGTTACTGTCAAGTGTCGTATATCAACAATACATGTTTGTTATGATACTAAATTTATAGTTGATTCTATTTCATGTGTTCTATATCATAACTATCCAAGATTATATTTCAAGTAATCTGAATGATTGATCATCTATATAGGATACAGAAATCAGCAAAATTATCATTGAACAGAGATTACATCAAATAACTAACCTAGGCAGCTTTTGTACAACTTTTAAGTACAGCGATATATAATATTAGGCGATGAACTAATTGACGGTATATTCTGATATTCACATTGCCAAATAATTGCCAGGAGATGTGTTCGAGGATGTTTTAGACTGAATGGAATATCAGATAAAGAAATTAAAGCAATGTAATATAGTTTCTTTTGTAATGCTTGCGGAAATTAAATAAATAATGAGTGCGTAGGTAGTCTAGCGTAGACGTTTAAATACCGCACTGAAATCTTCAGTAACATATAATTATCCGAGGCTACTCCAGTTAAATATCGTTCTGCCAACAGACAAATTTTCAAGATGATAAAAATGTCAATAGAAGCTATGCTTCTTGCTATAGATATCTACAAGAGGTTACTGGTAGCAGGTTTAATTATTGTAGTAATGACTAACATTATTGCAATTATATCTCTTGTGCGCAAAATCATTGAACAGAAGAGATCTGCAAGAGGTATCAACACAGCAGCACATGTCTATCTGTTGAATCTAGCAATTTCTGATTTGTTAGTTGGAATTGTTATACCATTAAGTGGATTGTTCTATATTGTTATTCCTAAAGATTGGCAATTATTCCGTTTTTTGTTTATACGACAATCAATGTTTGCATCTATATTTAATTTGTTGGCATTATCCATTGATCGTAAAATGGCTGTGGCATCACCATTGAAGTATAAGCAAAATACAAGTATCAAAGGATCGTTATTAGTATGTTTTGGTTCTTGGGTGTTTGCTGCTGTATTCTGTGGTTTACTTTACGCAACACTTGAACATAAATGGATGATTGAGCGTCATAGAAATATAATTTACGTGACGGCTTTCTTCTTGGCACTCATCCTCTACATTGTATTAGCTTTCGAAACTGGTAGACACATTAGAAAACAGCGATCTCAATTATCTAAAATGTCTGCAAAATCATCCGGAGAGAATTCAACCATGGCTGTAACTTGGCTCGTCGGGAAACTTGTTCTTGCATTTGTACTCTGCTGGGGACCGCTGATGGGCGATATTCTACATGAAGTTACAACTGGTGAGGTGCCACATTTTATTATAAGAAATTACTTGGTACTTTTGGGAATGTTGAATTCAGCTGTAAACCCAATACTCTATCTTCGACCGATACAATTCTTCGTGACACGTATTAGAGCATGCATAGAAGCAAGATCAAGCAAACGTCAATCACTGAGGGAAAAGAAGACCGAGAAAAAAGAAAACCATTTCAGCAACAACAACAACGAAGTAGTTCAGCATGTGGATGATAATCATGAAATTGTTATTAAAACTTAATTTAATTATATATTATAGAATGGAGTAAAACACATGGAAGATATAAATTTCATTACCACTACTTGGGATTAAAAAACTATGTTATTCGTATACTTATGTATAAACTGAAAAATTATTTGTATAATTATGTAACCACATAATTATTATATATATTGTACATAGACCGCTGAAGTTGAAGTGAACAACATCCATAATTTGTTACAAATGTGAGGGATCGTTCTTGTCATCGGTCATTTTTGATTCTATGTCTCTTGTAAATGTGCTTCAGCTCTCATGTTCAGCTACAGTAAACTAAAACTACTTTCAATTATACAATTAAGGAAATGTTCAAAAATAAGAGCGTAAATATTTTCTCAAAACCTATCTACAATCAGTCAATTTTTTTAATAACTGTGAAATTGTTCCTAAGTTTCTAGTAATATTATCCTGAAATTTAAGCTCTGCTGTAAAGCATTGAGCCCTATGTTCAATCAGTTAGACAACTTACAACGCATTATCATAATTTATAATGTAAACAGTCTTTTTTGAGGTAAATGTAAATATCTACTCGGAACAATTGTCGGTGATTGTGGTATGATGCATTACCATCCATCAGCATTATTAGCATTACGTATATGGCCTGATGAAGATGGAATCTCTCCTTATGAGCTTTTGACTGGTATGAAACCTTTAATTCCACAAATATGCCTAGAAGATAAACGTACTATATCATCACATAATTTACTAACCATTTTACAAGAACATTTTAAATCTGTACAATTTCGTCAACCAGCTCGTCGTTTTCATGAATATTATGTATCACAAGTTCTAACCACATGTAGCCGTATATGGGTGCTAGTCGATCAACCTGAGCACCCCTTGGGAGCTCCATAGACTTGTCAGTTCTCCTATATATTATAATATTTATATCAACATGAGGTAGTAATTTAATTTAGAATAGAGTAAAGTTGGAATACATAGTCGTAAAATTTTATAATCATCTTATTTTAACAATGCAACCTTGAGTAAAATTTTTCAAATGATAAAACAGTAGTAGGACTCCGTCTCTTGAGGGTGGATGTCTATGATTAGCCTCACTTTCATGTAAATATTAGGCTCACTTTCAGTATAGCCTCTTTTTGAGAAATTAAGTAGAATTTAAGTAGCATCACTGGAGCGCCGCGATGGAATGAGGATAGTATATAAGGTGCAGCATACACAAGTGTAAGTTTATCCTCTGTGCGCGTTTGTCCTGATTACATGCTATAGTTAAACAATTGTTAACGTATTAAAAACCCGGGATTAAAAAGCTTTCTGATCTATAAATGCTCACAGGGCCGTCCCGAGAAATTTTCTTTCAGGGGGGTGTCGAGCAATAAATTTGCCGGCTTCGCCGGAGTCCGATCCGGATCTGTAGCCGTAAATTGGAAGCAAGTCATGGTGCGGTATCCGGATTTGAATCTATCAATCAATCAATCAATCAATCAACCAACAATCAATCAGTCAATCAATCAATCTAATGATGGGCTGAATTACAAGGGAAGATAATTGAAAACAAATCAGACATTGAC
Organism: Haliclystus octoradiatus; assembly: GCA_916610825.1. Taxonomy (NCBI): domain Eukaryota; kingdom Metazoa; phylum Cnidaria; class Staurozoa; order Stauromedusae; family Haliclystidae; genus Haliclystus; species Haliclystus octoradiatus. The sequence continues at coordinate 11,681,677 of OU744450.1, forward strand.
CTGTAATCTGTGACGCATTCAAAGTCATATCAATTCGCTATAGCAAGTCTACTAATCCATTTAAATTTGTAAAGATAACGTCTCATGAAATCCAAAAAATAATTAATAATTTACAGCTGAAGAAGTCCATTGGTATGGATAATATTGAAACGAAGTTAGATTGTAACTTTATTTCAAAAGTTGATGATATTGGAATTGTCGCATCAAAAATGAATGCTGAATGCGAATAAATGGTGCTCAGCTAACAGCTTAAAAATCAATCCTAATAAAACCCAAGCAATGTTAATTGGAAAAACTAAAAACATTTGCTTGGACAATTATCCAGATATTCAGCTCAGATCAGCCACCTTGAAGTACGTTAAATCTGCACGAAACCTTGGAATTGAATTTGACAATAATCACACATTCACAAAACATATTGATAACGTCCTGCGTACAGCGAATTGTAGATTATGCAACATTAATCGTATAAAACATGACATTCCTGACAACATTCCAAACGCTGAAGAAAGTAATTGAATCGACCATCATAAGCCCGACGATGTATGGACTCCCAGTTCTCAGCTCCTGTTATCCTACGCAGCTAGCTCGTCTTCATCGTGGCATCCTTAATCGTTCTGCCAAAATAATCCTCAACTGGCCTATTGGACAATATTACATATTGCAAAACAGAACATTTGTCGTAATATTTCCTATTGGGAACGTAGATATCAGATTCCCCACTTCCAGTAGATTCGCTTTGTTTCACTTTGCGGAACTTTGCGCGGAATGTTGACCGGAGTCCTTAAATTTTATCTAATAATTAATTTACGGAATAATAATGTTAGTCGATGTACACAATTTTATGTAGAACAGGTAGGTATGGCGTGGACGCTTTCACCAGCTATCCACGTCAAACATATTCCCCTCAATGACTATAGCTCGAGACATGGTAGTGAAGCAGTATCAAATGCAAATTACATGCTACATATAGAACACACTTCTATATTATCCTGAAGAATTTTAGAATATAGCTAAACAATCATTTATGAGTTTCATATCATAGCTAAACAATCATTAACGAGTTGCCAATTTCAGTTTTACTCATGTTGTTTTCAGATCAAGTGACAACATTTTCCTTGATGTACTCTATAGATTAACTGATTATTATAGCGAAACATTAACTAACTTAAAAAATTTATTTGTAAGATTTTCTTTGACGTCTAATCTACACGTGCAAATTTTTGATGATCACAAATAATTTGTCACAAAATCTCTAACACGCTAGACCTCCATCGCAAATGTTTCTCAGAAAAATGTGTCACATTTCGCTATTTACACGGTCACATTTCATGAAATTCAGGAAGTTTGTCAAGGAAAATGTTGTCGTGTAAACTGGGCTTAAATTTCAACACTATAGCAAATAATTGTTCTCGTGGTCTAAACAAATATAAGATGACGAACAGTAGGACGAGCGCACGGTGATTGGTTTAAAATACCCACGTGATATGGCTAAGCTGCTCCCTGATTATCCAATTTCAACAAGCCTGTTTCCACAACAAACCATCGTTATCACACTGTTTTTATCTCTTGTAAACCGTACTACGACGTGCAAGCGAAAGCATTTATTGAAATGATTTATTGAACTTCATCAAAGAACGAATTGAAAAACAGTGAGTAGTACTCATGATTAATTATTGATTCATTGTTGAATTGTAGATCTGTAAGAAAAGACACATTAAACTAAATGATTATATTATAAAGTATTTATAAATGTGTGTCTATAGTGTTGATCATTTATCGTTGAAAAATCAGACTCAGCCATCATCGCTGTATGAATATTATATTCCAGTAGATGAACTATAACTAGCTATAGTAATACATAAAATACATAAAAACATGAACTGCGTACAAGATTGACACTTCAAACCAAGACTAAACAACTGTATTTTTGACCGTATTACCGCTTCATACTAGAGGATCTGGTTTTCCAGAAAGCCCGCTCAAATTTAGGAGGGTGGGTGTGGGAAACCTAGCACTAGTAACTTGATCTATTTCTGTTCGACCAATCGAAATTTTCCATTTCCATGTGGACGTGTTTGATGACTATAATGATGACTATATAATGATTATTATTTTTCGTGCTCATAAGTTAACTCTGCTATATTTGATCGTTTGCTGTTTTACTTGATTTAGGTTACATGCAGCCCAAATTTTTCCGAGAGGAACGAGGAAAATTGTTCACGGGGTTTGGCTTTTCCTGGATTTTTTGGGGTCAGCAGGCTTGGCCTTTTGCATTATTTTTGTTTTTCCTACCTCAAATTGAAATTTCTTCAACAAAAAAAGAGAACAAAGGCAATGCAGTTTATGTTTTTACAGGATTTCCTTCGAAGCTACTTGATTTTTGGGTTTTCAATCTCAATTTCTGAGCAGTTTATCGCATCTTGAGCTGTAATAATTAAACCTTGCCTATGAGGGCCTAGAGTTTGAGGATGATGAAAAGATGGTGATTTGGTCACCTTCAAGCTCACCTTACAAAACAGTGCTGACCGTTATCTCAAAAGTAAATTTGAGATAACGACTCGAGAGGTTTTGTCGATTTCAGCCGATTTTCTAGACAAGATGATTATAGAGATCACTCTCATATTGTCTCTCCATCACGTGCATGGGTTTTCGCTTCATTTTTTATCGCGAATTTGTAGTTATTGAGATGTTTTCGTTTCATACTCGTTTTACCGACTTTTTTGAGTTTTTTGAATTGAGAAGAGTATAGCATTTTATATCGAAACTATTTCAATTAAATTAATTTCGTAATGAATCTTCAGCTTAAGATTTACCCGATCGCGATCGTTCTGGCTTTGTATATACAGAATGAACATTACAATTTATTACGTGTGTTGATGTAGCAACTTTTAGTTTGTTCAAATAGACGTAACAGATTCCTTGATTGAGGCAGGTACATTGCACATGGTCATTGTTTCGCTTTTGATTTAGTTATTCACTGTTTTGTACACCGTCCGTTTCAATTTTTCGTGTCTAAAGCTAGGGCCAAGCCGTAGAACATTTGCCATCGAACATTTCTGCAAATGTTCTATGTTTTTTCTCAATGTTCTGTGTTCTATCGACAGGGTGCCAAACGGTAAACCAATTATTATTGTTGAGGGTTTAATATTTCTGTCAGTTCATTAAGCATGGTCCGGCTTTCATCAGCCTCGTAGAAATGTGATTCAACTTTCCCCGTCGTCGTGGCTACTATATAACTTTCCATATTCAATAATATAAAAAAACATTATTTATGAAAATTGAAACTAACAACAATTGATTTAAATGGCACAGAAATTATCTTGATTTGCTTCGCTCCTCGTGGCCTAGAATAAAGTGTGCCAGTTTAGTGTTGCTAAATCACTAGGCAACGAACAGAAGCAAAAGATTTCTGGTTTTCAACATTGTGTAAAATGAGATGCGGAGATTTGTAACATGAAACTGAATTGAATGAATTCTATTCGAAATTTGTCCGACAAACATTGGACAGGACATGACAGAACATAATGTTCTGTCTGGTGATCCTGCCAAACGATAGAACATGACACCGAACATTCATGTTCTGTGAATGTTTTGTCAAAATGTTCTACGGTTTGGCCAAGGCTTAATAAACAAAGTTTGTCATTTGTCGGTATCTTGTTTCATTGTTCCTGTTAGGCTAGGGTTATATGGACGCACCGAACTCAATTCGAATTAGGTGCGACACCGAATAGCATTAAATTCGCATTTGGGGTTATACAGACGAACCAAATGTCGACGATCTTTAAAAACTGGCCAAAATGTCACGTGATAGGAAGTAGTTTTCTTGGAATTATGCCGCATGGTTTGAAACCAGAGTGTTTTGTTTGCATTATTTTTCATTTTCAGCGATTTTTCCGTTCTATTTTGCCTTTCTATAGTTTGAAACTTGTATGAAGTAGTAATCTCGAAGGTTTGCAAGCATTTTTACGGGAGATAGTTTTTGTTCTAGCAAGGCATAGTACTCAGAGCAAATTGAATGCGAATTTCCATTTAGATAACGTATTATGATAAAAGCGACCCCAATTCTAGTGCTGATGCATTGTGATTGACTAGAAGAAAGCGTTTTTAAATGTTTTAAATCATGATTTTGGAAAACATCAGCTTCCCTGTCAGCCATCTTTCAATCATATAAACAAGTCACCATAACAACTTCCCAAAAGCGATGTTCTTTCCATCGCATTGCCATGGAAACATTCTTTAAAATGATTTAGGATTTGCACATCCCCCGGTTTATTGCCATATAAGGTAAATATAGGAGCTCAGTCACGGCACCGTGAGTGGAATGTATTTAGTTCGGTGCGATGATAGCTCGCTCGTATAACGCGGCGATGAATTTAATTCATGGAGAAGAGCTCCGCACGTCAAGGCTTGACGTGCGGAGCTAGCTTGACGCACTTAATGTTTTTTGAGGAATGTTGATGAACCGAATGATGTTATACGAAGCGCGCTATCATGAGATTTAATTAGAATGAATGAATCAATTGAGTTCGGTGCGTCCATATAACCCTAGCCTTACAAATTTTAAGCATAAAATTACTTCGTATATAATAATCCTTGTTTACCTTATGGCGCTGTTATACTGTCTAGAAAGGATATGTAATTATATGTTATGTAAACATTATTCAACTAAACTGTTATCTCAAATCGGCCATTACTTCTAAAATGACTAAAGCCGTTATCTCAAAAAATCCTTCGTACAGAATCGTCTGCAGAATGACCCCGAAGCAGTTATCTCAAATCGGCCACTAATTCTAAAATGACTAAAGCCGTTATCTCAAAAAATCCTTCGTACAAAAGCGTCTGCAAAATGACCCCAAAGCCGTTATCTCAAATCGGACATTACTTCTAAAATGACTAAAGCCAAATTGTCGAGTGATCTAGAATATGCTAAAGCCGTTATCTCGAAGCCATTAAAATTTGCAAAATCTTGCAATTATCGTTTCAAAGTCGGAATCTCTCTATCTAGAATATTTATTCTCGTTTCATTCTCGTTCCATTCTCGGTAATATCACTTCCGTTAAATATTCGGCAGCCAATCAAAACAATCTTGCGAAAAATCAAACCAATCAAAAGCTCTCCTTCAAAGCTTCATCTCACATAGAATCGGCCAGATTATCGGGCCGATTTGAGATAACGGCTGGCTCTCACTCAATGCGTGGTCATACTTACAAACATATTGTTCCACAAATACCGCGCTTACAATCCGTTCAGAACCAATTGTGTAACCGTATAATACTCTGCCTGGTGGAACAATTTGTCGGATGATGTTGGAACATCATAAACTATTGCTCAATTCAAGGAGAATCTACGATCACTTAATTTATCAGCATTTTGTAAAGTGTTTATATATAAAATAATCAGTCGTATAGTATTACAATACATATGGCTAATATTTAACTAATAGAAAACATTGCTGAGTTTTATGTACTCTGATACGAACACGCTGGGTGCGTAATGAGGCATGAAAGAGGCTTAAAAAATCACGAGCCGATAGGCGAGTGATTTTGGCCTTTTGAGTGTCTCATAGCACCCAAAGTGTTCGTATCAGAGTACTTAACACGGATAACCGTTTTCTATTTGTTTTATAAAATAAATAACCTGTTTATTTTGACATTAAAAAGCTCAAAATGATGATCATATCTAAATTCTCCTAAAACGACGTCATTGTAGAGACTAGAACGAGCGCGGATTTTTAATAAAAACACGCTGTGCCTTTTGAGAAAGGCTGCGACAAGTTGTGAAAATGGAGTAAAATATATTGGAAATAAACGCAAAGAGTTTGAATACTTTATTAATATAGAAGATGTAAAGTATCATTCAGCTACTCGTATACAGAATCCTATGTGTTTATGCTTTAAGAGCAGTTAAAGGGAGAATACTGACCGGGGAACGTTGCGCGCGGAACTTGAATTCTTCATACCAAATTCAAGTACTCGTTTTGAAACAGAGTTGGCCTCGCCTTAATTCTATTGTTTTGAACGAAATAATCAAAAACACGAGACAGGAACAAATGTCGAAGCCGTGAACTCGTGACAATCATCAACGAATCAATGTTTTTAAACAACGATTTATTCCATACATTTAACTCAGATTCGCTACATCAACAAAAACATGAAAAAGAACGATAGTCGATACGCAAGATGACCTAAGATGTCAAGAAACACAAGGATTTGGCTTTATAACCAAAATCAAAATGTTAAACAAGGTTCTTGTTTAGTGTTACTTTCGTTCAACATATCAATCGAACTGATCGAACTAAAAACGCTCCTGCATATCATACTTTTTATACTGTTGATCACATAGTAAACAATACATTAAAGTCCAGAACGTGATAAAATAAGTACGTAGTATAGCTCCCAAATTGTGATTTTAATTTGTTCATTTGAAATACTTTCCATAAAAGCAACATACGGCCAGAATAATAAAACGAAGCTCACTCTTTTCTCAAAGCTTTGTTTAAATTGATGACATATGAGTTGGTTGAGCGCGCAATGTTCCCCGGTCAGTATTCTCCCTTTAAACGCTGAAATTTATCATATCGTAATATGCCGCTTTGGCGTTTAGCAACAAAACAAAACTGCTGTATGAACTGCGAATAGAAACATAGATCTGGGGAATTTTATAGATTAATGTTTAATTTATGATTTTGTTTCAAAGTTATTGTGTTTTGTGTTATTAATTTTAGATTTGAAGAGTATTTTCAAGCGCTCTATCAATGAAAGCTTTTCTTCATATGAACGCCATTTTGTTTCTGTTGCTAACTTGTTTCGTTTAGGGGCTTCAAAACAAAACCCGTAATTATCCGATTTTACGCAGCCTGACACAAACATCAATAACAACCAATCAGCGATCAGTATCGCATTCGATGATTTTATAAATAGATACATATCTTTACACTAATAGGGTAATAGTTGTTAACCTGATACTGTATGTCATATGTCTTTATGCATATAGCAATAGGGTCATATTCATGTTTTAGTTAGTAACCTTTATTTAACCTAGTTCTTAATATTGAGGCTGTATGTAAGTGAGGCTAGGGTTATATGGATGCGAGAGCCAGCCGTTATCTCAAATGCCGTTATCTCAAATCGGCCCGATAATCTGGCCGATTCTATGCAAAGATGCTGCTCTATCTAGAAAAGCCTCACCTTGAAGGAGAGCTTTTGATTGGTTTGATTTTTCGCAAGATTATTTTTGATTGACTGCCGAATATTCAACGGAAGTGGCCTTACTGAGAATGGAACGAGAATGAAACAAGACTAGATAGAGAGATTCCGACTTTGAAACAATAATTGCAAGATTTTGCAAATTTGAATGGCTTTGAGATAACGGCTTTAGCATATTCCAGATCAATGGTCGATTTGAGACAACGACTTTAGTCATTTGAGAATCGATGACCGATTTGAGATAACGGCTTTAGCCATTTTAAAATCCATAACCGATTTGAGATAACTGCTTTAGTCATTTTAGAAGTAATGGCTGATTTGAGATGAGGCTGTAGTCGTGTTAGAAACGATGACCGATTTGACATAACGGCTTCAGTCATTTTAGAAGTAATGGCCGATTTGAGATAACGGATTTGGGGTCATGCTGCAGACGCTTTTGTACGAAGGATTTTTTGAGATAACGGCTTTAGTCATTTTTGAAGTAGCGGCCAAGTTGAGATAACAGTTCAGTTGAATAATGTTTACATAATATATAATTACACATCCTCTCTAGACAGTATAACAGCGCCATAAAGTAAACAAGGATTATTATATATAGTGGGGCAGCTAACGGAAATCTTACCTCAAATTGTGATACGAGTATAAATTTAGTATCAAACGAAAGATAATCGCTTATACTTCAAATAGAGCCCGTGAACCCATCCAGATTCAGCCTGAGTGCCGAGAAAATGGCATCCAAAGTTTGGTTCCACCTACGTCCGTCTTGATAAAAAATTGCGAATGTGGTGAAATATTTTTGAATAGAATATACATAATTGTTATTTTTATTATTGTAATGCTATTATTAAGACTCCCAAATTCGTTCGGCATTGAAATTTTGTTTTTATCTATGGTATTGCGCAATTCTACAGTTTGCGCATGCGCAGAGGCAATTTCTGAATTACATGATGAAATGAATTATTGATGCTAAATTAGCTGAGAAAGCTATAAAAATAGTTTTATATATGCATAAGCAAGGCACTTTTACTATGTTTTAGCATTTTTATGAAGATGACTATAAAACATTACCAGAATCATAATTATATATTTTTCTATATCAGTTAATTAAGAAAAAAACATTTTATAATGATGTCCTTACTCATCATCATCATCATCATCATCATCATCATCATCATCATCATTTATTCAGAACCTTTAAGTTATACAAACTTTTTTTCAAAGGACACTCTTGCTATATATATTACTTATCAATTAGAATATTTTTTTCAAATGGCTGCAAATGTAAGATTGGTTTGAATACGACTTTCCGGTCACGTACTATGTCAGTGACGGCTCGTAGAAGCCAGCCTTGGGCTTGCGACCTACGCCCGGGGCAGCTCAGCCTTCGGCTTCCTCAACCTTGCTTATTTTAATCGCAATTGATGAACAGTTCATCTCATTTCAAGCTGCAAAAGTTACTAAACCTTGATTAGCTGAAGGTCTATAGTTACACAAGAAGTGAAGTTCGGAAAAGTGCGCCGCAGACAAGGAGTTTAATTAAAAATTATAGTATATTTCAACCTTGTTATTATCCAAAGACTGTTTTGATCCACGGCTTTTATCGGATTGCCTATAACACGGTATACTATATTAAGTAGCGTTTTATAATTTATTTTATTCTTTTAGCCATATTTAGTATCACTATTATTATCATTGTCATTGTTGACTATTCTTATTCAAATGTTGTTTTAAATTTTACAACTTATTTCGTTAACCATTTTATAAATGTACAGGTATCCCAAATAAACAAGCCGCATTGATTGCTTCAGGGATTAGAATTATTATGTATCACTAATTAACTTTCAACTACGTCGATTTGTATATTATTATTGTCAAGTGTTTTACATGATTAATGAAACATCTATCTATCTCTGGCGTATATCTGCAAATACTTCTAACCCATACCCATGCTTAAAGAAATTATTAATATTGAATGTCAACTAAAGTTGAAGCTCAATAATTGTTTTCATTTTTCGCCAAACCAAGCTGATTTGAGCCTAGTGCTGAAGAGATATTTTATAATGTCCTGTTTAAAGTCGATAACATTTATTTCTTGTATAAATGCTTCGGTTGCCTCTGGACTTAAACGCCTGCCAAGCGTCCTATTTATATGGAAGTCTTCTCCTTCGTCCAGTCCGGTTACAGCCTGGTGAACGTTTGTATCTCTTTTCCAACCTCTGACCACCGCTTTAATTTTGAAATCTCAAACTTTGGAAGCGAAGATATAGCATGGGAATAGAATATGAAATGAATAGCAATGCAATTACCTGGAATGTTATATATAGGTTTACCGTCAATGGTGATTGGACTCCTAATATCTCTATTTGGTGCGCTAGCCCAGAAGAAAGGGCGTGTGGCACAACCAAGTATATATTCATATGAAGATTTTTTATATCATCGTAATGGACTTTCAATTGGGAATTTACTTCATGAGCGGGACATCCCACCTTGGCGAGACAATTTATTCATATAAACAGCCTTTGGTGGACCAGCCACGTTGTCATTTCATCTACGCAAGTCGCAAGCGCACTAACAGATAGCTTTGGATACCAGTCACCATTTTCAGTACACATAACATTCCAGTAGTAATACTGTATCGAGATTAGATTCAGCTGCAGTTCCTTATCTGTTATTTAATTTTCGAAAAGCTGAAGATACGAAAACGAAATTGGTAAAAATATGAGGGCCAAATCGTCTCCCTGTATGTCATGCTGTGCCGTTGTTATAAGTGGAAAAAAATTCCCATCTAAACAGGCGGTAAAACAGCCCTTCTGGACAGGGTCTTCGAGAGGAGATTAATCGATAGCCTGGGACTATGCAAATTATATTGCTCGTGAGACTTTGTTGCTAAATTGTGATTGCAGCTATGAGATTATATTTGTAAAAACAGTTTTCTATTGGGAAGGGCATGGTTTCTCGTCGGTCCTGCTTCTCGGTGGCATACCCGACTCGATGTCGCGTACCTCCACAGATGTAAAGTCATGGAGTCATTACTTACCCAAAAATTACGAGATTATCTGCTTTCAAATCATTTGATGTGTAATGGTTTTTTATGTCGTCGCTAAACTTGTACACAATTGTTGCATGCATTAGATAGATTTCACACTCCCATACTAAGTTTTGAATCAAATTTTGGGCAATTTTGAGACGAAAAATTGCAAAATGTACCCAAAACTTACAATACTGAAGCTCCCAAATATGCGAATGCCACACCTTTGTTTTGGGCAAAATTGACTAAACACCCCAGTCAAAATCATGTTGTTACGGCTGTTGTCAGAGCACATAAAATTTATATAGGCGTTCGCTACTAACTTAAAGGATTGGATCCTCGTCACTGGCATGGAACTCCTGCCTAGTGAAAGAGATGAAGAAAGGAAAATCAGACCAAAGATTCTTTATTATAAAATCATTAAAAATAACAATAATCGCCAAAAAGCAGAATATGAACAAGATAAAAAGCATTGCCAGAAAAACGAATTATTCAATAACTATTTCTGCTTCCAAGTATTCTTCAAATATTGTAAATCTAAATTAGTATTGCTGCACTTTCCAATACTTAACTTTAAATAGCTCCTAATAAAAACCATAATTACGTTTCTGGCATATGATGATTCTTATTGTATTAGCATATTTCTATTCTTATACTTGTTTAATTTGATATGGTATACTGAGAGTAAACGTGGGAGGCAAAAGCCCTATATTTTCACCTTGAAAATAATTTATTTACAAATCATATCGGAATAGACATACATAATAAGTGCTAATTGAATAGAAAATGTCTTGATTGTGTAGAAAAACATCAATTTTTCAGCCCCTAAGCCAATTCAATATCAATACTACATATATAATCATTAATAACGCAAAAAATTCCAAAATTCTGAAATTTGTACTGCGCGTGCGCATATTTATTATATTGCGTAATGATATAGATTTACACAAAATATTGCTGTAGAACGAAAGTGGGAGTTTCAATAATATCATTATAATAATAAAATTAATAATTATGTGTATTCTATTCAAAAATATTTCACCACATTCGTAATTTTACAGTGAAACGGAAGTAGGTGGAACCAAACTTTGGATGCCATTTTCTCGGCACTCAGACTGAATCTGGATAGGGTCACGGGCTCTATGTGAAGTATAAACGAATATCTTTGGTTTGATACTAAAATTATACTCGTATCACAATTTGCGGTATATTGCTGATTTTGAACCTTTATCTGCCCCATTAATATGAAGTAATTTTATGCTTATAACTTGTAACAGGAACCGTAATGAAACAAAATACCGAAAAATGAAGAATTAAATAGTGTAACCAACTTTGTCCATTCAATTTCAAATATATCTTACTCAATATTCCTAATAAAATATAAATATCAAAGATATCAAAGCATGTATTAGACTGAAAGTACAAGACTTATGATATCACTCTCTCCCCCCTTAAATTAAAATCACAATTTACGTATCAAATTATTCTCTGGAAATTTTAATTTTACAGCATATGTTGTCTGACTCTGAATCTTATTTCAAAAACGCATTTTATTCCAACTTTATGATGTTGAACATGTTGAACATCTTGAATCTTTTGCTGAAGATTCATTACGAATTTAATTTCATTGAAATCGTTTATATTTAAAATTCTATACTCAATTCTAATGACTCAAAAAGTCGGTAAAAACGAGAATGAAACGAAAACATCCCAATAACTACAAATTTGAGATAAGAAATGAAACTAAAACCCATGCATGTGATCACGACAATGGAGCGACAATATGAGAGTGATCTCTATAACGAAAATCACCTTGTCTAGAAAATCGGCCGACTTCGACAAAACCCCTAGCCGTTATCTCTAAAAAACTTTTGAGATAACGCCTGGCGCTGTATGAATGCACCGAACTCAATTCGAATTAGGTGTGACACCGAATTGCATTAAATTCGCATGTGGGGTTATACAGACGAACCAAATGTCAACGATCTTTAAAAACTGGCCAAGTTCGGTGAGATGATAGCTCGCTCGTATAATGTGGCGATAAATTTAATTCACGGAGAAGAGCTCCGCACGTCAAGGCTTGACGTGCGGAGCTAGCTTGATGCATTTAATTTTTTTCGAGGAATGTTGATGAACCGAATGGTGTTATACGAAGCGCGCTATCATGAGATTTAATTCGAATGAATGAATCAATTGAGTTCGGTGCGTCCATATAACCCTAGCCTGACACTTTCTATAGCGTAAACCCAGCGAAAAGTGTCCTTTATTTCCGGCCAAACTGACAGAACATTTTCTACGAGGTGTCGGATGGCGTCGGATGTGAATTTTTTACTCTCTACTATCGCTTAGTTTCTGAGAATACAATTTATAATTTTGTAGTGAATCATGCCTCCCAAGGTTTCAGAGTATACTGCTGCAATCGCAGTTCAGACCTCTGAGCTTAAATCTTTCTTTAAAGCAGAAGCAGCTGCTTTGAAAGCAGAACTTGAAAGCATACGCATACAGACTTGGTCGGCGCAATACAAATTCCTCAAACAGCATTTATAGACCTCGCCCATTACTCATCTCAACAAACGGTATGTCATCATTTTAAGAATGCAATTATGGGTAATGTTAAAAAATTGAAAGGCTCAAGGATGGCAGTTGTTATGACTGATAAATCGCCAGTTAAAGTAAAAATCGAAAAGAGAAATATGGAAAATATAAAACTTGCTAAATCATAAGGGAAGCGTATCTGATGGCAGGGATGAAGGTTGATGACAGATGACATAAAACTTGACTGCATCACATCACTTGACATGTCAATGGATCAGTCTGTCCAAACTTCTACTACGTCATCTGACTCATCTCAAGTAACATTAACAAGATCAAAATCAGCCGCCACAGAAACCTGACTTAATTCAAACGATTCACAAAGTCATCTATACATATGCACAATAAATTAATGATATCATTACTCTCCTTCTTTAAACCTAATTATAAAAATGTTGACCAAACTGATTGTTCAGTATTATCAAAATCAAAATCTATGATTACCATACACTACTCCAATGCTAGATCTATTAAATCTCACTTGGATTTACTGAATTTTATGTTGTCTTCAGATTATTCGAATTCAATATTTTGTTGCACTGAACCATGGCTTGATGATTCCGTTCAATCGGCCTCTTTACAATTACAAGGGACATCTCATCATATATTTTGTCAAGATCGGCAAGAAAAACGAGGTAGTGGCCTTCTTGAATTTGTTCCGTCTATTTATATCGCCAAAGTAACCTCTACTTTATGTGATTCATCATGTGAAGCTGTAGCAGTAACTGTGAAGGTTAATTGTCATTATGCTCTAACTATTATCAATGTATATCGTCCGCCCAATGGTGGTTGCTTAGCAACTCCTCTCAAATTTATCAACATTAATTTATTAACTAATCGTCGTATATTGATTGTGGGCTACAGGCGTTGCGCCGAATGACGTTTTCAGTGTAACGGACTTTCGGGGCTACGACCATTCGGCGTATCGGCCTTTCGGTACAACAACCTTTCGGTGCAACAACCATTCGGCGCAACGGACTTTCGGCGTACGACCACCAAGGGAAGCCGACATTCAGCATCTTCTATAAAGTGAAACGTGATTTAATCACGCTTCTGTATAGTGAAATGTGATTTTATCACGTTTCAGTATTTAATGAGCTATCATTTATAAATTCGTCATCTTTCATACATTCGCCATCTTTATTTAAGTATTAAGCCAGTTGAAAGAATGAAATGAAGTTCGGAATCATATTTATTGATGTTTTGCCAGACTTCATTACTGTTTTTGAAATCACTAAAAAGTTATTTCAGAAAACTACTGCGTGAGCATAAATTTGACCACTGAGAAATTGTGAGCTAATTGTTAGCTAAATTTTGATACCAAAAATACAAGCTTTCAAGTGTGGGGGTGCTTGACACATTTGCACATTTTTTCAGTACCCTAGCTGTTATGAGATACACTCCAGTCCAGTACTCTAGTCGAGAATAAACGTGAGTCCCGTTAGTAACAATCGCTAATACCCTTTACTTTTGTAACACTTTTCAATCAAACTTGATAATGTATTGCACAGGAATTGTAAATAAACGTTAAATTCTTAGGGTTTAGACACGAAAATTTGAATTTTTTCACTCGTTTAGCGTCTGGAAAAAAAATAATTGTGGTCCCAATATCTGCCAATGTTACATTGTGCAAAGCCATTCAGATATAATTTTTTGGAAAAAGCTTTTTTCACGGCCGTGATAATCGTGACGAACGGACTCTCGATGCAGTATCATTCGGTGCAACGACCATTCGGCGCAACGGACTTCCGGCGCAACGACCATTCGGCGCAACGGCATTTCGGCGCATCGCATTTCGGTGCAACGACCATTCGGCGCAACGGCCTGCACTCATTGATTGTGGGAGGGAGACTTCAATTTTCCTAACATAAACTGGTCTGATTAAACTCCTCATAAACATGCAACTACGCTAGGGAAAGAAGTATCAGAGATCTAGGTGTTCTAATGACAGCAAGTTTCTACACATATAACAACAAGTGTGAAGAAGCAACTATTCGTGGCAGAATGATTAATCTTGTATTTTATAGCAGAGACTGTTAATTTAAAATCAAACTATTTATGACGCATGTGCGTCCCATCCTTGAATATGCCAGTGAGGTTTGGTCACCAATTTTGATAAAAGATATCATGTAGAAGATTGATTGCTGACATATTACATTGTTATAAAGTTATTAATAGTTTTGTGGATATTGACTCCAGAAACCTTATTACTGTCATTCCACATGATTGACTTGTTGTGCCGCATTCAAATAGCCATCGTCAAACCTTTTTTGTAAGATGTATAAATGTATACAGCTTGTTAAGCCTGGAAACACGTCAGGCACCCAATGTTTATCAATTTAAAATATATATCTCCAATGAAAATCTATCTAAATTCTTAAATGTGTATAAAACTATTTAATCATTTGTTAATTTGTGTTAAGTTCTTCTGTTTGTGATTTACATTTATATGCTGTTATGCAAAAATAAACAAATCATTCATTCATTCATTCATTCATTCATTCATTCATTCATTCATTCATTCATTCATTCATTCATTCATTCATTCATTCATTCAATGTATCATATATCATTTTTACAGCAAATTTCTAAAAGCAGCATCTTTAAAATTTAGCAGCTTTAAAGTTCATTTCCGCACAGCTAATTGTCTAATAGGCGCATCTTTGACAAATCGCAGCTAAAAAGTAGATTATTCGCATCTTTTCACCTTCAATGGGCTTCAATTTAGAAGATGGCTTATGTAGACATCTGTTCAAAATATTTAACGTTTCAGAATGTGTCTATTGTGTTTAAATTGTTGTTAATGGAAATAGTAAAAGTTTAATTTTATTTTAATATATCATGTGTTCTACTGTATTTACTTAGTTTTTCTGTTTGTCAATTTGCAATAGAATATTTACGATTTCAAATTCATAGTTACGCTATATCTAGCTATTGTAATCTGATGAAATGCACGATACTGTCACTCAACCACTCGCAACCATCGGAAAAAGGCATCATATTTGTTTCTTATTCTATTTTACTTTCATATACATGTGTGTGTGTGTATCACATGTGTCACTCCCTTTTGCTGCGTTGTTGTTGTAAATCGAGTGCATGCTCGTCATTGTCTTCATAAGAAGCGTAGTCTTGCACGAAGAAAACCATGTCGAATATCATGTCGTGATTCATCCATATAACTCGTGAATATCAGGTCGTGATTAGATGCAGTAAATTGACTTTTCAGATGCGATAAATTGATTGAATAGCTGCGACTAATTATTTGCGGTAAATTAACTTTATAGTCGCAGTAAATGAGCTGAATAGCTGGAACAGGTTAGCTGCGGTAAAAGGACTTTTTAGCTGCTGACTTTATTATATCTCCTTGCAAAACGGTCAATAAATGAAATGATTAAAATAATTAAGTCAAATAGATTAAAGTTAGAGTTAAATAAAATTAGATAAAATTTATTTTATTTAAAAGGGTAAAATACTTGAAATAAAATGAATAATGATAATCTATACATTTAATCTGTTTTTAAAAGATAGGTCTTTAATTGAGTTTTAAAAATGTTAAGGGATGTCATGATCCGTAAATCAGGAGGTAGATTGTTCCACAAAGGTGGAGCAGCATATTTGAAGGATCAACCTCATTGCGTTGAGCACGTAACTACTGCACATGGGTAATCTAGCAATACACCACCATTGTTCTATCATAATGTAAAGAGATGTAATGATTCATTTTGCATTGAAGTTTTACAGGTGGTACTGGTGGTAGTTGGTGATGCAGTTGTAGTAGTTGCTGGGAGTAGTTGTTTTAATCGGCAATGGTTGAATTGTGCGGAAGGAGATGGAATAAAATATGTTTTGTGCATGCCGTAATAGTTGATACTTCGTCACTAACCGTGGCAGCATTATTACATCATCTAGTTTCCCTGGCCTTCAGGTGAAGCGGATCGAGATTGAGATTTAGTATTGACGCTGGAAGGCAGAACAGGGGCATCATTGGAAAATTGACCAATTTGAGCGAGCAAGACGCCTGTAATACAATTAATGTGCTCGACAAACTTTGGGTGGTTGATTAACGTAAAACGATGGAGCTCCAAAGGAATAGCATTATAATAGGAGGGTGTGATTGCTTGATAATATTGTCGTGTTTAATATGTAGTTGGATAATTAGATGTATTTGTGTATTTATGGTTATTATATGTGTCTTGTGTTTTCTGATGTGCTGCATACAGCTGCGGCGGTGGCAGATAAATAAATGGCCATCATTTGATCAGCGATCTTTGAAAGTTTCTCAGCAGGCTCATCATGGAAAGCGATGAGCATGGTGCGTAGTTCTATTGGGAAACATTAGAATTGTTTTGACATTAAAATTGTTTCTGAGGCAGGTACTTCACATTGAGATACACGGCTAATTAATGTCTCAGAAATATTGTTTCACTTACGCGACTTTGTTTTGATTTTTCTAACAACGAAATGATGTTTGTTTCAAACTACGTCGCGGTATTTTGTCAGGCTTGAATTGAATCAACGAATCGTTAATCGGCTCTCTGTTTTATTAAACTAAGCTCGAGGGTTAATTTTGTAAAATGGTGGTTGGTGGTGGTTTGATAGTAATTGAAGATGTATTCAAACCAGGTGAAAGTGATCGTTGTGCCTCATTAGATCCACCGGGAGTGCTGGGTGGGTTTTGAGTGCTTGAAGTTGAGGGTGAATCATTGTTGGGAGACATTATTATTTAGAATGATTAAATACATATATAGATTAATATTCCTCGAACCTTGAATATGTGAAGTCTTTAAATATACTTTAAGAAGTGTAAATAATGTAATGCCAAATAAATTGTGTAATATTGATCATAATAGATGAGAGGTAATTAATAACGGTAATAAGATAAATAATTATTACGATGAAATAGTAAAATTGAGTTCTCCAATTATATTCAATTACTGGTTGAATGTCGACGGACCAATTGTGGAGATGTGGTAATAAACTAATTCTGTAAATAGGCCTAAAAAACAAAATGATGAGACTGTATAGTTCGTGTTAAATGTTTTCTTAATCAGGAATTATAATATTCGATATTGGATTTACGTCAATGTGAGGCATTACTAAAATGAGGCTAATTATGGAAATCATTATTCAAGTATCATATCTAACGACGCAATTTTTATTCGTGCTGGTATACCGAAAGCAGAAACAGTTTTATTGTGAAACAGTCAAGAGAAAACGAATCTCTTTCGTCAGCCACTCATCACGTCTTCCTGAAACACCTTTGACCCTGTTACGCTTCGGACAAACGTTCACGACTTTTAGGGAGAAAATCGTTCCTCTTTTGCGGATAAGATATTGCAAAAGTGGAATTTTTCGAAGAGGGTTGGGGTTGCTACTTGCTTACTGTGATGTATTAGTATTACACAGCCCTACGCTGTGTGACGTAGTAGCACCAAGGTAATGATTATAAACGAGGCTGCCACGTTGGGCAATTTATCAAGCGCGTTAGCTAGCAGCAAGTCATACTTCATTAATTCTGTATTCTAACAAAATTATTATAATGGTACTGGCATCGATAATCTGTAGTGTTTACTGTGTTACATCTTCTTATTGACATATAATAAAACTTACTGCAAAATTTCAACCATTTTCAAACTAAAAATGTTTAGAATGACCCAGTCAACGTTTTTCTTAACAAACGGCATTTCCCTAAGATTAATATGGCGAACACAATGGCTTCGTATAGACAATAGCCTCTATCTTGTGCTCTGCTCCATGATACTGAGGGACGCTTCATTCTGTATGAAATGGAGTTCTGACGTAATGCACACAGGATAACGGTGTTTGACTGGACTTAGTAATGTGCCTTTTTATGATACAAACACATACAAGGGAATGTGGCATTACTAATAAAAACATTTGCCTTTACCTAAGAATTGTAAAAGATTATTCACCAAAAAACAAACGTCTGATAAGTGCCGATTCGGGTTATATTAATATTCTGCCTTAGCTGTTATCAAGTTAGCTGTTATCATACCGTAATGAAATCTTTTCTTGCCCTTCCCAATTTGTTGATTGGATCATAACAGTAGATGTTATTATGAAACATTGTAGTATATATAGTAATTTCGAATTTCTTTGTAAATTTGCAGGCAGCTCTGACGTCGGAACGAAATCATGCGTCCTCAATCAATGGTAGTTCTTGGTTTACTTGGTGTTACTGCTTTATTGTTTATCGTTGTTACTGCTTCGCGTCCATGGATATCTATTAAGACATTGATTGGAGATTATTCATATGGACTTTGGAAAGTTTGCAGCGTCAGAAACGATCTATGTCAAACAATTTCTGGAAGTATGTTTCCATTAGTATACTATATCATTTGATTTATTTAGATTTACGTGATATATAAGCATACATATTTTCTATTAGAGGGTCATTATTGAGCGGCAGGGATTATTTTGAAGAATTATAGTTTTTTCAAAACCTCATTTGTAAACACTAATTGTGGCGTCACTGAATCGGCTTTGAGTTTTCACAGTGATGAAATTTGGAAAATTATCACGGGGAGTGCTTCGATGGCAATAAACTACAAATATTACAATAGACCACTGTTTTTCTTGAAAAGAAGAAACATATCAAATCTAGCTTCATTTTGACAACATCAAATCAAATCAATTGCTTCTATTTTCTATTTCAACTACACTGATTATTGAGCCTCGATCCGAAAACAAAACAAAAATCGTATCTGGCTTGAGCAAAATTTTTGGCTCTGCGTTTCGAATCGCGATGTTTTTCGTAGAGACTTTTCTAAAAGCTTTTCGGACTTGTTGGCATAGAATGATATTTCAAGGTCATATTTGAAAACCTGATTGTCATCATCTTTATATTAGCATTGTTTTGCTTTTATTTTTTGAGAAATGCTACAATGTTAAAAAGTTTCAGAATTAAAATTCACTTCTTAAATATCAACTCACTGAAATAATTTGATGTAAATAAACAAGTATAGTAGTATAGGCAGTCACCTTATAGTAATGTGTCGTCCCTCTTACGCTTAACATATTTGCTGCACAAAGAACGCCACAAATCACGGTCAGACATAGCTGACAAGGAACTTTTAAAAATGACAATTCACGATACAAAACATGAAAATATACTACTTGCCGATAGCCTTGTTGAAGCATGTCTTTCTGTTGCCAGTGAAAGATGTCATGCAGCGGTTGAGGCTGAGGGGCATACGTCTCTGATCTCTCGATATGGCCCAAAAAAAGACAACTCAAGATTGAACAAGCTACGAGAACAAGCTAACATTTCTTAAAAAACACAAGCAAAAATATGCGAATTGAATTTAAAGATAATTACATCAGGGTTTCAAATGCGAGATATTATTATGAAACATAATCATTCAATCAATCAATCAATCAATCAATCAATCAATCAATCAATCAATCAATCAATCAATCAATCAATCAATCAATCAATCAATCAATCAATCAATCAATCAAGTTGAGAACCACTTGTACAGATCTCAAATTTTTATTTTATGCTGATGATTTAGTTTTGTATTCCTCTAGTAAAGACGCCTTACAGAGCGGACTCAATGTTTTATTTAATTGGTGTAATGAAAACCAGCTGTTTGTAAACCTCAAGAAAAGCAAAATAGTAAAGTTTAGAAAAGGAGGTGCACTCAAGAAAACAGATACCCTTATTTATGGAAATGAAATCGTGGAATTTGTCAAGTCATAAGATTACCTTGGTGTATGCTTACAACAAACATTGACATTCACACAACATATATCAAATAAATTTAACAAGTCTATGGTAACTATTGGTGCCCTGCAAAGCCTCCCAAGAGTGTCATTGACAACAGCTTCAATGTTTTTCTATATGAAAGTTTCTCCTGTTATTACTTACGCCTTCGAAGTCATAGCTCCATGTTTAAAATTAAATCAGCTCGTCTATCTTGATAGAATAAAAGCAGCATATTTGAAACGTACTCTTAGTGTCCACACAAATTCATCAAACACATTGATGTTTATTTTCTGTAATACACCTTCGTTTGTTGAATACATCAAGAGTCAATACCCTTTCCAAACAAATACTATTGAATTATATAGCAAAGCACGCAATCAAAAAGTATATACGCTGTTATCTGGTGATTATATAAACGCACCTATTCTAAAAACTCCAAGACATGCAACCAAAGCAACCGAAGTTATATTGCTAGATTGTCCGTTCACGGCTTTCATTATGAAATATGCACTAATAAAGTGTTCCATAAGCCTATTGGAAAGCTGCTACTGTCAAGAGTGCAAAGGAAATGCAAGTGATCTCTATCACATCATGAAATGTCCAGCAATTCTTTCATGTACCCAATAAATCAAAAACAGAGAAGCTTTATAAAAGAAAAAAAAATTAAATAAAATAAAAAACATTAAAACAAAGTATTAATAAGATGTATACGTTTTGATTGATACGACAGTCCAGTAGTTGTTTATCAGCATTCCATATTAGTTTGAAATCTTTATTTATTCTTCATTATTAAAACGACGTTTTCTGTAAATATTTCTTGTTGATTGTGCGTAATATCTGTTGCATGTTTTGATAAGGCATTATTTGTGTGATGTTCAAGCGAATCAAAATATATGGGAGAAGGAGAATTACGTCTGCTTTCGATATATAAAATGACACGATTTAACATAACATTTGTATTTACTTGCCAAGAAGATTCCAATTTTGCCAGAATATGGGATTATAATTAATGTCTATAACGCATATTATTATGATGATTGTATTCAGTATATTTCGTTTGTAAATATCATCGTTGACTGACTTGACACCTTGGAAATAGTTATGAAATGTAACGGGTTGCTCAAGCCCTACCAGAGGAAACGAAATTTGATGTCAAGAAGCCAATTAGTTGTTGGAATATCAGCGATAAATAGGCGGAATATTCTTGTAAAACCAATTGACAATAAATAACGACTATAGCAAATCCTCACCAAGTTCAGAAAACTTGAAAACTATAGCTAAACAAATCCACGTCGGGTTCACCATTTATAGGGTTCAGACATAGATAAAACTGCATAGCTATTACGTGTGATGTATTTAGGGTGTTGACCCTACAACGGTTACAAGGAAAGAGAGAGATTACATATTACAGCTGATTATCTACATGAACTGATAAACGGAAGTTACAATATATATAAGACAACAAACAAACCACTACAAATCTGATAATTTTAGTAGCAACTATTTAGTTCTCAATCAGTGGTAACAAAATGGTAAACAAATAGAAAGGTCAATAATTTAAAACAGTAACGAGTTGTTATTTGGTAAATCAAAGATATTTACAGATTAGGTATTAATTATTAATATATAGAGAAATATGTTTATACGACCTTATATTGCTTCAATATAGCTTAATCATGTAAATAATCCAAGCATAGGCCTACGATTCAAGCGGTGGTTCGATATAATAATATAGTATTTCCACACGCCCTTGATAACAAATTCCACAATAAATTCCTTTATAACTCCAGCAATAATAACAAATAAATCTTTCCCTTGAATAAAGTACTTTAAACTCATTATTCTCCTTAAACTAGTAAGAAATAAACGGTATTTTACTAATTTAATTTCAACTGCGTCATCAATTCGGTGCAACGACGAGAATAATACTACGACAATAATCGACAATCATACGAATAAAGCAATTAACACCAACGTGCAAACAATAAAGTGGGAATAAACCTCCAGACTATCTTTACATATGTAGTAGAACACGAGGTGACAAAAACAGTGTCGTATTTTTTTTTCGATTTGGAAATTATTTCTTTGTGAAAAACGCCTTCAAAGTGGTGTTTTGACTCAAATTTCGCTGAGAAAAAAGGGATTGGATCTAGCTTTATGACGACAAAGTCACAAGTCGTGCAGTTTGTCTGACAGACTTAAGCCCGTTTTCCACTGCACAAAAAATGTCACGCGAAGCGACATTCCTGAGATTGCGCATGCGGAGTAGTGGTCTTCTGACGTCAAAATGTCGCCATGCGATGTCGCCACATGTCGCCGAGAGAAAAAATGTAGTTCGAAAATTTTTAAAGTATTCTAATGTCGCCAGAGCGCAAAATGTCGCAAGCCAATCAAATAGCTAGTTATTTTGAGATGATTCGAAATGAGACTAGAATGTCCAGACTTATGTCCCAAAATTGAAATTGAACATTTCGCCCTTTTCAAAATATTCAAACTTTCACATTTATTTCAATTGATTTAGTACTTTGTAAAGTCTTTTATTGTGATCAATGTGAGTTTGAGCATTGCGAAGAACATTTAATAATTTGCAGAATTGCAGACATACTCAAACAGATTCTGAACAGCTAAGAATTATTCATAACAAGTTGAAACCCGTGAGCAATAAGTGGAGTTTATCTTTGAAACTTTTCCTTTCACACTGTTCTCGCAAAGCCCAATAAACATAAGTTATCTTCTTATAACAAAATATGTATAGTCCAATTCCTGGTAATAGTTTATTTGTAAGCAAAACATTTGCTCACTGCCTTCCATTATTAGTATTTAAATTGCCAACAAACGTTATCGTTGAAGGCAGCCATATTTTGTTTAATTGGACTACGGCGCTATAAAAATCGAAAGAATTCTCATTTGTGTGGAAATCACTAACGTTTATCGATCGACATTCTTCACGCGACAATTGTCTCTGCGCGCGACATTTTTGGTGCAGTGGAAAACCGGCTTTAAGAGTGGGCTGATCACGCGACGTTATCTTTGAGGTGACCTAGCTCCGAGAAGTCACACAACAAAAATTTCTTACAAGGCTGAGCAATGAACAAACATATACACTCGCGAATTACGTAGATAAGATGCAATTTGTGATTTCAGGAGCAGAATAAAATCTATTGCATCGTTCAATCGAAATAATTTCTCGTAGCGTCATTAAGCGCGATGAATCTGATATAGATTTCAGATCAACACAAATGTCAAGCTGTGCGAGTGTTCCTTTGTGACTATTCTAATGATACATATTAGTTACGTATTCTGTGTGACCGCAATACTTCTCAAATCTTAATTAGTAGACACGTGCCCTTCGAAATAGCTTTATCCTACGCTATATAAGTTATAACTATTTTTAACTCTATCTGCAATTTGTTCTTGAGTAAATATTTCTACAAGATATCCTTTTCTTGATCTAAATGTGAATGTAAACTGACCCGATTTGCACAGGCATGCACAGACGACTTTTCCTCGAGATAGTTGGTACTGCAAAGTATTAATTGTACTTTTTCGGAATTATTCAAGTATTACTAAATTATTAAATAGGCATTTTTCAATTATCATTTCAAAGTTTAAGTTTGAAATTGATGTTTGTCTGGTAAAACTTAAACCATGTAATCGTATAGTTTATACGACTGTAGATAGATATATTATACTCAATAGTCTAACAAAGTGTTCATCATTCATTCACCAAGCATTCAATTATCATAAAACGATTGAAAATTCTTCAGTACATTACACTGTAGAATTCTATAAAATATCGGAAAATAGTACAAAAATGATATGAGGGCTTGGACGTTCTTATTCAAGTTTACAGCCGTATACTATAACTACGGTGATGCATATTCTATCATTTTTCGGTTTTGCGGTATATCTTCATTGCATAAATTGTTATCCTCTCTATCAACGTTATCTGATTAACAAAATTAGGGTTTTGCAATGTGAAGTCTCGTTCCTGATTATACATACGCAACCAAATTTTTTACCAGTCTAGTATTCATTCCTTTGGCTAGAAAGTAGAACATGTTAGCATCATGTCACAATCTGTAGTTTATAGGATGTGGTAATGTACAGTCTGTAATTTGTAATTTGCACAAAATACCTTTCTACAGAGACGATAAATCAGATGGGCAGATTCGTTTCTGTGAAAAGATCACTATAAAACTAACGGTTATGGTGTTCTTATAGCGTTTCCCACCATACGTTATGATTTTACCCTCAAAAGAATACTCCATTTTCAGTTCAGACATATGCTTACAACAATAAATTCTACTTATCTAGCTATTGTGGTCACCAGAGAATCTTTTGATATGTGTTAAATATGTGTGAGAATATAATGTCAAAATATAATTAATCTGTATAACGCGCGCTACGGATGAAACATTTTCTGATTTTTATTTTCTTCAAATTCGTGAACTTCAAAATCATTAAATCATCTGGAATTTTGCTACTCTTGAGTTTATATGTTCTTCCTTACCTCAATTTTGTGGTAGAGAAAAATAGATTGCCGTTACAGAGCTACGCCATCTCAAACGTAAACCGCACGACTTGTTGAGCCAGTACACGACTTGTGACTTTGTCGTCATAAAGCTAGATCCACTCCCTTTTTTTTCCTCAGCGACAGTTTGGTCAAAACACCACTTTGAAGGCATTTTTTACCAAGAAATAATTTCCATATCGAAAAAAAAATTACGCCATTGTTTTTTCACGTCGGGTTCTACTACATATGTAAAGATAGTCTGGGGGTTTATTCCCACTTTAACATATAAATCGATCACAGCAAAAGTTGATGAAACAATGACTTGGTGGCAATATCTTTACACAAATCAGACGTTTTCTACACAATCGATCAATCATCAATCAATCAATCAATCAATCAATCAATCAAAGCTTGATAAGAAAAGAGAATGGTATATATCATCAAAGATTTTTCAAATTTAAATTTATTAAAATGAAATTTAAATATAAAAAAGAGAACATTTAATTGCTAGAAGTCAAAAAATTATGCACTTGTACTTGGAATTGTGATTGATATAGTAGATCGATAATTAATTTGTATGTTAACATGAACCATGAAATGATCAGTGTTTGAACAAAGACTGATGTATTTATATAGTGATGATATCATTCTTCGTAACATAACAAAGTAAGAAGATAACATAGATAACATAAAAGTACTTTTTTCCAAAGTTTCCATCTAAAAGTGGCTTTAAAGTGTTCCATAAGCTTGGATTTAACAACACCAAGGATTGTGAACCACACATGTCAAATTTTTATTGGTCTGATTCGAAGAAGTTTGATTAAGATTTGAGTTTCTTTTCCGTGGCATCACTCAGGCAATGGCCATGTGGTCATTTATAGGTTGCTTTTAAAGGGACTATGCAGACCGGCGGTCTTCTTTATTGAAAAGTGAGTTCACTTTTCAATACTCGTTTTCATGTCAGCTGTCTTCTCTCTGGTGTTCAATGTTTATGGAAAATGAAAAGCTGCATGACGCCATCTTGCCTCGTGTATTTTTCCACGGCGCTGACTAGTTTTCTTGAATTGATATAGTTGCGATCTAATTTTAATATTTCATGGTATGTCCAAATATTCTAAACACTATTTATCGATGCAATCAAATGGAAAGACTGGAGAAAAGTGATAGAAAGTAAAGATCAGAAATATCTGAAGCGGAGACAGGACCTCAGCTCAAAGCTACGGAAATCTGTCCGTGCAAATGCAATGACAGTATGCGTGTGTTGAAATTTACAAAAACAAAAGAAAACTACAAATTTCTGAGAGTCATTCAGACTCTCGATTTGCTCTGGTCTTTATAAAAAATATTTATTATCTGGATATTGTAATCAAGGTAACTTATACTGTGATGTTGCCATCCATGCTTAGGTCTATGCTTCGTAGATTAATCGGCTATTCTATTCGGAATTGTAATCATATTTCCGAAAGATGTTAACTACCTAACGTATATGTATATTGATCAACAATTGTCCATATGCCAAATTGTCAATCGTTAGCATATAGTACAATTTACTGGACTTGTTGAACTTGCCGTTGATTTAGTCTTTTTTGAAATTGTTGAATAATAAAAACTTGTTTAAGTTTTTTGAGCTGATTCGTTTTATATATTGTCGTATTTTTTCTGACTTCAAAGTTATAGATATATAGCCTGCACAACCATAAAATGCGGTAGGCCCTTATTTAATGCAATTTGTGATTTATTATTGATTCCTGTCCTTCAGAGTTTCTAGCAAAATCGAAATTAATTATGAAATAGGAATAAATGTTTAGGCCATGCTATCCTCGACCTCGCAGCTTTCAATCCAGCCGACCAAAATGCGAAGTCGATGTAGTGACGTACAATAAAATTTGCACCCAAAAATATCCATAAGGGCTGCCGGTCTGCATAGTCCCTTTAAACAAATTGAATATGACCTTGCTGAAATATTTAAAATATCCTTAGAATATTTATGTCGGTTTATGAATAGCAATATAATTGCTGTTTTTTTCTGAATCGCATAAATAACTGGATAACATATTTAATAATTTAGTTAAATCAAATCGTTCTTCAAATATAAAATTAATCATTTTTATCTTACTGCATAGTATTAGCATTAGTATAGTATACCGCATTGCAAACGCATTTTTATCATCATCATTTATTCTGGGCATTCTCATTGTTGAAGATTTTATACAGTAAATAAAAATTTTGAGAATCAATTGACAAAGTCAATTTCTTACATTAAGAATGATTGAAAGAAAGTTAATAAC
Organism: Haliclystus octoradiatus; assembly: GCA_916610825.1. Lineage (NCBI taxonomy): Eukaryota > Metazoa > Cnidaria > Staurozoa > Stauromedusae > Haliclystidae > Haliclystus > Haliclystus octoradiatus. The sequence continues at coordinate 11,709,038 of OU744450.1, forward strand.
GTTCTGTAAAAATTCTATTAATGTTTGATGTAAATAAGTGACGTGCGTAGTCAATTGGTTATATACATTGACATTCTGACCTTTGAATTAAATGACCAACATTCTGAATTGTTGTTGGAATAACAGTTACTTAATGTGATTTACATTCTAGACGGTTCTTATGACGCTGTCAGAGCATTCATGATTTTGGCCATCATAGCAGAAATTTCTAGCTTGATCTTGTCCATCTTGAGAGTATTTAAAGTTGTTACCTTCAACTTATTTATTCCTGCTCTTGCTACATCAGCTACTGGAGGTAAGAGTCAACGAATAATTTGAATTAAAAAGGATCTCTTTCTTCCCAGGCATCACTCAATTTCATATATAACATTTCAAATCGACGTCGAGTCGCTGTCATTCACATTGATCTAATATCCTCAGAACTGTCCTCGACTTCCATGTCCAGGCAAAGAATATCACAACGTAGTGACGGCATCAAAATGAAAAATTTGATCGCACCTCATGGATCTTGCATTAAATATTTTATTTCATGTATTTACATCATTTGGACATTTGATCATTGAGCACCCCGGGGGCGGGGGGGGGGGCTACTTCGGTAATGTTAGACTGGGGTATGCGTGTGCCATTTTCAAAAATAGAGGAAAACCGTAAAATTTAACAGCAAATGAGAATGAAGACCCAAAATTTCATGTTTTTACGATCAAAACAAAGGAAAAGTACCTAGAATTTTAGAAAATCTCTAAATTGACACCGTAGAATTTTGCTAGAATGGAAAAGGCACAACTTGAAAATGCAGTATGTTCCCGCTTTAACCGATGTATGGAAGCCAGCCTCTCCCGGGTTGAGCACACTATAATGCTGATTCATTTGTTAGAGAACTCAATTTAATCGACCAAATCTGCTAACGCCTCACGTGACCTGAATGCGGTATTTGAGTTTTTCAACAACAGAACGCAATGGTCTCGAGCAACTATTTTTCTCGCATATTCCTTTTCGTAATTTGCTCTTAAATTTGTTATTTAAATGATTTATGGGAAATTGAAGATGGATTCAAGTAGTTTAAGACCCAATTAAAACGCCTGGAATCTTAAAATTTATATATCGGTACTCCATTGACGTCAATTATTCCATCAAAAAGTAGCATTTCTTGAAATAATTATTGTGTTTCGCTACAATTTCAATTCAAAAACAATACTATATGATGGTATCCTGCATATTTAATGTAATGAACAAAAAATTTCATTATTTTACGATCAATATGCCATGTACAGTAGATCATAAACATAGCTGATGACGTAGAATAGAGAAGTCCATGCGTTTTCAAACACTGAGATATGCCGCGCCGTAAAGAAAAAACTAAAGCTTTTCAAATGAACAGTATAATATACAGCAGTCATATTTATAGGGAAGGTAATATAAATGAGCAACACAAGTCATTTTAATGACTCGATCAAATCAGAGTTTCGTGAAATTTTCATCAGAGTCCTCGCGGTTAGTTCTTCTTAAAACATAACTTTTCTGCTAACAAATGTACATATAAGACTTCTACATACCATAAATACACTTTCTAAGTCAGAAATGCTTGGTATTTTATTTAGATGAGCAAAGATTAGTTTAGTTTAAATGCTTGAAAACATCGCAAATCATGACATTTTTTCATTTCAAATTTCATAGTCCATGTACGTAATGTTTCGCTATAACAAAACAATTACAAGATCTTTCCAATTCTTACTGCATATTCATCTCAAGTTTAGCTTAACTTGTTTTGTTTTCCTTGTAGTTTCTCAAATGCTCTCAAACCATTTTTCAAAATCCATAAAACATTTCGGTTCCAATTTTACGGTCATCCACAGCTATCAAAGTTGGTACAGCTTCCCTTTAAATAAAGTTTCATCACTCCAAAATCGACATCCACACATCGAATAATATTCCTCCAAATACTAAAGATTGGACAGATCAACTAAATAGGTAGTTTGAAATATTTTTCATGAGATCAAATAAGTACGACCTTCTCGTACAACAACAAGGCGCGAAAGGACGTTTGCTCGAAAATGCGCCAAGAATCCCGCATCTGGGTCACGTGATCAGGAAATTGAAGAATTAACCGATGTGATCTATTCAATGTGTCTTTTCCCAGGGGAAATATATTAATGTACAGTATATCGTATTATTGATTTATCTATAGCTATCTGTGCTCTTATTGGGCTTGCCATATATGCTGCAAAGTTTGCGAGTTTTGGATGGATGTTCTATATTGGTTGGTTATCTGTCGTTGTTGGGGCTGTCGGTTCTGTTGTCATGTTTGTATTTGACAGAAACCAAGAATGATGAAAAAGACTAAAATGGAAATGCTATTAGTACTATGTCGTATTTTCTAATCTATAGTGGCCTGTAAACAAATGGTTAGCATTGTTTGAGCAAATGATTTGTATTCTATTTTTAATTTCTGTTCGATTTTATTTGTTAACTCGTTAAGGTATGTAGAACATACGAGTATTTTTTGTATACAAAATTTAGATCACCGTTGTAGTTATAAAATTTTTTTAATTATACTTGATCTTGTTACTGGTAAGGTATTGATTTCTGCAGCTTAGTCTCGTTTGATTTTAAACCGTCTATAACTCAATCATGTGGTTCCGAATGTAACTATGAGATAGCTATGATATAATACTATTAGTATAAATAACTTAAGATGGAAGATGTAACGTAACTAGAAGGCCCTAGAAACGTGCATGTATTCTAGCAGAGGGCATATTCCAATATATATCTGAGAGGCTACAAAGTAATCAAAAGCATGGAACAGGCAATTGAAAGTATAGTTCTTGGGGGGTCGCACCCTCACACCCTCCTGAATTCCTTGTTGTGTTCCGTTCCTGTTTTTGAACGACGATAAAGTAATGTTAACAAAACCTGCCAGCTATTAAAGGGCTTAAAGCAACTACAGTAAATATAACCAAGGTTCAAGGGTAGATAATACACTGTGATAACTCAGTAAAACTATGCGTGAAAGTTGATCACATTTTTTTGATGGCAAGTCATACCATATTCTGATTGTGCTGCAGAGTGTCATGTTTTGGCTGTATTAATCCACAACAGATTATTATGGCTATATCTAGATGGGCTACAGGCGTTGCGACGAAAGTCCAATACGCCGAATGACGTTTTCGGCGTATCGGAATTTCGGCGCAACAACCATTCGGCGCAACGACAAACAAAGGAAGCGGACATTCCACATTTTCTACAAAGTGAGACAAGATTTAATCACGCTTCTATATAGTGAGACGTGATTTGATCACGTTTCTGTATAATCAGCTATTATTTAATCACGTCAAGTGATCTTGCCGCATCACTAAGTTTCTCGTTTCCGTGTGAGATTGGCAGAATTTTGGCCACTGTCATCATTCAACATGGCAAGTTCTTTTGGGTTTCCAATAAACACTAGCAATGATTTTAAAAGTAATTACTGGGCTACAGGCGTTGCGCGGAAAGTCTCCCTCAAATTAAAATCCAAAACAATTCCCAAGGTTAATTAATGCGGTTAATGTATAGGTAAACATCAATTTCGCAATCGTGTCATTCCTCTGTGGAACTCTCTGCCGGATGAATGTGTTTTGTCAAAACTAGCGCTAGTAAACACTCGTTACTTGCAATATAGATAGTTACATTATAGCTATTCTCAAATAGTATTGAAAGTTTCTGCCAGTACTTTAATTTAATTGGGAAGCGTGTCATAGTCACCGGAGAAAATCACCCAATGATAGCTATACTCTATATACAAGTCATAACATATGTCACCTCCCCTGTATTTAAAGACCACTTGGATATAGTAATTTAGTTTGACAGTGGCTACTGCATTATTGTATTTAGGCCATGCGTCGCATTTCATCGCCACATTGGCCTTCATTGTTGCCCCTTTATTTCATTTTCTTGCAAAATAAAATATGAAAGTAAAAAGATGCCTGCATAAATTTAAATGTTCCGAGAAAACCATAAAATGCCCATTTGAAAAAAGTGTACCAGTTTCTATGTTGATATAACTATATTAATTACTATTATTACCTCACCACTATTAACCAATTAAGTATTTTATAGCTAGCTATTCTGTATTTGCTAAAAGTAATAAACCAATCTTTATTATCATATGTTATATGATTAAGGAAATTTATTATTATTTATGAAAATACAATGTAATCCAAAAACGCTAGTTTTGAGAGAATATTATTTGATAGAACTTGTGTGATAATTCAATATGAGAAATGAAGTTGCTTATTTAGTATATTTCATAAATAATAATCAATCATAAACAATAGCTACAGTAGTTCAGTGTTTTCTTGAATTAGTGCTGATATCTCACGAGTGTATGTACCTGCAATGTTCTAGACGCACTCCATTGATGGATTAGCTTTAAATTCAAACTGATGATAATAATTTATTTTGTAGTTCATTGTGTAATAAGCTTTCAAAAATTTCAATAAAATTTTAACAAAAAATTAGATAAATAAAATGAGTCGAAAAAGAGGCATACTAATTGTAAGATACTTGCCTGATGTTCGCCGTACGGCGTGAAACTCGGAGTAGCGTGAACAGGATGTCTCTTTTTTGACTCATTTTATTTATCTAATTAAATCTCTGATATTTATCATTGAGCGCTATACTTACACAAGTGTGGATAACTTCACATCTATAACAAATTTATAACAGATATATATAACAATAACAACGGAAACATTTTGTATAGACTGAAAACGTTGCTTTCTCTACATTTTTCCTTGAGAACGTTTTAGTCTGTATACCAGGCTATCTGGCTTCCAAGTATTTCTGCATACAGATCACAAAGATTCTTTATATCGATCCGTGATAACCACCGTGACGAACTGACTATCGGTGCAGTGTGATTCGGTGCAACGACCATCCGGCGCAACGGACTTTCGGCGTATCGACCTTTCGGTGCAACGACCATTCGGTGCAACGGCCCTTCTGCGCATCGCTTTTCGGCGCAACGGACTTTCGGAGCAACGGACTTTCGGAGCAACGGACTTTCGGCGCAACGGCCTTTCGGTGTAGCGGTCTGAGCGCAACGACAATTCGGCGCAATTGACTTTCGGGGCAATGATTTTCGGCGCAACGGACTTTCGGAGCAACGACCATTCGGTGCAACGACCATTCGGCGCAAAGGACTTTTGACGCAACATTTTGAAAGTCTTAAGTCTAAAGTTTGAAAGGACTTAAGTCAAATGTGGGACGTATTTTATATTTACTTGGTTGTGAGACACAAAACATTGGAATTAATCCTTTGATTGACCCGAAAAGGTTTTCATCATACTCAATTAAATATTGTTTATCAATCCACTCATCTAACTTCAAATTGAAAGCAGATTTTATGTTTGCGTTCATGTAATACTTTGATATAACAATTTTCATTACACCAGGTGGCTCATTATCTGTCCAGTTCCATTTTATTATCCAAGATTTCCCATTAAAATTAGCAGTAAAATTTTGAACTTTTACGGCAAGTGTGGCGTTATCAGTACAAATACTAGTTGCCACAAAAGAAGGGGATAACGGAAACGTAAACTCTCCGTTTTCAGTGATAGTTAATCCTCCAAAGGCACCGATAGCGTCCATTCCTAAAATAATTTGCACGCCATTTAACATAGTACTAACCACCAAGCAGTTGAGATTAATACCCTTTTTATTTACAATTACATTTAAGTTAGTTTTACCAATAGCAGAGACATTAATATCGTCCATGAGTGTAATTGAAATACCACAGTTAGTATCAACATCAATCTCTTTTACATAATTACTTAAAATCACGCTTCGTGAGTATCCTGTATCGATAAGTCCTTTAAGAACATAGCTATTCACACTCACGTTACACGTTGGCAGCTCATTTGACATTTTGGGGCCGCCAAAGAGTCCGCAAATTGAGCGACGGCCCCTTTCCCGTTTCCCGAAGTTTGTGAGTTTTGTGGGCATTGTGAGCTTACATGACCTTCTTGACCACACGCATAACAAATCACGTTATTCTGTTGTGACAACCGAGTTCTACAAAATCGTGCAACATGCCCTACCTTTCCACAAAAGTAGCATTGGTGATCATCTTTCCTAGTAGCCGTTGTACCAATTGTTGAGCAGATAATGTCTTCCATATTATATGCACTTTCAATCAACACCCGAGCTTTTGTAACCAACTCGGAGTCCGACGCATCTAACATCGAATGGAGCTGTTTACTTACTTCTTCCGTTAACCCTGTAACAAAAGCAACTCCAGGTGCACAAACCCCTGATAGAGTACTCAATCTTTTGAGTTCTGAATAATAGTAATCAATGTTCTCATCCTTTTTATACAATCGAGTTTTCAATTGTTCAAATGCAGCGAATTTGGATAACGAAAACGCCTTTAACAATGTTTTCTTTACCAATTCCAAATCAAGTTTACTAGCTTCATCCATTTCATTGTACACAAAATACGCTGGTCCACGTAACAGCAAAGGTATAGTCAAAACCTTATCAACATTTGAATAACGCCTTTTAATACACGGATCGCTTTGAATCTGGTTAGCCATACTGCCGCATCGCTCTCACAAGTCTAACTACTAACCACATCAGTTATCTTTAACTTTATAGATGAATTAGAGGTCATATAGCCAGAGAACCAATTGGACTCAGCACAGCACCAGATGTATTTAATATAGACCCACTTTCATTAGAATTTGCCATGGCCCGTAAGCTTGTAATAGAATCCGTTCAGAAGTATAACACCAATAAAACACACAAATCAATCCAATAATAACAATATATAATAACTCAAATATTCATCAACAGTTCAGCAGTATTGATAAGTCTAATAAAAACACTTCGTATAAACTATATCGTCACGTTAACTTTACTATTCCTTCTTCTATCAACTCCTCGTTCCTTCTAACGCACATATCGTGATATATCGGTAATGTCAATTCAAGAAATATGATCCGTGTCAATCAATGTCAGTTGGGCTTAATATTACACTGATTCAAAAGTTCATGTTTGTGTTTACTTGATACAAGAATATTGGGGATGGAAAGAACGGGAAGAGATTTGTTAGTATTCAAAATCGAAATTTATTACCGAAACAAAATGAAATTATAACACCAGGTGAATTCGTTTTTTAATACGGAAACTTTGATCATTGACTCCAAATTATGTTTGTAAACACGTAGGCTTCGTCTAAAAATAGTTAGTTACATACCTATGTATGTTTTCTATTGCATTGTTTTTCTGTAGTATTTATGCACCTAAATTGTAAAATTTAGAATCATATGAATGTAATTAGTGTTGATTTGAAAGTACATTTTATCCAAGTTGTTTTGATTTGCGTCAAACTTCTCAGGCAGATAATCGGACTGTGACTCCCATTCCGCTATTTATTTGTGAGCCGTATACATTTGTTGTCTATCTATAGCCATAGACTTTGCGTTTCGACAAGATAGTAAGAATTGAGATTTGTTCAAAACTGAAATTGATAAACCAGACTATTTTTTCGAGCTTTCTGTCGTGTCTTTCCGTAGAAACAGCCACGAGGATAATCCTCTGACGTGGACCCTGACGTCACTTTCCAGAGGATTAGCCTCGTTTTTTGTAATCCAAACAACAAAACAAAACAAAGGCTGCTAGGGTAGAGACGAATGGTCACCCCAAAAAGTCTCTGACGTCACATCTCCAAAACGAGACTACCCTTTGGATTGTATTTCCTTTGAATCTCATCAAATCCGAATTCACTCACAACTCAATCAAACTATTTGACTGACATGGCGGTCCACAATTTTAACAAATGTCCTTCACTTTATTTTGTAACCATACCGCCAATTGATTTGGAATAATTATTAAATAGATTACTTGTTTTTGTTGTCGATGGATTTAAGTTTTGTAAAATGGGATATTTTGCTCTACTGATGCTACGTATTTATTATTCAATTTATTTGTAAGACTGATTATGAAGGCAGAATTTAGAAAGCGACGTAACAATTAATGCCTACAGATTGGACTATTTTCAAGTCTATTATAGCAAGATATTATCTCTAATTTCTACAAATAATGTTTTCGGCTTTATTACTATACTACCCAGGTAATTTATAGGATCATATCCATGATTGCAAGGAACTATTATAATGAGTGAGCATTCAGTTCGAGAAAGCGCGCCTTTTGGCGCCATTATTTTACCACAACTTTTTGTATAGAAAGCGGAAGAAATTTAATTTGGATGTCATAGGTGACCAAGTAACAGGCAATGCCTATAGAAACACGGTTTTACTTCCCTCCAATAACAATCGATAGTGAGAAAAATTAAACTAACATATTTACTCGAAAATATCTGATTCATAATTGGATACTTATTTGATTTATGTCAAAACTTAAACACGCCATCTTTTTTGTGGGGATCACTATTCACGAATCAATTTATTTCAAAACAAAAGTGAAATGTAAACACTGTTCATTTTGTTACAATTGCTTGAATACTTATCAAACGTATAACACCATCATATATAATGCATAGCTTTGATGTTTGAGCTGGTATGAAAACGGCCTTGACAGGAAGGAGGATGAAGTTTGGCTTCCAGTATGTGAAAAATTGTTCCAAATAAATAATTACTTATACATCATATAAAACTTAACATCCACAATGTTGATGCAAGGTTCAATAAAGTAGCACTACAAAAATTGCAAAATATGTAATAAAAATTTGATTGTAAATAAAGTCAAAGTTGGTGACAGTTGTTAGAAAAACTGTTTTATCGCCATGACAGTTCGACAAGATCTTTCAAATATTATTTCGGATTTGACTCCAGAAGTGAAGTTCAGAATTTCAGATATAGAAAGATTTCAATCTTAATAGTGACTTCGTTTTGGAGATGTGACATCAGAGACTGTATAGGGTGACCATTCGTCTCTACCGGCTGCTAGTCATTCGAAACTCTTTAAATCCAATTCATTATTATAGAATACCAAAAAGACCCAATAGTTCCCCCCTAGTTGCCTGCCGTGTTCCGCCATATTATCGTATAACATCCTTCCACGCTTGAACGCTAGATAAATCGTACCAAACGATCATTAGTTCTCCAAAATAGTTTCGATAAGGCTCTTACATACTTATTGCCTAGACATTGGCAAAAAACACGGTCAAAATCTCTTCATAAATCACAAATGCTCAAATCAGGCATACAAATCTAAACTTCAAAAGTAATAAATTCGATTAAATTGTCTTGTAACCTCTGAACTCTGTAACCTTTGTTGAATGTTGATTGACACTCTAGACTCCAGGCTACAGACTTTTCGATTGTTTGTTGACCAAAATTTGTCAGCGCAAGAGCAAAAACAATGGGACTGACAGCCATTGGTCGATCTACACAATGGAAATTACAATGGTAAAGTTGGTAGACCTCAATCAACTTGCACCTTGCACCAGCAAATAGATTATCGTAACAAAAATGATAACAAACATTTCTACAGTTTACCAGGTCTGTTTTTAGCATTTTTGTAGGGATTTTGGCCATGCTTATTGCAAGTGCCTCACTGTCTAGACAAGCAGCATGTAAGAACCTTCTAGAAATTAGCAATCGTTTCAACGGATTTTCCGAGGCAAAATTTGTCAAGTTTAAAAATTATTGAAGAGAAAATAGCGGCAAAGTGATGTCGATAATCATGTAGCTAAATACTTTCCACTTTTATTTTATTTAAATTGTCCAACAGCATGCCAGATAATGCTATTTCGTTGCCAGATTTCGAAGGGTTGAATTAATGAAGAATTTAGATTTTGATCCTGTATTAAGGTCTGCGCGCAGGCTATTTTCCAACATCGATTCAGGAATATACATCATCGCCATGCGAAAACACGTCATCGCCATGTGAAACACATCGTCGCCAAGCGAGACACATCATCAACATCTGAATCGAATTTTGACCGTAATTCGGCTTCATAAACTTATATACAATGCTTCAAGATCTATATCAGCACATGTCGGCTTAGATGGCACTCATTTAATCACCTTTGAATTTAGTCTATGCCCCTTCCTCTGATCAAAATTACATTCTTTGTCTAGATTTCTTTTAAATTATTGAGACATCACACTTTTCATTAGTAATTGCTCAATCATGAGGTCTGGCGATAACCGAGCGGAGTAATGATTAGTTTGGCGTGTTGTATGATAACTATCACTGAATGGTTTAATAGATCAGGTTGATTAGACTCGACACTCTTTGCAAATGAATATAAATCGATTCAGTGACTAGCAGTCAAATGTATCGCCTTGTTAAATTGACATGTTGATATATTTGTAAATGAAAATTTATTAAAATCTGTTTCATCAAGTTTGTTTGATTGAAAACGTCAAATATCAACTTGACTTGGTGCCTGTTTGAAAAACATACGGCGAGGAGAAAGGGTCGGCGCAAAAATATGGCTCATTCCAAGTCTGCTTCAGTCAAACTCAACTAAATAAACAATATTATGAAACAGATAATGTGTGAAATTAGAAATGGCGCAAAACTTCAGCTTAGGAAAAACAAGTATTCCAGTAAGGCAGTAAGGCTTGGTTGCACTAGGATAATCATCACATTCCATCGATAGTTCAGTTCCATTAATATTATCCCTTCTACCAATTGTATACTTCCTAAAGTCATAATTCCAACTACATAAAGGATTACCAAGTGATAAAACATGTGTATCTGTAGATATGAATGATGAATGAAGAGTAATGATAATGCGTTCTTGTTTCATGCGTATACATGAAAGTGAGACTCTATAAAGAAGGCTAGGTCTTGATAAATAGTGCTGTATAACTAACATTGAGTTAGTGTACTTTATCCATGTGTTGGTGTTGAGCTGTTCCTTGGGTTGGACGAAAGTTGATAATTGATTACATTATAGATTACTTATTACGTATTACTTTTACTTATCAAGTGTCATTTTCTGAGTTATTTTACTACAAGCCATGTCAGTAACTTCTACTGTTAGTTCTACAACGATTACTTCTACTATTTCATCTGGTGGTTCTTCAATATTTGGTGCGTTTCATCGTTTAAAATTACGTGTGTTTAAAGAAAATGAAAATATAGATCGCTATTTTGCTGACGTCAAAAGGTTGTGTACTTTGGAAGGCATATCGTGCCATGGAGTGATCAAATGCAGAGTCAATAACTAAAGCACATGCATTGCTTGAAGCACGTGACGTGGACAATACTGTTGCTGTTAATCTATCAGCGGCTAAGCGTTATAATTATACGAATAATACTGTCAATAACGTTGAAAGAGTTGTACTGCGTACGTGTTATGCATGCCACTCCAAAGGGCATTTTGCTAAAAATTGTCAAACGGTACAAATAGACCGCGGGTATCAAAATGAGTATGGTGAGATGAAAACATTGGTCATATGGCTTACGAATGCCCCAAGTTTCAGGGAAACGGACAGTGGACCGCAGTAGCTTCTGTGGATACTACTGCGGTCCAAAACTAATAAATACATTACCAAATGGAACTTTAGTTAATTGTTTACTGGATACTGGATGCTCGTGGACGGTAATTTCACGTCGCTTAGCAACGGGTATGTGTTAATGTAATTCTTTTATTAAAATTACTGTGATGGATGGTAGTACAGTTAAAGTAGAAGGAGAGGCAAATGTTACATTGGAGAGAAATGAAAAATCTGTTATGAGAAATTGTTTAATCGTTGAAAAGATGTTAACTAATATAGATGCAATTCTTGGAATGGATGTTATCACTATGTCTGGAGGGTTTTCTATATCGGCTACTGGGCAACCTGAATTTTGTTCGGTATCAAAAGTAGTTCCTTCTTGTAATACTATTATTGAGAATAAAGATATATTTGTTGAGGATGATAATTTTACAGCAAGTTTTAATGGTGAAAGTTGGACAGTGTCCTGGCTGTGGAAAGATGGTAAGGCACCCAATGTATTGTATACCAAATATAAAAAATTGTATACGATGTGATTATATGAATGATTCCATTAGACCAGAATTCAATAAAAAGTTAGACGATTGGATTGATAAGGGCTACTTAATTCAATATGATGCTACTAAATTTGGTGAGGCAAAAGGGTTAATACCTATGTTTAGTGTTCGGCAACAAAGTAAAAACAAGGTTAGACCCATATTTGATTTCTGTGAATTAAATCATACAGTAGATGTATTTATCGCTAAAAGTGATGCATGTTCAGATAAATTACGTAAATGGCGACAATAGGGCTCAATTCAAATGTACTATGATTGATCTACAAGATGCTTATCTTCAGTTGAATGTCAACGATAAATTTTGGCCATATCAAACTATTTGTTATAAATCAAAATTGTGGTGTCTAGCGAGAGTGGGTTTTGGGTTAAATATTATCCCAATGGTTATGACAACGATTTTACAGCATATATTGAAATGTGATGAATTAATTTATAATGGAACAGATTCTTACGTAGATGATATTATTGTGAATACAGATATTGTATCTCTGGAATATGTAGGCGAGCATTTACATAAACATGGTTTAATTGCTAAGCTTACAGAATTGTTAATTAAGAATTTACCTACTCGTATTTTTGGATTAAATGTTGGGATTAAATGTTAGTAAAAATGATGATGATGATGATCATCATTTATTGAGTTACCTATTAAGCCACCACCATGATGGTGGCTTTTTTTCCAAGGGCTCATACATAGTTATACAAATAATTAATAATAAAAAAATTGTTCATACATACTATAATTTTAAATAAATTTCACAAGATTTTGTCAAAGCCGCACTGTCAGAGGTCTCCTTCGTCGAGGATGGCATGGCTGGATTGTATGTAGATATCATTGTTTGTGGAGGACCGTGTTTTAGTGGTGTATGGAGAAGAAAAGAAAGTGGATAGCAATGGAGGAGCCTGCTGAAATTTTATTTTATGTGCCCTGCAGGAAAGCTGATTCAATGTCACTCTGTCTCTAATACCAAGCCAATCTAGTGACTAAGCATCGTTGAGACAGGGGTCCTGTAATTACACTGCATTCATAGAACTCACCCATGTTTTTTAGATAAGCGACAGATGTTATAACATCTGCTAGAACTTTAAAATGACAGTTGTTGTAAACGATGGATCGTTTGTTTGTAATGCGCATGCGCAGTTTATATTAATTTTCTTCTTATATTGTACACTTTTTATGCGCTTGCGCATTAGTTAAATGTTACGCCTAATCGTTTTATAAATCAGTTCGTGTAAGTCTCCCCAGAGTTCGGAGCTGCGCAATTGAAAGTATATGTATTGAAAGTCTTCACCGAGTTGAAGCATTATTAAATTACAGTTGGTTTATCTGCAGTTGTAAAGTATTGGTTGCGGACAAACACGAAGGTATTTATCATACAGATATATTTGTTCGTTAATTAGTATGTATATTTGAATTGATAACTTGTAACATTTACTATTGTTAATTTAGAAAAACCAGTCAGATATTGACAATTTGATATTAAGAAAATACATGTTTGAAAATACAAGAAGTTGGTATTTTGACTGCGTTGATCTCGCCAATGAATTATGCAACCAATCAGTGTAACAGAGTTTACATAAAGTTTTTCTTCCGTCCTGTTCTTGGTCTGGTGATAAAGGTGTTCTTGGTCTGGCGATAAAGGTGTTCTTGGTCTGGCGATAAAGGCGTTCTTGGTCTGGCGATAAAGGCGTTCTTGGTCTGGCGATAAAGGTGTTCTTGGTCTGGCATATGAAGAGAAGATGTCTACTTTAGATGCAAGTCACCCAATGGTTGTTCAGCTGAAAAGACAAGTAAACTAGTTGAACATAATATACGCTGATATTGAGTTATTATTATCGTCAAGAAACTGTAAACAAGAAGATATTGAAACGTTAAAGGAAAGACAAAAGAAATCGTGGAGGCGGTATGCTGCGTGTAACAACGCGTTAGTTAATTTAGACGATAGTGATAATGATGAAATTGGAATTAATCATTTTGAACGATGTGAACTAAATTCGAAATTTGAAAATAAGTTAAACGAATGGATCCCTGAGGCTTTGCCCGATGGCATAGCAAGTAATCGCCATCGAACCTTTGATCCACAGAGAAGTAGCGCCGGTTCGAAATCCGGTTCAGTTAATTGCGATTATGATAACATGTCAATCTCATCAGTCGGTTCTATATCGTCTGTGGCCTCAAGCAAAATGAGGGCAAAACGAGCCGAAAGGCAAATAAATGAGACTAATTTAGAATTTCAATTAGCTGTCGCAAAGGCTAAATTTGAATCAATTAGAAAGCTTAATAATGCACAAACAGAATTAGAAGAGAGTCAACTAGAGTTAATAAACCTACAAGAACAGGGTTTAATTAGTAAGGATGAATTAGATGATAATACAAAGGCTCTCATAGATTCATCGGATAATGCTAACGTTACAAATAATTTAATTAATAACGAAAGCATTGATTTAGTTTCACCGAGTATTGTTGTTGATAATAATATAAAAGTAAATAAGGATAATATTACTAGCAGTAATAATGAAACAAAAATCGTCGAAATTGAACGCAACGAACGTTCAAATGAACATAGTAAGGCCGCCGCAGAACAGGGCGCGCGTGCACAACCAACTGCGCTGGGATTTGAAGCAATTCAGGCAGCCCTAGAAGCAGTCACGAAATTGAGTATTGCTCACGATTTACCAAATATAGCCATTGTTAAATTCAACGGAGACTCATCAACATATCCACGATTCATAAAAAGATTCAATGAAATGGTTATGATGAAGCCCCTAACAGAGGATCAAAAAATGACAAGGCTATTGCAATTTGTAGAAGGCCCCGCAAAAAATGCTGTCGAAGGCTTTGAATTAGCCGCTCCTGGAAAATTAGAAAGGGCACTCAAATTATTAGAGCTTCGATATGGCCAAAAATTCGCAATATTTGAAGTTTGTTTGGAGAAATTGACTAAAAGAAATTCAATAAAATTCTCAGATAAAAAATGGTTTATGGACCTAGCAGATGATTTAAATAAACTTATTGAAACAATGTCTGCCACAAACAACACGTCAGCGATTGGTATTGAAACCATTCGGGAAATTGTAAAAAAGACGCCTAAGTATTTTCATAGACAATGGCAAAAGAAAGCCAGGAATATAACAATTAATGATGCACGTCTGCCAAATATAAAAGACCTCGCAGAAATCGTAAATGAAGAGGCAGTTATGTTGAACGATGCAATATTTGGTTCATTAAGTTTTTCAAGTCATTCAACAAATGAAAATTCTTTCACGAGTGGTAGTAAACCAAAAATGAAATTTTCAACGCTAGCAACAGAAAAAGCGGAAGTCGATTTAGTTCAAAACAATAGTAACGCAAATTCTAGAAACAATGCAAAGGAATGTCCCGTTTGTAAACAAACCCATTCAATCACAGCATGTGAAATATTTAAATCAAAGAGCTTCGATGAAAAAACAAATATAGTGAAGCAAAACAGACTATGTTTTAGATGTTTAAAATTTGGTCACATTGCGAGAAGATGTGATATGAATGCAAAATGTACAGAATCAGATTGTAACGGAAGGCACCATACATTGATGCACAGAAATAACAGAGAATTTCAATCAAATGAATCAAATGTCGCTACGGCTGAATCACACTGTATGAACACGGAGGCCGGTACTTTGTTACAGATTGTCCCAGTTACAATACACGGCAATAACAAAACGGTTAATACGTATGCTGTGCTTGACAGTGCGTCGCAATTAAGTTTTTGCAGCACCACATTGATAAATGAACTGAATTTAAAGGGTGTCAGATGCTCACTTAATCTAACAACGATAAACAAGCAGACTAACAAAGATGCAATCAAAACATCACTTACCGTATCAAAATTAAATCAAGATTTATCTGATAGTTTAGTATTGAATCCAGTGTGGGCCATCGATGATTTCAATGTTGCAAGAAAAAGTCTACATAATCTTGACAGACAAATAGCAACATTTGCACATTTAGAAGGGATTGAATTTCCAAAGGTTGATATAAATAAAGTTACATTGTTGATCGGAGCAAGTTGTCCTGACGCTTTGGTGGCAATCAATCACCGTAAAGGCAAACCAAATGAACCATGGGCTATTGAGACACATCTTGGCTGGTCGCTGATGGGCCCAATGGGGAAATCGACAAATGAAATCAATACCAATGCCAATAACATTGAAGAGGTAGATGGTATATTGCATGAGAGCGTTGCCAAATTCTGGGCAATAGAAACCTACGGAACAAAGTCAGAAAATCCTGAATGGTCAGTAGAGGACAAGAAAGCTGTGGAGATAATGAAGACATCAGTGCAACTAGTCAATGGTCATTATCAAGTAGGAATGCCCTGGAAAAACAACAATCAGATGCCTGATAATATACAAGCAGCAAGGAAGCGCCTACAAAGTTTAAGGAAAAGGCTAATAAGTAGTAATGAGTTATATAATAAATATAAAGATATCTTAGACGATTATTTGTTAAAGGGCTATGCCCGAAAATTGAATGTTGATGAAATAAAAATACATAATGAAAAAACGTGGTATTTACCTCATCATCCTGTGTTAAATGATAGTAAGCCAGGGAAGATCAGGATAGTATTCGATGCTGCTGCTAAATACGAAGAAACATCTCTAAATGATCAGCTATTAAGTGGTCCAGATCAAACAAGCTCTCTCTTGGGTGTACTATCCAGATTTCGACTCGGGAAAATTGCCATATGTACTGACGTCGAGACAATGTTCTATCAAATCAAAACAACCAAAAAGGACAGGGAAGCGCTTCGATTTTTGTGGTGGCCAAATAATTTACAGGAAGAGCCAAGCATATATCAAATGTGTGTTCACATATTCGGTGCTACCTCATCTCCATCGATAGCTAGTTTTGCACTTCGTCAAACAGCAAAGGACAACAGAGAAAGTTATAGCAGCGAAGTTTACGGAAGCGTTTTCAAGAATTTCTACGTTGACGATTGCCTAAAAGCGTTTCAGAACGAAAACGAGGCTGTAGAATTTGTCGAGGGAATCACCTCTATGCTGTCAAAGGGGGGATTCCGCTTAAGAAAATGGCTTTCCAATGATGTTGATGTTTTGGTTTGGGTTTCCCCTGAGGATAAAGCAAAGGTCCTAAACTTGGATTTCGATGATAAGGTAACAGAGAAAACGCTTGGTGTACTTTGGGATATCAATGGAGACTGCTTCAAATTTCAAGTCAAAGCCAAAATAAAACCTCCAACTAAACGTGGTCTTCTGTCTTTTGTGAGCTCTGTTTACGACCCACTGGGATTTGTCAGTCCGTTTGTGTTCAGAGGGAAACAACTGATCCAAGAGTTATGGAAATTAAAGATCAACTGGGATACTGAAGTTCCTGAAAATCACCTAAAGTTATGGAAGACTTGGATGGAAGAACTTCCAAAGCTAGATAATCTGAAAATTCCAAGGAATATTTTAAAATGTAATGTGAATGAGTACAACAGTATACAGCTACACATATTCTGTGATGCAAGTGAGAAAGGGTATGGTAGTGCAGTGTATTTAAGAACATCGAACAGCAAAGCAGTAACCTGCAATCTTGTGCTAGGAAAGGCTAGAGTTTCACCATTAAAAGCGATGACTATCCCAAGGCTAGAGCTTCAAGCTGCAATAGTAGGAGTCAACATGAGTTTGAAGGTAATAGAGGAGCTACAATTGCCTTACGAAAAAGTGGTTTATTGGACAGACTCTACTACGGTAATACACTACATTCACAACGAGTCAAAGAGGTACAAGACATTTGTCGCAAATAGAGTAATGCAAATTAGAGAATCTACAGCGCCTCAACAATGGAGATACGTCCCATCTGCTAACAACCCAGCTGACGACGCCTCAAGAGGCCTGAGAGCCGAAGAAATGCATGAAGGGTGTAGGTGGTTAGTTGGTCCAGAGTTTCTGTTGAAAGGTGAAGAAGAGTGGCCAAAGAATCCAAAAATTGTAGAGAGTGTCATTGAAGATCCAGAAGAAAGAAATTAAGTTCATTCAATTCCCTGTATCAGTGATGACGTCATGACCCAGATTATCAATAAATATTCTTCTTGGAATAAATTAAAGACAACCGTAGCTTGGTTGAAAAGGTATATATCCTACATTCGTCATAAGGTCATGTTAAAGAAACAAGAAGTAGTATCAAAAGAGATGAAAAAGGGGGATGTATCAGCGGAAGAACTAAAGGAAGCAGAAGTTGCAATTGTCAAGTATGTCCAAGGAAGGGAGTTTGAAAAGGAAATTGAGTTGATTGACAGTAAAAAATCGTTGTCAAGGAACAGTAAAATTGTAAAGTTAAACCCTTTTTTAGAAGATGGTGTTTTGCGTGTTGGTGGTCGTTTGAAAAATGCCCCACTTGAATATGATACAAGGTATCCATTGATCCTTCCAAAGTCGCATTACATCTCAAAGTTAATCATTGTAAGTGAACACATGAAGTTGGGTCATGTTGGACAAGAGCATGTATTGTCATCTTTACGTCAAAGATATTGGATCCTTGGAGCAAGAAGTACAGTTCGAAAGTTAGTCAGAAATTGTTTGCTGTGTATGAAGTTAAAAAGGCCCATGGCTCATCAATTTATGTCTGCCCTTCCCTCCTCACGTGTAATGCCCTATTTTCCCCCCTTTGCTAATTGTGGTATTGATTATTTTGGACCCCTTCAAGTAAAGGTTGGAAGATCTATTGGGAAGCGTTATGGTTGTTTGTTTTCTTGCTTCAATACAAGAGCCATTCACATAGAAATTGCGAACAATTTAGAAACAGATTCCTTTATTAATGCACTAAGGCGGTTTATGGCCAGAAGAGGTTCACCGAGATCTATTTACAGCGACAATGGTTCTAATTTTAAAGGTGCTGAAAAAGAGTTGAGTGTTTGGCTAAAGAGCTTTGACCACAAAAAGATTGGCTATTGTCTGAGGAAAGTTGGTACATCATGGAACTTCAATACGCCCTATGCAAGTCATCATGGAGGAGTCTGGGAAAGGATGATACGTAGTGCCAGAAGTATAATGAGAGCAGTTATTGGGGATTCATTATTGGTTGATGAAACGTTAACAACATTTATGGCTGAAATAGAATGCATTATCAACAGCAGACCATTGACAAGTATCAGTGACGACCCTAAAGATTTAGAGGCATTAACACCTAGTCACCTGCTACTACAGATACAATCAGCAAATACACCTCTTGGAGACATAACAGATAAAGATAGTTTATCAAGAAAAAGATGGAGGCAAGTGCAACATTTGACTCAGCACTATTGGATAAGATGGATTAAAGAGTATCTACCGACTCTCCAACGGCGAATGAAGTGGACAGACAAGACAAGCAATTTCAAGATTGGCGACCTAGTCCTAGTCAAAGATGAAAATAAGCAGAGACACCATTGGCCATTGGGACGGGTAATTGCGCTTTTTCCCAGCAAAGACGGTTGTGTGCGCTCTGTGCAAGTTAAATTGAGACACAGTGAGTTTAAGCGTCCTGTTGCAAAAATTGTAAACTTAGAATAAGAGCTTTAATTTATAAGATGTTTTAAGTTGAGCATTTAATAATGCTCGGAGGCCGGTGTAAACGATGGATCGTTTGTTTGTAATGCGCATGCGCAGTTTATATTAATTTTCTTCTTATATTGTACACTTTTTATGCGCTTGCGCACTAGTTAAATGTTACGCCTAATCGTTTTATAAATCAGTTCGTGTAAGTCTCCCCAGAGTTCGGAGCTGCGCAATTGAAAGTATATGTATTGAAAGTCTTCACCGAGTTGAAGCATTATTAAATTACAGTTGGTTTATCTGCAGTTGTAAAGTATTGGTTGCGGACAAACACGAAGGTATTTATCATACAGATATATTTGTTCGTTAATTAGTATGTATATTTGAATTGATAACTTGTAACATTTACTATTGTTAATTTAGAAAAACCAGTCAGATATTGACAATTTGATATTAAGAAAATACATGTTTGAAAATACAAGAAGTTGGTATTTTGACTGCGTTGATCTCGCCAATGAATTATGCAACCAATCAGTGTAACAGAGTTTACAGTTGTTATATGTGTTGCATAAAGACTGTAAGTCCAATATAGTAGCTTTAAGTTCATTAAAGTTAATATGAGTAGTTTCTTATGAGGAACACCTTCCCCAGTTGTGGGATCGCCTATGCAGGCCCTCCAAACATATAAATTGGAAGCATCTATTTTCAGCACATAATATATATAGGACTCTACATTATTTTGTGTTTAGAAAGTTTGCTTTCGTCAGCCCTCCATATAATGTATTTTGTCATTTCGTCAAACTCCCGAGGCCATAGAATTATTATGCCATCTTTAAGGGTAGGCGCCCTCTTCTCTTTAGGACACCTCTACCATAAAAAGGGTTCGTACTTCAAACCAAGCAAAAATGATAGCATACAATATATACAATATACAATTTGATAGATATCAAATTGAAGGGCTAACATATGATTTTTAAGGGCGTGCTTTGCATAAAAAAGCTTATATTAGGTCCATGAGAGGCATACGAAATGGAATAATGAGCATTGCCAATAAAGCTTCAGATATTTTTGATCACAGATCACATTGGATAGAGTAATATGTATCTTTGAGATTGATAGCCTGCTAATTAGTAGCATAGCTTGAGAAATTTATGATGCAATAATCTATGTCATCCATTTAAATAAACTGGAAATAGCAAATACATGGATTTTAATGTTTAGGGTGAATATTAGTGTGCGTTTCACCTTTTCCGGTCATAGAAATGTAGATGACATCATCATCATCATCATCATCATCACCATTTATTCAAAATACAGGTAACTTTTTTGTATGGTTTGCATAATCCCCCAATATAGAATTTCAGATAGGAGGTATTCTCCTGTTGTGTAGCATTCAGTTGTAGGCCAACTTGTCTATTATAATCCAGACAGACATAGTCAAGTAGGTAAGAAATCAATTGAGCTTGTGTCAGGCAACCTCAATATCGTATAGTCAGATGTAATTTAGACTTTCAATAATCTGATCCCTTGTAATACCAGGAAGTAAATTGCTTACCTCGTAAATTGATTGTGATATTATTTGGCTAGGTTCCTGTACCCCTGTTAGCCAAAATACACTAATTTCGAGTTATTTGACGTGAGTTAGACATCGACAGCTATTGTTTGGCGTTGACTGTTTCTAAAACAGTTTTCCCTGTCTGAAGATTCATCTTCAGTTAGAGTTGGACTACCTGGGTTATATCACACAATGGCTTAAATTGTAGACACAAATCATTCTGGTACATTTCCCTTGTGCCAGTTGAGGTTATGATTTGCTGATGTCAGCAGAATCATGGCACCAAATAACGTACTCAACATCTCCTTTGGTATAGTATAGATACCAATACGATACGATACATATACGATAGGTAATATCAATATAGAATAGGTAACAATTGTTATGGGAATAATCCCAGAAAAAAGTATGGATTGCACTCCCTGCAAGTCAAACGTTTGTGTTTCTTGATATTTGACTATATTTTATAAATCGTCGAATGTTGTTCTAGCGATCTGATTGGCTAATGGTCATGTTTGGAACTCATAGTGCAGATAATGCTAATAATGGCGGGATATTTGGACCAGGTTCAAAGCATAAAGACAATAAAAGTAAAACAAACTAACACTTTTTCCTGTTACCTAAAAGTTTCAAAATTGCTCAAAACAATGAAAATTGTTTTTTTGGTTAAGAATTAAATTCAGATAGTAATAATTATAATAATAATGATAATAACGGAACACGAAAGTTACCTACTTGTACAAGTAATGATTTGTATGTCGTTCTTAATGAAACACAGGCGAAAAGTACGAAGTACAAAAGAAATATTTAGTAAACATTTTCAACGGTATGTTATTGTGACATTGAAATACCATTTATTTGAGGAAATTAATTTCAGAATGTTCAACCTGGTTTAAGTATCCAAAACAAAACTGGAAACCTTCAGATCGATATTTGTATCAAAATCGTCCACTTGTGTGAAATGTTGCAATAGTCAGAGCTACAAAATAAATTTCAATCATCAGTTTGAATTTAAAGCTAATCCATCAATGGAGTGCGTCTGGAACATTGCAGGTACATACACTCATGAGATATCAGCACTAATTCAAGAAAACACTGAACTAGCTATTGTTTATGATTGATTATTATTTATGAAATATACTAAATAGGCAACTTCATTTGTCATATTGAATTATCACACAAGTTCTATCAAATAATATTCTCTCAAAACTAGCGTTTTTGGATTACATTGTATTTTCATAAATAATAATAAATTTCCTTAAAATCATTGCTAGTGTTTATTGTAAACCCAAAAGAACTTGCCATGTTGAATGATGACAGTGGCCAAAATGAATTCTGCCAATCTCACACTGAAACGAGAAACTTAGTGATGCGGCAAGATCACTTGACGTGATTAAATAATAGCTCACTATACAGAAACGTGGTCAAATCACATCTCACTATATAGAAGCGTGATTAAATCTTGTCTCCCTTTGTAGAAAATGCGGAATGTCCTCCTTTGTTTGTCGTTGCACCGAAAGTCCGTTGCGCTGAACAGTCGTTGCGCTGAAAGGCCGTTGCGCCAAAAAGCGTTGCGCCAAATGGTTGTTGCGCCGAAAGTCCGATACGCCGAAAGGTCGTTGCATCGAAAGTCCTTTGCGCCGAAAACGTCATTCGGCGTATCTGACTTTCGTCGCAACGCCTGTAGCCCATCTATATGTAGCCATAATAATCCGTTGCGGATTGATACAGCCAAAACATGACACTCTGCATTACATATTTCTTAGCAGCACAATCAGAATATGGTATAACTTGCCATCAAAAAATTGTGATCAACTTTCACGCATAGTTTTATTGAGTTATCACAGCGTATTATCTACCCTTGAACCTTGGTTATATTTACTGTAGTTGCTTTAAGCCCTTTAATAGCTGGCAGGTTTTGTTAACATTACTGTATCGTCGTTCAAAAACAGGAACAGAACACAACAATGAATTCAGGAGGGTGTGAGGGTGCGACCCCCCAAGAACTATACTTTCAATTGCCTGTTCCATGCTATTGATTACTATGTAGCCTCTCAGATATATATTGGAATATGCCCTCTGCTAGAATACATGCACCTTTCTAGGGCCTTCTAGTTACGTTACATCTTTCATCTTAAGTTATTTATACTAATAGTATTATATCATAGCTATATCATAGTTACATTCGGAACCACATGATTGAGTTATAGACGGTTTAAAATCAAACGAGACTAAGCTGCAGAAATCAATACCTTACCAGTAACAAGATCAAGTATAATTAAAAAAATTTTATAACTACAACGGTGATCTTAATTTTGCATACAAAAAATACTCGTATGTTCTACATACCTTAACGAGTTAACAAATAAAATCGAACAGAAATTAAAAATAGAATACAAATCATTTGCTCAAACAATGCTAACCATTTGTTTACAGCCACTGCAGATTAGAAAATACGACATAGTACTAATAGCATTTCCATTTTAGTCTTTTTCATCATTCTTGGTTTTTGTCAAATACAAACATGACAACAGAACCGACAGCCCCAACAACGACAGATAACCAACCAATATAGAACATCCATCCAAAACTCGCAAACTTTGCAGCATATATGGCAAGCCCAATAAGAGCACATATAGCTATAGATAAATCAATAATACGATATACTGTACATTAATATATTTCCCCTGGGAAAAGACACATTGAATAGATCACATCGGTTAATTCTTCAATTTCCTGATCACGTGACCCAGATGCGGGATTCTTGGCGCATTTTCGAGCAAACGTCCTTTCGTGTCTTGTTGGTGTACGAGAAGGTCGTGCTTATTTGATCTCATGAAACATATTTTAAACTACCTATTTAGTTGATCTGTCCAATCTTTAGTATTTGGAGGAATATTATTCGATGTGTGGATGTCGATTTTGGAGTGATGAAACTTTATTTAAAGAGAAGCTGTACCAACTTTGATAGCTTTGGATGACCGTAAAATTGGAACCGAAATGTTTTATGGATTTTGAAAAATGGTTTGAGAGCATTTGAGAAGCTACAGTGAAAACAAAACAAGCTAAGCTAAACTGGAGATGAATATGCAGTAAGAATTGCAAAGATCTTGTAATTGTTTTGTTATAGTTAAACATTACGTACATGGACTATGAAATTTGGAATGAAAAAATGTCATGATTTGCCATGTTTTGAAGCTAAATGAAACTAAACTAATCTTTGCTCATCTAAATACAATACCGAGCATTTATGACTTAGAAAGTGTATTTATGGTATGTAGAAGTCTTATATGTACATTTGTTAGCAAAAAAGTTATGTTTTACGAAGAACTAACAGCGAGGACACTGATGAAAATTTCACGAAACTCTGATTTGATCGAGTCATTAAAATGACTTGTGTTGCTCATTTATATTACCTTCCCTATAAATATGACTGCTGTATATTATATTGTTCATTTGAAAAGCTTTAGTTTTTTCTTTACGGCGCGGCATATCTCAGTGTTTGAAAACGCATGGACTTCTCTATTCTACGTCATCAGCTATGTTTATGATCTACTGTACATGGCATATTGATCGTAAAATAATGAAATTTTTTGTTCATTACATTAAATATGCAGGATACCATCATATAGTATTGTTTTTGAATTGAAATTGTTGCGAAACACAATAATTATTTCAAGAAATGCTACTTTTTGATGGAATAATTGACGTCGATGGAGTACCGATATATAAATTTTAAGATTCCAGGCGTTTTAATTGGGTCTTAAACTACTTGAATCCATCTTCAATTTTCCATAAATAATTTAAATAGCAAATTTAAGAGCAAATTACGAAAAGGAATATGCGAGAAAAATAGTTGCTCGAGACCATTGCGTTCTGTTGTTGAAAAACTCAAATACCGCATTCAGGTCACGTGAGGCGTTAGCAGATTTGGACTATTAAATTGAGTTCTCTAACAAATGAATCAGCATTATAGTGTGCTCAACCCGGGAGAGGCTGGCTTCCATACATCGGTTAAAGCGGGAACATACTGCATTTTCAAGTTGTGCCTTTTCCATTCTAGCAAAATTCTACGGTGTCAATTTAGAGATTTTCTAAAAGTCTAGGTACTTTTCCTTTGTTTTGATAGTAAAAACATGAAATTTAGGGTCTTCATTCTCATTTGCTGTTAAATTTCACGGTTTTCCTCTATTTTTGAAAATGGCACACGCATACCCCAGTCTAACATTACCGAAGTAGCCCCCCCCCCCGGGGTGCTCAATGATCAAATGTCTAAATGATGTAAATACATGAAATAAAATATTTATTGCACGATCCATGAGGTGCGATCAAATTTTTCATTTTCCTGCCGTCACTACGTTGTGATATTCTTTGCCTGGACATGAAAGTCGAGGACAGCTCTGGGGATATTAGATCAATGTGAACGAGAGCGACTCGACGTCGATGTAAAATGTTATATATGAAATTGAGTGATGCCTGGAAAGAAAGAGATCCTTTTTAATTCAAATTATTCGTTGACTCTTACCTCCAGTAGCTGATGTAGCAAGAGCAGGAATAAATAAGTTGAAGTTAACAACTTTAAATACTCTCAAGATGGACAAGATCAAGCTAGAAATTTCTGCTATGATGGCCAAAATCATGAATGCTCTGACAGCCTTATAAGACCAGTGTAAATTGTCTAGAATGTAAATCATATTAAGTAACTGTTATTCCAACAACAATTCAGAATGTTGGTCATTTAATTCAAAGGTCAGAATGTCAATGTATATAACCAATTGACTACGCACGTCACTTATTTACATAAACATTAATACAATTTCTACAGAACGTTATTAACTTTCTTGCAATCATTCTTTAATGTAAGAAATCGACTTTGTCAATCAATTCTCAAATTTTTATTTACTGTATAAAACATAAATTTTTGTTTACTGTGTTCAACAATGAGATTGCCCAGAATAAATGATGATAATAAAAATGCGTTTGCAATGCGGTATACCATACTAATGCTAATACTATGCAGTAAGATAAAAATGATTAACTTTATATTTGATAAACGATTTGATTTAACTAAATTATTAAATATGTTATTCAGTTATTTATGCGATTCAGAAAAAAACAGCAATTATATTGCTATTCATAAACCGACATAAATATTCTAAGGATATTTTAAATATTTCAGCAAGGCCATATTCGATTTGTTTAAAAGCGACCTATAAATGACCACATGGCCATGGCCTGAATGATGCCTCGGAAAAGAAACTCAAAATTTAGTCAAAATTTTTCAAATCAGACCAATAAAAATTTGACATGTGTGGTTCACAATCCTTGGTGTTTTTAAATCCAAGCTTATGGAACACTTTAAAGCCATTTTTAGATTAGCCTGCTCGGAGACTCACTGTCAAAATGTAAATTTGGTAAATAATAGAGTCTGCTAACTCGAGGTCAAAAGCTTGCCTTTGCTGAATCAGCTCGGGGCGTGGAAAGGTTTAAGAACTATTGTCCTACGAGGGCTGTGATTCGACGCCAAGATTTTCTGGCGACGAATCAGCGAAGAGTATTTAAAAGAGAGGCTTGATGGGCTAGGCTGCAATAGCTCTACTTCCTTATCATTTTTCAGAAAACTTTATACCTTTCGAAATCGTTTGGAACAACGTGTTGGAACCATTAACTGTCGTAATTGCATCAATGATTTTTAGTTATTTCTCTGATTAGTCTCATAAATGTATGAAATGTTTTGGACAGCGTTTTTATTCAAAAGCTATTACAAGCGGAGAGGCGCGACACGAAAACAACATGGCAAGGAAAATTAATTCAACAAACAACAAACACTTTAGTTCAGTCGCAGTATTTAATGGCTATAGAAAGGAAGCTATTGTTGCGCCACTGTCTTTCGCCGACTTCTTATTTTCATTATGATTACTCAATATTTGCTTCGGTCGTTCGACAAAATAAGTCTATCACGCGGCTAATTCAAATTCGTAGCGGCGCGAGTTTAATTCCGATGAAGCATGAATTAATGCAGTAGACCATTTGATCATTACTGATGTTAAAGTCGAATTTCAGATTTATTGAAAATTAGATATCTTCCCTAAAATTAATTGTGAAATACTAACTGTAAATGAGCTTCAAGTAAATTAATAATAATATGATTGCAGTTGTTGGTCTTTTTCTGGGCTTGACTTTTGTGGCCAAGCGTTCTTAGCGAAAGCGAGGCAGCGAATTTCCACGCCCCGTGCTGATTCAGCAAAGGCAAGCTTTTGACCTCTAGTTAGCAGACTGTACTGTTTACCAAGTTTACATTTTGACACTGAGTCTGCGAGCAGGCTATTTTTAGATGGAGATTTTGGAAAAAAGTACTTTTCTGTTATCTATGCATTATCTTCTTATTTTATTATGCTACGAAGAATAATATCATCACTATATAAATACATCAGTTTTTGTTCAAACATTGATCATTTCATGGTTCATGTTAACATGCAATTTAATTGTCAACCTACTATATCAATCACCATTCCAAGTACAAGTGCATAATTTTGTAACTTCTAGCAATTAAATGTTCTCTTTTTTATATTTAAATTTCACCCAGTGGAGTGGGTACACTTCACTAGAGTACTTGATAAATTCCTTCAAAATACACGTAAGACCTATACATGTTAGAAACGAGTTCCTCTGTGTGGAGTCTTTCTTTGTAGAAGGACATTAAATCTTTGGAAAAAACACAACACCGATTCAAAAAATGTGTGTGTAGAATTGAAATTCAAATGATTGTTATAATAATTGAAAGCCAGATTCAAAACATTTTGATCTTAAAACATTGGACGAGTGAGATAGCATTACTTTTAAGAAAAAATATTTTTTTAGCAAATAAGGTCGACTGTCGCTACTATCTTAGCATACTGTTCAGAAATTTTAAATTTGATGATACAATGTGAGGCCAATATGTCGAACAAAGTCGGTTTGAGGTAAAACGTTTGTTGACAAATCATAAAGTTTAATGAGACGGAATACCATTGATGTTGCCAGTAGATAATGTACTGCATATGTCACATGCCACACGAAGTTGCCAGCTATCAGCTCATGCTGTACAAGAAGTTAATGTTTGTTGCAATACTGGTGTTTGTTGGCCGTTTCTAACTGAAGAAAACTTGGCATCATCGGCAAATAGCTTTAGATGACAATCTGTTATGTTGTTGGTAAATACAAGGAAAGGCAAACAAAGGTCCTATCACAGATCCTTATGGGACACCACTTGTTACTGGGACGGAGCGATGACGATAGATCACTTCCAATTGAAATTTGCTGTGATTATTGAGATAGAAATGATCCAAGCCAGGCGAATAATTCAAATTTGATGCAATAGGCTTCCAGTTTTCAAAGACGTTTTTGGTGTGACACTGAGAACAACGCACATTGATGATATACGATCCGGTATACGATACTCTTTTCGACATTGGGATGATGAACAATCTACGTAGGACTACAAGTTTCAAGTCACTATACTATACTGCGATAAAATATAAAACTGCCGCACTCTAATATGCTAATATAAATTCAAAGACTTAAATATATTGGTACACTAAAGCTGTCTATCACTCTATAATACAGAGTAAATGTGTGCATCAAATTAGGCTAGGTAGTATCCGTCGAATATAAAACTAGATTAAGGTATGATATTAAACACATTGCGTGTGTCGATTTCATATTTCTGTAATTGTGTTTTTGTTGAAGAAACGCGTTCTGCTGAAAGGCAAACAGGGGGTCATGCAATGGCTTTTAATAGCCAATCATTGAGATTGAAGCTAACAAATCAGTGAAGCACTGACGTTAAGCTGCGGGAGATCGACCAAAATAGCGCAATTAATTTTATAGACGTTTAGATCATCATCCGCGGCGAAGTGAATACAAAGCGTTTTGCCGCTGTTTTAGTAGTCAATACCTTGATACATAACATGCGTTAATCCAGTGTTTTAACACCTTTTTGACAGAAAAACTCCATCGAAGTCTAATAAAACCTTTCTAAACTCTACATTTTACGTTGAATTTCAGTCATATATGGCCAACAAGATGTCCCGACGATATGGGCATATCTGTTCTGGAAAGTGGACCATTTCTTTTTCGCGAGAAAAAAGTTACGAGTTTTTGAAGTCTAGACTTGGTTATTTTTCCATAGTGGGCTCTCTTGTCATTCCGGCATGAGTTCCGACTTTCGAAGGAGCACTATTTCTGAAATACGGTACTTTCAAAATTAAATATCTCCGCTTATAAGAGTCCAAATCGAAAAATTATTGTCGCCATTCCTATTTATTTTGCATGGGCTACTTGATTCCGGAATAAAACTTTTTGGTGTCATGTGCACTTTAAAGAATGGAAACAACAAATAACCATGAAAAGTATTACCAGAAGAATATTTATTTCTTACTAATTATACTAGGGGCCTAGCGCAATTTTTCGACCTACAGTAAATGATGTGAAATTTTCCGTTCGGAGTATCGCCTTGTTATTGTGTCGCATGGGCAAACTGGTTTAAATAGTCTTTTGAATTTATTTCAAATAAAACCATGACGACTGGCTTAGCAGTTTAATGTAATAAATAACTTCAGAAAACAATATAAACAATAAATATATAATACTGTCTTGTCTAAGCCCCCAAACAAATGATGAATTGTCGGTTTAAAAGTTCTCATGGTCAAAACACAACAAAAATTATCTTCGAAGTTTCACCTCAAATAGTGATGTTACATAACGATTAAAACCTTTCATTAACCATTTCAAATAACGAGAAGAAGAAAACAATCATGTGTTCTACCAATGATTAGATAATCACGATGTAAACTAATCCAGGAGTATTAGAAAACATTTCATTTAATAATGCAATTGTAATCTCGCTAAGCTGCGAGTCGACCACCTTTGTTAGCACGCAACGCAGTCTGTTGAACGTTATTTCAAAAGAACAGAAGAGTTGAATCAAAAATGAAAACGTTTTCTACCATGACAGCATAGACTCAAGGTCACTTACTTAACCATGAGTCAAAACGTAATTCATGTAAACGTCAACTTATAGACTTAAACTTAGCCAGAATAATTCAAAATAGTGGCACCTAAATCTATCGACGTTTGCTTGATACAGTCTCGGGCGAACGGCAAAATTTTTTCTTTAAGTTGAAAAATCTTTGATGATATATACCATTCTCTTTTCTTATCAAGCTTTGATTGATGATTGATTGATTGTGTAGAAAACGTCTGATTTGTGTAAATATATTGCCACCAAGTCATTGTTTCATCACCTTTTTCGGTGAACGATTTATATGTTGATGTTTGCACTTTGGTGTTAATTGCTTTATTCGTATGATTGTCGATTATTGTCGTAGTATTATTCTAGTCGCTGCACCGAATTGATGACGCAGTTGAAATTAAATTAGTAAAATACCGTTCATTTCTTACTATTTTACGGAGAATAAAGAGTTTAAAGTACTTTCTTCAAAGGAAAGATTAATTTGTTATTATTGCAAAAGTTATGAGTTATAAAGGAATTTATTGTGGAATTTGTTATCAAGGACGTGTGGAAATACTATATTATTATATCGAACCACCGCTTGTATCGCAGGCCTATGCTTGGATTATTTACATGATGAAGCTATATTGAAGCAATATAAGGTCGTATAAACATATTTCTCTATATATTAATTAATAAATTCTTGCTTATTAAATTTGTAACAAATGACAGCGATAAAAAAACACGGGATTTCATAACGTTTCGCCATATCATATCTTCATGGCATCATCAGATAAATGAATACAAATTAAAAAATTACAAATATATAGAGTTTGAGTTTACAGAGGAAATTATCAAATACAATTGCACGGAAATTAAAACAAACAACCGGGATATTATAGAATCCTATTGCGTGTTGAGTGTTGGCTTGATCCGCCTGATTGCAAGCATTTCATAAATCAGACAATCGGTTTTGTTTTTGCACTTATTTAAAACGCGGAAAGTGTGGTGACTGTTCCGGGCAGTTAAACCGTGAGAGTAGCGAAGGTGTGCCCCAACAGCTGAACTGCCCTGACAGTCACCACACTTTCTCTATATATTAATAATTAATACCTAATCTGTAAATATCTTTGATTTACTAAAGGGCAATTCCATGTAAGGTGAAACCAAAGCGTCAAAATCAAACCAATGATTTGAGCAAAAATATGACAACTAATTTCAAATATAATGCTTCTAGGTTACTAAAATCTATTTTTCATTAAGAAATTATATTATTAATGTCGAGAAAATCAATGTTTTTTATCATGCGTCGTAATGGCCACCCTGAAATTCTATGAAAACAAAATAATCAAAATTTAAAATTTTGCGCTCTCCTCGCATTATCTGAATACCAAGGTTATATAAATCAGTGTTATAGTCCTTGTTTTACACTATCCAATGATTAAAATTAACAGAATGATGAACGAGTGTCTTTTATCCCCAAACATCAGAAATGTTTCATGATCTTCGACAGCTCGTAAGTGGGTCACGAGAAAGTCATAAAAGTTTTGTTTACACTTCAACGTGACACTTCAGCGAAGAATCCTTTCATATGCAAAGTAGATTAGGGCTAATTAGCATATTTGGCGGGAAATTTCTTCCTTGTTACCAAAGTCATTCATTTAATCTTGGTGACCCACTTACAGACTTTGCTACAGCTAGTTTTTTACGAAGGCAAGAATCAGCAGTTCAAACAAAATACCGCAGTGAAAACAGAATCAAAGATACCGCATGACCACTTGCACGTGTGTTAGACACCTTAACACCATGTTAAATTTTAACGTCGCTGTTGTTGAAATCAGCCGTTGCACAATATTTGTCGCTTTTGGGGTGAAAGGAAAACGAAAGTTATCGTCGTTGTTTAGAAAAGTTATAATTCCTTACAGCATTTTGAACAATTATATCAGTCAATCTACATTCAATGATGATTAGAGATTCAAATTACACTCAGAAAAACTTAGATTATTGCGTAATATTTGTGTTTAACAACAAAATGTCGAAGCTCATAATAAGCTGCTTCGTAGCTGTAAGTGGATCACAAAACGTATGTAAGAGGGTCACATCGTAGCTTCGTTGATTTTTCCAAGTTGAATGAAGGAATTTAATAAATTCGATTTTGTACCTAAGCTATCATTTCTAACGAAAACGATGACAGGGAAATTTTTTCAATTTTCGCTAAGAATTCACAGAAGTTTTATGTTTTTCGTGTCAGATTGGGGAACATGGCCGAGTGCAATGAGTGGGTCACGGCTCTTCAACTCATTCTAATTTACTTAATTTTTCATATCTGTTGAATTATTTTGAATAATAATGTTCCTTTTATCAATCTTAACAACTGTTAACAAAAATGAAGCCAATTGTTAAAATAATTTCGAAGCCCTGGAAGAACAAACTATCCGACTTGTAAGTGGGTCACGATGAAATTGCTCTAAATAAAAGCTCGTTACTGTTTTAAATTATTGACCTTTCTATTTGTTTATCATTTTGTTACCACTGATTGAGAACTAATTAGTTGCTACTAAAGTTATCAGATTCAGAAATTAAAGTTAAAGTCATTAAAGTTATCTAGAAATTTTAAAAGCTGCCAAAATATTTGACAGAAATAGTGGCTTGAGTCACTTGTTATGTATATATTTCAGGGTATTGGAGCTAATTAAACTGGAAAACTGATTTTATTATTCTAACTTACTGATTCTGGCGAGTCATTTATTTAGCGAACGCTGCTGTTTTATACTGCAAACTTTTGAGCGCTCGCTGGAGATCGAAATGTAGGTTGAAATATGATTCATTGTGGAAATGATAAACATTAAACTTGAAGGTTGCTATGTTCTGAATAAATCTTTCCCTTGCTCTTGTACACGACTTGGAACTGCTGGATTTTTCGATGGTAACCCAAAGCATTCATCATGATACAATATTAAACAATCCTGAAGGGTAAAAACATTTACAGATAATTTCGTCATCTGTATTTTGAATGATGATGCTGAAATAAGTTTGTAATTTTTGACAAGCATCAGTTAATCGACTTGATTTAATAACCTTAGTTTCCATATAGATTCAATTCATTTTCTTTTGGCTTGCATGTTGCATCTTTCATTAATTTACGTAATTTTGAACCCCGTCTTTCTGCGTACATCAAATGCGTGATAATTTGTCAGAACAATACGATCAAACAGAATGCCGTTGTGCAGAATCCTGCACAACGCTGTACGAAGGGAATAAGTACCGCTTACCGCTCGTCAAATTGCAGTATATCAAAGCGGGACTTATAGATAAATCAGTCAAGCTTGTTCTCGTAGGGGCATTTTCTTAGTGACGGATGGCCCGTGGGGCCTTTCGACTACAACCCACGATTACCCCAAGCTGTGCAACACATTTAAGGGAAAAACCACCTTCGCAGAACTTATTCTACCAGAACTGGCGGACTTTTCGCCTAGTGTTCTTTGCCATCCTCCTGTTCGGCCTTCGGACTACGTGAATAACTTGTTTTTTCGTTCCGACCTCTGAAAGTATTTTATTTTAATTTTCTTTCTTTCGAAATGTATTTTCTGGCACGCCGGGTGGCCTTTGATCAACCGAAGCTCTTCTTCGACGTGTTGGCAAACGATCTCCCGTTGTCTCAGCAAATCTAGCCTGCGTACTAGCCCCGAGGTTTATTTCTAAAACCATAGGGTCTGTGAAATAATGTGTGAATCTCAGCCCATTGAAAATAGCACCTATATAAATTTAGTAAAATTTTGGCACTCCAATTCACACACTGTCACAAAACATCAATAGGGCTTCGCGCTTTTCATCGATTTTCAAAGCTGCAAGCAGCTAAATGTTGCTCGTCATAATAGTGTTTTCTTGTGTTTTAAACCACGCTCTAAAGTTTTTAAACTTGATTTTATTTTTATTTATTATATCAACATGCTTTAATTGGGTATTTCAATCATTTTATCTGGAGATGCGCCTGTTGAATGAAGTTTATATACTACCGAAAAATGTTGAAATGTAACGCTGTTTATACGTTTGCTCGAATGCAACTTGGATGTCTTTTCTCGGAATTGATACCAAGATTTGAAGTTTTTAAGCTCGATTTCATTTTATGTATTATATCTACGTGCTCTTATTGCCTATTTCAATCGTTTAACTTGAAATATGCCTGCTGAATGAAGTTTATAACCTGTCGAGATGGTTGAAACTGTTACGCTATTTACAGATTGGCTCGAATTCAACTTGGAAGAAAATACTGCCCTAAGGAATTAATCATTTGCTTGTGTTGAAACAATCATTGCAGCAATTGGGAATCTATTGATATAAACATTTAAACTTTGGTATCTGAAATGAGTGGAAAAAAGTTGGTAAACTGGCATTAAATATGAGATCATCACAGGCAAATATCATTATTTTACGTGAATATGTGGCAGACACACTTCATTCTATAGTGGCATAACATTGGACTTCAATTAAGGATATGTTTATCATAATTTGTTACCTGAATGAATTACAGGTAATATTTTTCTGTTGATACATATGAATATGAGTACGATGAAGATGAATATAAATTGACAATGATGATCAATATGAGATACTACAACGGCGGCATAATAGGCCATGCCTCTGAAAGATTGAAAAAGCTACCTGGTCAGTTCCTTGTTCTCTGAGCAGTCATGACTACTGCTAGTGGCCAGAAACGGTTGCTTTTCTATTGCCTATATTGGTCATACATATATTTTATTAGTCGTAAAGTGTTCGGTATTATATTATGTTATACATTTGAATGGAAATGAGTTTGAATGCACTTGAATAGTGCGCGTACAGGTATGAATGTTTCTACCAGAATAGTTCAATCAACGACATTTAACAACGTGAAATGGTAAATTACTGTATTTTGTAAGTAATATTTGTGTGGTAACAATATTAATATATTTGTTCAGCTCAACTTTGGTTTGGAATCTGACTTGCATGTCCACCAGTAGTAATGATTTCTGCTATTTAACTGAGTTTTTCATTATTTTCCGTAGTAATACATTAAGATCAAAACAACCAAAATAATAATCAAGACGGTACGAACGCAGCCGATGATCACGCAGTCAAAATTGTTTGTCTGACTTGCTATCCCATAATTCATTGCGCAAATCTCGGTGCGGAGCCCTATTGTCATAAAATCACAACTCTCTGTCAAACACGTCATAGTTATCAGCCGCAACAATGATCTCAACGTAATGCATAAATTATATCTCAACTCATGCGAACTTGTTGGGCTGAAAATGACACATTAGTTCACAGACCCTATGGTTTCAGTAAAAATCTAGGGGCTGGTACGCAGGCTACAGCAAGCCATGCATTAAACATTTTTTTACGCCTTGGTGATTTCGTTGACAACAAATATGTTACTGGTCTGCTACCTTATCAAAGGATATATTGTGAATGAGTAATTCAATAATGTAATTTAAAAGCCTTTACCATTTATGTTATTGTTGTGACCGGTTGTAATTATTTCACTGCTTGTCTGTACATAAAATGACTGAGTTCACTAAAACGATCATTTTGGACCACCTTCACCTTCAAGGTAAGAATCACTACGTTTGTTCAATGATTCTGATCGTATTGCTTTTGAATATGTTCATAATGCCTTCGTTATTGTTTTGAAGGCTGTAAATTGTTTGGCCGATTTCTCTCTGTTTTTGGACGTGTCTAAACTTTTGTGAATTTTTGCCTTAAAATATTGGCCACGCGCGCACGTATTTGGTTTGGGCTAGTCGGGCTTCGACTGCCACCTTTTCAATGTTGTTTAGGAGCTACCGCTTCTACGTTTTCTACAGAATGTGCCTGCCATAGCCTTGTGTGTTTCGCTCCAATGATTTAGTTGTGATTTTCAATTTTTCATCGCCAATATTTTGCTTTTTAGACCTAAATGTATGAATGTAATGCACGTCATATGAAATTTCGATAATTATTGACTCTTTCTTTAGAAAATTCTTGCAAGGGGTTAATAACTTCTTATGCCAATTAATACAAATACTACACCTGCTTCTAACTTGCATTTGTTGATTTAATTATACATGATTCTCATTTACTTTCAATTGTTTGGCTGTCTTCAAATCAAATTTATTTTCATTTGTTTGCAGGCAATCAACATTCAAGGTTTTGCTTTTGCAACTTGCCAGTGGTCAAGGGCATGATTTATTTGCCGTGATTTACACAACAGTATTGTACTGCTGGCTGCTGAACTATCAAACCACACTCTCTGCCAATTATCTACCCCACCATTGTTACCATTCCCGTACAAGGCGTTACTGTTTATTATTGTGGCTGGTTGCCTTGGACTTCAAATTGTACTTAAATTTATATTTGCATATTATTTATCGTAATATGCGAACTAAAGTATGTCTGATTTAATTATATGTGACTTATTTTACGGTTTAGTTATCTTACAAGTTTAATTGCTTGACCGTGAAGTTGTAAATTGATTTATTGTTACCATTGGTATGGTTTGATGGCTAAAAGTAACTTTAGTCTACTTCCATTTATTATAACATTGACATTGCATGGCAATGACATTCCTCGTTCACGTGCGCGCGAGGTATTATGTAATATGTATCAAATTTTACATGATGCAATGAATACAGCTGCTTTAAATTATGCATGCGCAACTACATGAATTGCTCACTCCCAAATCCTAAATTTGCAACCTTTAAACGTCATTTTACATGATTTACCACTTTAATGTACTGGGCTTTCCAGTAACTTCGTTGCTACCATGCTATTAACTGCTATAGTCTCCTGCTGCCGTACAACTTTTTACAATTTGCAATACCAATCACAGGCTACCTGTATGATCATTTACTTCTGTGTGAATTTTCCACTACTTAATTGTAACTTGTGTGTGTTACTTTTTATGATTAATTTTTATTGATTTCGCCCATCTATTTGAGACATTAGAGGAGACCAGCAGCCCATCGTAATCCCCTTCTTGCCAACTGTTCCTTACCACCTACGGCCGATTCGACAACGAACCCCAAAGACACTGCCGCTTCAAATCGCCAACCGATAATAGTAGTAATGCAAATAATAGAATAATGGGAATTACAAGATGACACTGACAGACGAGACAACAGAGCTTCATGATGCTGCTTAGTCTTCTGGAGTTGTCTTTTTTTGGGTCATATCGAGAGATCAGAGGCGTATGCCCCTCAGCCTCAAACGCTGCATGACATCTTTCACTGGTAACCGAAAGACATGCCTCAACAAGGCTATGGGCAAGTAGTATATTTTTATGTTTTGTATCGTAAATTGTCTTCTTTAAAAATTCCTTGTCAGCTATGTCTGACCGTGATTTGTGGCGTTCCTTGTGCAGCAAATATGTTAGGCGTAAGAGGGACGGCACATTACTATAAGGTGACTGCCTATACTACTATACTCGTTTATTTACATCAAATTATTTCAGTGAGTTGATATTTAAGAAGTGAATTTTAATTCTGACACTTTTTAACATTGTAGCATTTCTCAAAAAATAAAAGCAAAACAATGCTGAATGTAAAGATGATGACAGTCAGGTTTTCAAATATGACCTTGAAATATCATTCCATGCCAACAAGTCCGAAAAGCTTTTAGAAAAGTCTCTACGAAAAACATCGCGATTCGAAACGCAAAGCCAAAAATTTTGCTTTAGCAAACCATAACACTTCATTCAAGTACCCAGAATCAAGCCACATACGATCTTTGTTTTGTTTTGTTTTCGGATCGAGGCTCAATAATAATCAGTGTAGTTGAAAGAGAAAATAGAAGCAATTGATTTGATTTGATGTTGTCAAATGAAGCTAGATTTGATACGTTTCTTCTTTTCAAGAAAAACAGTGGTCTATTGTAATATTTGTAGTTTATTGCCATCGAAGCACTCTTCGTGATTATATTCCAAATTTCATCACTGTGAAAACTCAAAACTGATTCAGTGACGCCACAATTAGTGTTTACAAATGAGGTTTTGAAAAAACTATAATTCTTCAAAATAATCCCTGCCGCTCAATAATGACCCTTTAATAGAAAATATGTATGCTTATATATCACGTAAATCTAAATAAATCAAATGATATAGTATACTAATGGAAACATACCTCCAGGAAATGTAACACATACATCCAATCTAACGTGGCAATAATTCCAAAGTCCATTTGAAAGATCTCCAAAAGATGACCATGGACGCGAAGCAGTAACAACGATAAACAATAAAGCAGTACCACCAAGTAAACCAAGAACTACCATTGATTGAGGACGCATGATTTCGTTCCGACGTCAGAGCTGCCTGCAAATTGACAAAGAAATTTGAAATTACTATCTACAATGTTTACATAATAAGAGC
Source organism: Haliclystus octoradiatus (assembly GCA_916610825.1). Lineage (NCBI taxonomy): Eukaryota > Metazoa > Cnidaria > Staurozoa > Stauromedusae > Haliclystidae > Haliclystus > Haliclystus octoradiatus. The sequence goes on from OU744450.1 coordinate 11,747,490, forward strand.
TACTGTTATGATCCGATCAACAAATTGGGAAGAGCAAGAAAAGATTTCATTACGGTATGATAACAGCTAACTTGATAACAGCTAAGGCAGAATATCAATATAAACCCGAATCGGCACTTATCAGACCTTTGTTTTTTCGTGAATAATCTTTTACAATTCTTAGGTAAAGGCAAATGTTTTTATTATTAATGCCACATTCCATTGTATGTGTTTGTATCATAAAAAGGCATATTACTAAGTCCAGTCAAACACCGTTATACTGTGTGCATTACGTCAGAACTCCATTTCATACAGAATAAAGCGACCCTCAGTATCATGGAGCGGAACACGGGATAGAGGCTCTTGCCTATACCAAGTCATCGTGTTCGCCATATTAATCTTAGGGAAATGCCGTTTATTAAGAAAAAACTTGACTGGGTCATCCTGAACATTTTTAGTTTGAAAATGGTTGAAATTTTGTAGTAAGTTTTATTATATGTCAATAAGATGATGTGTGTGTGTGTGTATAATTTTATTTCGATTCGTAACCAAAATGAGCAAATGCTCGTTTATGCATTGTAACACAGTAAACACTACAGATTATCGATGCCAGCAGTACCAGTATAAAAATTTTGTTAAAATGCAGAATTAATGAAGTTTGACTTGCTGCTAGCTAACGCGCTTGATAAATTGCCCAACGTGGCAGCCTCGTTTATAATCACAACCTTGGTGCTATACTACGTCACATAGCGTAGGGATGTGTAATACTAATACATCACAGTAAGCAAGTAGCAACCCCAACCCTCTTCGAAATATTTCCATTTTTGCAATATCTCATGCGCAAAAGAGGAACGATTTTCTCCCTAAAAGTCGTGAGCGTTTGTCCGAAGCTTAACAGGGAAAAAGGTGTTTCAGGACGACGTGATGAGTGGCTGACGAAAGAGATTCGTTTTCTCTTGACTGTTTCTTCTGTTTTCGGTATACCAGCACGAATAAAATTGCGTCTTTAGATATGATATTTCGATAATGAATTCCATAATTAGCCTCATTTTAGTAATGCCTCACATTGACGTAAATCCAATATCGAATATTATAATTCCTGAATCAGAAAAACATTTAACACGAACTATTCAGTCTCATCATTTTGTTTATTAGGCCTATTTACCGAATTAGTCTATCACCACAACTCCACAATTGGTCCGTCGACATTCAACCAGTAATTGAATATAATTGGAGAACTCAATTTTATTATTTCATCGTAATAATTATTTATCTTATTACCGTTATTAATTACCTCTCATCTATTATGATCAATATTACACATTTTATTTGGCATTACATTATTTACACTTCTTAAAGTATATTTAAAGACTTCACATATTCAAGTTTCGAGGAATATTAATCTATATCATTATCTTGCGCAATACGTGAGCTGAACGGACGCTTTATAATCGCTCCGTTGGTTTGCGCCAAATAAACTTACTTTTCAAAATAATAATCTACTATCTAATATATTAAAAATTACAACATCACTATAATGGCAACAACTCGAGGAACGAAAGGGAAGAAAAGCCAACCTCAGATTCCGTTAACAAAAGGAGATATGGCAGATCTGCTTGACTCACCTCGGTTTGTTCAAGCTGTGCAATCTGCTTTAAAACCATTCTTGTCAGAACTTCAAGAGCAAAATACGAGACTAGAGAATATTATTAACGTCCAAAAAAAGAACTGGAAGACGTGAAAGAAATCGTACAAGCTCAATCAGCAGAAATTTACGAATTAAAAAATCACTGAATGTTCAATAAAAGTTAGATAAACTTTGCCAAGTGAAAATTCACGGACTCAACTCAAATGACCAAACTACACAATTGGATGTACTTGATCTAATTCAAAATAAACTTGATATCGCAGATGCCAATACTAATGATTTCACAGCAAGGTTATTACCAGCAAAACATCAAGAACGATTGGGCAAAGAATTTCCACTATTATTGGAAAATTGCGCAAGCAAGAATCGCCAGACAATATAGCAGCCAGACAAAGACAAAGAGATGTTATTGTTCGATTCCACAACACGTGGATCAGAAGAAGAGTATATGCATAAAGAAAGCTTTAAAAAACACGGGGATTTTCATCAGTGAAGACTTACCGAAACACACAAGCTCCACGTGTTACAAAACCCGTCAGTTATTGAAAATAAAGTTGATCAAGTCTACCTGGACTCATGAACTCCACATTTGAATTACAAATTAGACAGAGGAATCAGCGACTTGAATCAGCTTTGTGATAGTGATGAGTGATTTCTTCATTTTTTATCCTTCAGCATTATTGACTGCTTTTTCTTCCCCTAATTATTTACTGGATTTTACTCACAACATATCATTTTGTCCTTACCCTCGCCATCATCTACATTATCATTATCAATGTCCTAAAACGCCTAATCATAATATTGTGATACATCCTGAACAATCCTTGACAATTAGCAGTTATCCAAACAATGTAGCTTGCAATGATAAATTAATAATTTTTGTTGTTATCATCATGACCTTTAACATTTTTGAAAATGTTCAATCAAATTTACAATTCTTGAAACCGAAACTTGATGAATAACTCCGACTTAGACCTTCCTGTTATCGAGCAGCCTATCCAGAGGGCGGAATACTTATGTCCTTCTGATGTTTCTACTTCGGACTTCACAATTGCTTCACAAAATTTCCGCAGTTTGCTAAAACATAGTGACGCATTGACTAAATCCTTAAACCAGACGCATATTGGTTCTCTAGCATTGCAAGAGGTCTGGCAAAACGAAAGCATTTCGCTTCCTGATTATAATGTTATTGTATAAGAACGCAATGACCGCAGAGTAGGCGGTACATGATTTTTCATTAACAATTCTATTGAATTCATTTTCTGTGATGATTTACTCCACATGAACAATGATATTGTTGAAATTGGCATCAAAGCAACAAATGAAATATGATGATGCGAACAAGATCATACTAATATCCAGAACTGAATAAAAACTTGTTAATTAAAAATAATACTGACGCCTGACGATATTATACAGTGTCATATCGATTATAAACCGTAAAGGTAAACGCTAGAAGATACACATCTAGTTAATACATACATGCATGCATTGCATATATCTATGAATTAGTAATAGCGTTAGCGTATTTTATCTGCCTTCTTTTCGAGCGATTAAACATTTCTGAAGGCAGAAGTCGATTTTTAGGATGCAATGTATAATTTAAAAAACACTTTGCTACGCCGGAGGAGACCAACATTATACTGCGCGGCTTGAACACAAGTGAATTTTTATGCATGTTTATTTTCCCGGTTGCAAATAGGGAATAAGCCGATGTTTTTACACTGCAGCTCTTATAGATCTGTTAGTTCTCCATGTATTGCGATATGTGACAAGTACAGTATGACTGCACTATTTGAGTTTTATAGAAATCCCTCTATTTCCATTACAGGTTGTTTTCTGCCAGGCGTAGAATATTCAAATGACTAAATATGGAAAGAGGAATAATGAGTTACTTATTTAACCAGTCTTGTATACGTATTCTTCGAGCTAATACTAATTCTGGATTAGCAATGGCTAATTTATCAGTTATTCCTGTAAGGTCATATTTTCATGAGAAAATGAATGTCCTTAATATTGCAGAACCATGTTCACGTCCATATATATATGCACTGATAACGTGGCAGCGAAGAATGTACCTGGTATGCTAGTATATAAAAGCGAAATTCAAAACTTTGTTCATCAGTTGTCGTGTCCCAATGGTTTTCTCACCACACATCACAACAGTCTGCCGAGAGAGCACAATCAGCTTATTGACCGGTTATCAGTATTATAATTAATTAGTTAATTTTCCGAAAGACATGTGTCCTAAAGCGCACTTATTTATATGTAAATCTTCTTATCAAAGAAGATCATGTTATGACAATAATTGTCCATTGTTGCAATTAAAAGGAACTATTCGCTTTCCTTGGTCTTATCGAATATCTCTCGTTACACCCGGGGTTAAACCGCAAGAATTAAACAATCAACCTGAAAGGGCTGATATAGGTGCAGACAGATTCAACACAACATCTGCAAATGAAATACGACCAATGGTAGCTAATTGGAGACATCCAAATTCTCAAGACACCTGTCAGCTGCCAATTAATTCTCAGATGATGCAACCTCCCGTACAGCCTCCTTTTTTGTACCCGGTGATGCCACACCCGGTACCTCCAGACTCGATCCGCTTGGATCGGATGGAGACCAAAATCAATCAACTAGTACAGCTACTGATAAAGGCCTCAATCATTAACAACAACCTCATCAAATTCCTCGTTGTTGAAATGCTATTATTTTAATGCCATATCAATTCAAAATAAATTAGACAGTCTCATTGTCATACTTGATTCTTATGTGTATGACGTTATCTTTATTACGGAAACCTGGTTATCATCTATTATTCCAGATTCGATGTTGATAAGTTCAACTGGATACACTATTGTTAGAAAAGACAGAGAGTCGGAAGCTATTGGTGCAGGCGTGGTCATTCTGGTCAAGAATAATATTAACTTTACCTGCGCGGAAATACCATCAAATCTAACTCATCTCAAATGCTTTGTAATTGACATTCACCTGTCCAGTCATCAATTTTAACGAATGGCATGTGTATACCAAGCACCTTCCAAATCTAATTCTGCTATTTCTACTGATGAGCTGTGTTCGTTTGTAGACTTTTGTACCATTTGTACATTCCCGTGTTTTATAATTGGAGATTTTAATTATCCGTCAATTGATTGGAATATTCCAATAAGTTATGGAGATAATTGTCACACGAGTTTTGTCGACGCTATTATGGAAAATAATTTGTATCAAGTAGTAGCTCAACCTACACGCACGTACAAATAACTTTTTAGATTTACTGTTTACCTCAGAACCGTCATTTGTCAGTGATATCAAAGTGGTTGAACCGTTCACTCTTATGTGTGATCATAATGCAATAGAATTTTCCATCAACGTCCCACCATGTCAACCATCGATCAGCAGCAACAATAAAAGTAATTTCAGGAAAGCTTACTTCACGAGTATCTGAGATTATGTGCAGAGTGTTGATTGGCTATTACTATTCGAAGAAGCTAACGGTAATGTTGAGCTGTTTTGGCAGAGTATTTGCAGCATTTTGAACTATTGTATTGAATATATTCTATTGCATTCAATATCCCAAACAAATCGTTGAAAAAACGCGCAAGGTATCGCAAATCTATACCTTCAAATCATTATAAGGCTGAATATATAAAAGTCTCGAAGCAATACTGTTCTGCAATGAAATATTTTGATGTTGAACGTGAAAAATCTCTGCTCGAGGATCCATCCCATGCAAAGTTTTATTCCTTTGTAAACTCTAAATTACAGTCTAAGCCTAAGACGCCCCTTCTAAAAGATGACAGCGGTAACATTATCACGGATTCGAAAGAGAGAGCTAATTTATTCAATAAGTATTGTTTTACAGTCTTTACTGAAGATGATGGTATTACTCCCGAATTTTCACGTCAAACGGATGATGAAAAGTTTCTGTCAAATGTTAATATCTCGTATTCAAATGTTTTACGTACACTATTAGATTTACCCAATAAAACATCACGTACGCCGGATGGGTACCCTGCACGTTTGTTAAAGAACATTGCTACTGCTATTGCTTAACCTTTTCGGTGTTGTTTGAGTTATCATTTTTACAAAGCAGTATTCCGGACGTTTGGAAAACTGCATTTGAACATGGTTTTCTAACTCGTCGCTCAAGATGTACTCAGCTTATTGTATACGTTACATAGCTGGAGTGAAGCAGTAAACAAAAGGCTACGCGTTGATACAAATTATATTGATTTCAGCAAAGCGTTCGATACAGTATCACATAGTAAGTTATTGATCAAGTTAAGTGCCTATGGTTTCGAATACGAACTTTTGGACTGGATTTCTTCATTTTTAAATGATCGTTCTCAAATCGTATGTATCGAAGATACCTAATCAAATCCCCTAAACGTTGTCAGGGGAGTACCGCAAGGTTCTGTGATTGGACCACTCTTATTTATTTTATATATTAATGACATTGTCACTTGTGTCGAAGGTGATTGTCAAATTAAATTATTCGCTGATGATGCAAAGATATTTCTCTTGCAGAATTACAGCAAACCTTAACTCCGATTTATCTAACAGCATAGAAAACCTTTGTAAATGGTCAGAAAAGTGGCAGCTACGTATCGCATTTCAAAAATGCTCAGTATTTAGTGTAGGAAACATTAAAATACCTTCCTGTGATTACAACTTATCTGGACACTATTTACAACCTGTCAATAACGATCAAATACCTTGGAGTTATCCTCACTTCAGATTTAAAGTCATCTTCTCATTGCTCAATGATTGCATCTAAATCATACTCAAGACTTTATTTATTATTACAATGTTTCACCTGTCGTAATCCTGAATTACTAGTCAAAGCCTACAAAACATATGTACGCCCACTGTTGGAAACGGTTTCACCAGTGTGGAATCCCTGTTTTCAAAGAGATATGGTTACAATAGAGAAAGTTCAAAGGCATTTAACAAGAAAAATAAACCCTTCAAGAGTAGACAGTTTCTATTACAAGTCATATCTTGAAAGACTGAAATATAGACATAAATAAACTATGCGATTTTGATATAAATACATACCACATGAGAGGAAACTCTTACAAATTAAAATCAAAATCAAATCCCAAGTTCAAAATCACTTTTGCAATCGTGTCATACCTTGGTGGAACTCTCTGCCAGAGAAATGTGTTATTTCAAAGACAGTGCCAGCATTTAAACGTTCATTAGCTAGCATAGATCTAAATGCCTTGTAAATATTTTAGTACAAATGTCGTAACCTGTACATTTTATCTTATAACCTTTTTAACTCAGCTAGATAATTCTAAATGCCTTGTAAATATTTGAGTAGCAATTTTGTTTGTAAAACTTTTATCTTAATAACCCATTTTAACTTTTTAACGACTTTACATAAATGGGAGCCACAAGTTCCTCTATATTTGCCTGTCACCATTGTTGACAAAATAAAATACATACATACATACATACATACATAGTATACGATATGTAATATCAATATAGTATAGGTAACAATTTTTATGGGAATAATCACCCTGCAAGTCAAACGTTTGTGTTTCTTGATTTTTGACTATATTATACAACACGCTTTTACATGTTGAACACGTTTATGATTGCTGCCCGTATTCTCACGTAAAGAATCGTTACAACTGGCAAAACATTATTTAGCACAGTCATTCAAGACTCACGTTGTTCTGGTAATTAAATATTACCTAAAATTTCTGTGTACAAGGAATCATTCAGCATTATTTGAACCCTTTTTCTCTTTCTTTTATTTTGGACCTTCTGTCCTCCAGTTATGTTCTCATCATCAGAATGATGATGAAACACGAGCACGGTTGCTATCGGCAACCGGCAATAAATTATTCAGCAAAGTCATTACAGACTTAACTTGTACTGGTAATGAAATATTACCTGGATTTTCTTCTTGGACCTTCTGTCCTCCAGTGATGTTCTCATCATCAGAATGATATTGAACACGGGCACGGTTGCTATCGGCATTCTCACGCAAAGAATCCACAACCGGCAATAAATTATTCAGCAAAGTCATTACAGGCTTAACTTGTACTGGTAATGAAATATTACCTGAATTTTATTTTTGGACCTTCGGTCTTCCAGTAATGTTCTTGTCATCAGAATGATGTTGAACACGGGCACGGTTGCTATCGGCATTCTCACGCAAAGAATCCACAACCGGCAATAAATTAATCAGCATAGTCATTACAACTTAATTTGGTGTGGTAATGATTGTGGTGCTGTGTTATAATATTGGGGAATAAATTGGCTAGCACACGAACAGCCTTCCCCAGAATCTTCCGTTATCTCTGTTTCGTTTAAGGTCGTGGAAGCCAAATACAACATCAAAAAGTCCACAACGTCATCGTTTTCCTTGGACATTTTCAACGATAAAAATCAAATTAAACAACCAAAATATATATACAAAATACTTTAGATCAAAGTGATTCAAATAAATAACAATAAAAGCATAAATACGAAACCAGATCGGCAATATTAATTCTGTAAACTGTATTCAAAACTTTGTGAATAATCAGAAATAGTACCGACATCGTCGAAGCACATGCTGTGAAATTGGATCTTAGTACGCATGTGCTTCCACTCATTAATCTCTGCTGCTGTGATATGGGAGAATCATCTTCAAAGTGCCAGCCAACAAAATCCAAAACCGAAATTTTTTGAAATTTATTGCCTGGGGTGGCCAAATGAAGCCAGCATTTCCACAACATCGGTGTTATGAAAAAGCTGGCAAAATGTTGGCTTCATTTGGCTAGGGCTCAACCTAAGCTCAATCTAAATCAAGTACAGGGCAATTCCACCGTGTCTGACTGACACATCGGAAGATTTTTTCGAATAGGGCATCAACATCCACGCAAAGTTTGATCAGTTATTATTTCTTACAAATAAAGAATGGCAAAAAGAATCCCACAAATTAAAAACCTCCACAAGAACTCAAAATATAAATAAATTATGGCGAGTTTAATTCCGAGGTGCCTGACTGACACGGACGCTCGCAATTTTCCCGTTAGAGATGGACATTTGTAAAATTCCTGCGAAGTGTTGGCATAAAGAAGAATAAAACCACTGTCATCATGTTCTTGGGATATCATACTTCACAAATATTATCCATTTTATGGAATACTTTCAAAATATATAAGGCAATAAACAAATGCTTCTCGTGTCTCACTGACATCTCATAAGCAATTTGTGTCTGACTGACAAAACTTGAATTAAAACAGAAGTAATATACCTTTATTTAAACTTTTATTTAAACTTTTATATAATCATTCCAAATCTATAATTATCATATAATTTAAATTGGTTGTTCTTTTTGTTCAAAATGTAGCACACATACAGATAATATTCTAAACAACAAGACCAAGTGAACTGCCATTCTTATTTCGCGTGCGATAAAACAATCAACACGCATGACTAAATATTGAGAACACCGACCTCACATTACAACATGGTGCAAGTGTCCAAAACAACGGGCAGGCGATCACTCGGCTTCTTTGATTATATGACCATTGCGCTTAGATCGTAGCTGTCCGTGTGACTATTTTCTGTCAGTCAGACATGCAGATTTAAAGGATGACGTTGAAGAGAGGAGCAATATTTCTCGCCAAATATGCAAATTGGCTATTTTCTGTTTTACATACAAAAGGATTTTGCGATCAAGTTAATACATTTCTGAGAATTAATAATTGATTAATCCTAAGAATTTATCAACAATAAGGATATCAGAAACTTTTCAAAAGCTTAGCACAAAAATTATATATAATTTAGGCAAATGCTCAGTTTCATTTATTTGTCGACTTCAACTTTTCATATTTGATAACAAGTAGGATGTGAATAAAGGGTTACCGCACACTTGCCATGTTTGTATTCATATTTACTAAACGAGAAAAAGTTGGGAGACACAAGTGAAGCGCTAAAATATCACGAGCTCCGAGCGAGTGATTTTTAGCTTCCCGAGTGTCTCCCAACTTTTTCGAGTTTAGTAAATATGAATACAAACATTTGCAAGCGTGTGGTAACCCTTTTCTAAAATAAAACAAACGTCGGGATCTCATTCGAGGGCGAATTCGCAATTCACGAATTCACAATTTAAAATTCAATTTCAATTCATAAGCCAAGCATGAAGAGAATCCAACAACAAGATAGATTTTGTCGAATAAAGAAAGGCATATACAAGAACGTCTGTAATATAAGTGGTACAATAATTCTTTAGCAAATTAATTCACTAATTGTTATTTAAATTTTAGGTTTACCTTGAATTAGCGTAGCCTATAATTGTCTTTCATTCTGTGTTTTTATTTTGCATGTTACACGACCAATAACTCATTTACCACGCTTTTCAATAAATAAAAACATCTTGAGCTAAATGTCGTTTTGTAAATCGTAGCCATTGTTGAGATATTGATTGGATTGTTATCAAAAGTTATAAATTCTGTATTTTATCACAGATCAAACTTTTTGAAGCTTGCGGTTTTTCCCGGTTTTCGGAGCCATGATTTACCCTAGGATTTCATGCACGCTCTTTCGACCAATCAGATCGCAGAAAACCTTCGTGATATTTTAGAATAGTTTTTAATACTGCATTCAGGTCGAAAAATATACATGTTTAAAAACAAGTCGTAAGCTGTTGGCTATCCAACAACGTTATCCAACAACGTTCGACTTTTGCATCCGACAAAGTCGAACCTAAAAAATTGGATCGTTTGCTTGGACCTTAATACGGCTGATCCAGACGTATTAACCTTAAAACAGCCGTACCGGTATGCCTAAAAAGCAATTGGAATATACGCCGTACTTTCGTGAGGCGTACCATTTCTCAAAAGGTTAAACTAAGAATGTTTTTGTCATTTCCGGGGGGTTTCTGTTTGAATTTCTTATTGTCAATTTCTTGCGATCAAGTTAATACATTTCTGAGAATTAATAATTGATTAATCCTAAGAATTTATCAACAATAAGGATATCAGAAACTTTTCAAAAGCTTAGCACAAAAATTATATATAATTTAGGCAAATGCTCAGTTTCATTTATTTGTCGCCTTCAACTTTTCATATTTGATAACAAGTAGGATGTGAATGGTTTTTAATACTGCATTCAGGTCGAAAAATATACATGTTTAAGAACAAGTCGTAAGCTGTTGGCTATCCAACAACGTTATCCAACAACATTCGACTTTTGCATCCGACAAAGTCGAACCTAAAAAATTGGATCGTTTGCTTGGACCTTAATACGGCTGATCCAGACGTATTAACCTTAATACAGCCGTACCGGTATGCCTAAAAAGCAATTGGAATATACGCCGTACTTTCGTGAGGCGTACCATTTCTCAAAAGATTAAACTAAGAATGTTTTTGTCATTTCCGGGGGTTTCTGTTTGAATTTCTTATTGTCAATTTCTTGCGATCAAGTTAATACATTTCTGAGAATTAATAATTGATTAATCCTAAGAATTTATCAACAATAAGGATATCAGAAACTTTTCAAAAGCTTAACACAAAAATTATATATAATTTAGGCAAATGCTCAGTTTCATTTATTTGTCGACTTCAACTTTTCATATTTGATAACAAGTAGGATGTGAATAGTTTTTAATACTGCATTCAGGTCGAAAAATATACATGTTTAAAAACAAGTCGTAAGCTGTTGGCTATCCAACAACGTTATCCAACAACATTCGACTTTTGCATCCGACAAAGTCGAACCTAAAAAATTGGATCGTTTGCTTGGACCTTAATACGGCTGATCCAGACGTATTAACCTTAAAACAGCCGTACCGGTATGCCTAAAAAGCAATTGGAATATACGCCGTACTTTCGTGAGGCGTACCATTTCTCAAAAGGTTAAACTAAGAATGTTTTTGTCATTTCTGGGGGGTTTCTGTTTGACTTTCTTATTGTTTCCTGCCTGTTGCTAAGTAACAGTGGCTATAGTGATCGTATCACAACAATATGGGTTGTTTTGTATTACTTTTTGGATTTTGAATAAAAAAATAAACAATGTTGTGATCACATTTGAGGATCCTTTGCCATTTATTTATTTTATCGAAAGGAAATAATCTATCTATCTAAAACATATATTGCTTTTGATCACTTAAAGTATGAAAAATATATTACATATGAAGATAATATAATCTTGAACATCGTGTTTGAAAACCAAATATGTTTTAGTAGTTTTATATATACGTGTATGTCGACAAATAATAATTTGCAGTAAAAACTTTGAAGATTTCAAATTAAAAATAGCTCCGCTACGCTCGGACTCATGGTGAATGATATAATAATCAAAATAAACCAATTGAAATCAAATTCAATAGAATATCAAATCAATCAAATCATCATGCAAAGAAAAATCAAATCAAATCAAATTCAAAAAAGTAAATCAATCCAATCGAATGATATAAAAATCAACTTCAATCAAATAAAATCAAATAAATTAAAACAATATCCAAATAATATAATAATATAAAGAGCAATATATCCAAATAATAAATCAAAGAAAAAAATGAGATAGCAGACCGGTGGGATTGAACCCCATACCCCGCGCGCCGAATGCAGACGCTCCACCACAAGACCATACCAAAATATAACAAATCAAGTGATTTTCACTACTCAAAGGTGTGAAGATGTCAAGTGTTTTTGAGCACGGGCCAAGCAAAAACACTGTCTAAACGGCTTTTTCAGACATTGAAAAGTGGCACCGTGCCTACTATTTTGATCAGGCCGAGATCATTTCTCGAGGTAGTCTCGGCCCGCTCAAAAAGTGGGCACCGTGCCGTTTTGCAGTAATTATGACGTCATCGTAGAAGTTGCGTCTCTTTACAGTGGAATTCTGAGGTTTTCTAATAAAATCAGTAACAGACTAAAGATTACCAAAGCTAGATAAGCACATTAAGCATATTTTGTTACGTATTTCTTTTGAAAATTAATGAAGTTTCTGTAATATAATGTTTAATTATGCAAATTGTAATTACGAGTGCGGAGCGTAAATTTAGATGTGTCTTTTGTCACAGAAATACTGATCTGGCGTGGTAGCATGTTCAGGAGGTGAAAGACTAAGCCAAATGTATTTGAATTTTGCTCAATGGAGATAGGAATGTAACAAAAACTTAAATATTATAATTGATGAAAAACATAGTGATTTTCAGTTCAACGGAATCCTTACAAGTTATTTAACATAATTGAATCTCAATTTATCGAATTTCAGCTGTAAAACCATTAAATAATGAGAAACCTATAATTCAGTTTGTAAGTTTTCAATCTCGGCCCGCGTAAAAATAGGCACGGGCGATCCTGAAAACAGTTTTTAATAAGCTGTGTATACCCTGAAAAAAAACAGCACGGGCCGCATTCTTGTTAACACCTCGGGTGTTAATTGACGAGTACCGTGCCTTTTTTGCTGCAGTGTAAATGGCCCTTTGATACGACGCATCAAAAAAAAATTGGTACGGCTCTAGAAAGTATGGCGTATAGCATAGGGGTTAGTGTCTTGATGCTGGCTCGCTGGTTTTGAGCGAGCAAAGCCGTGTTAGGTTTCCAGACATAACAGAAAACACGATTTTTAGATAAACCTGGGGGTTGTGTTTTTCTAATGAAAATAATCGCCTTGTTTCAGAATCTATTGCCATGGTGATGTCGTTTGCAATTATAGACGGCATTGAGCTGTATGTCGTCAATCCAAGAAATGAGCTCACAACGCAGTGATTGCACAACTATAAGAATTGCCAAAACTAATTATGCTTTATTTTTTAATAAACTACTAGTAAATTATATATTTTGGGGCGAAGTTATCTTTCCTATGTTTATTTGATAAAAGCAATGATTTTATGTACAAGACACTCGTTCTCACGAAAGCTATGTTGAATTTTGGCGATTCTATTATGCTCTAGCTCAAAATCAAAGATCGACTTCAGAGCGGCGTATGAAACGAATACGAACTCCTCTAATAATTGGATCGTGTTCAGGCGTTCCGAACGCTTTCATCAGGTGTGAATTCATGCATAAAATCCTTGGAACGGCGTCAGAAGCCAAATTGTGTATGTAGTTGATATGAAGGCGCTCTCAACCGGAATAAGATCGGCTTATGTACATAACGTCGTATGAACCTTGCCAAACCTAGGTCTTAGACAAATACGTCAATATGGAAATAGAGAAATTTCGATTGGTCGAACAGAAATAGATCAAGTTAATAGTTGCTAGGTGCCCCACACCCACTCTCCTAAATTTAAGCGGGCTTTCTTTAAAACCAGATCCCAGAGCCTCTAGTATGAAGCGATTTAGCGTCAAAAATACAGTTGTTTTGTCTTGGCTTGAAGTGTTAATCTTGTATGCAGTTCATGTTTTCATGTATTTTATCTATTACTATAGCTAATTATAGTTCATCTATTGGAATATAATATTCATACAGCAATGATGGCTGAGTCTGAGTTCTCAACGATAAGTGATCAACACTAGACACACATCTATAAATACTATATGAACTATACATGTAATCATTTAATTATTGTGTCTTTTCTTACAGATCTACAATTCAACAATGAATCAATAATTAATCATGAGTACTATTCACGATCTTCTTGAATCTCTGCGAATAGCCATGACACCAGTTCAATTGAAGGCAAATGATATCGCAAGATCAGATGGAGCCTCGATATGGCTATCTTCGTTACCTCTTAAATCTGAGAACTTCAACCTCATCAAAAGAGAATTCTTTGATGCCATTACTCTTGGTTATGACTGGCAACTACAAAGATTCCCAGATGAATGTATCTGCCATGCAAAGTTCAACGTAGATCACGCTCTATCATGCAAAGTTGGTGGTTTTGTGTTGTTGAGGCACAATGAGGAAGTTAACGTAACAGCTGACCTTCTCTATACTGTTTGCAAAGATGTGAGGAAAGAGCCAGCTCTGCAAACAACTCCATCAAGTACGGACGAGTTACGTGCTGACATTTGTGCCCGGGTTTTCTGGCAGAGGTTGCAAAGAGCATTCATGGATGTTAGGATTTTGTATCCTTTCGCTCCTTGCTACCGAAAACAGACCCTGAAATCATCAATGATGTCAATGGAGTCCATCAAGAATAGAAAATAGAACGAAAGAATCCTTAACCAAGAACATGGGTCATTCACCCCTTTAATCTTTACAACAAATGGTGGAATGAGTAGAGAAGCCCATCAATTCTACAGACGACTGAGTGACATGATCTCTGAAAAACTTGGTCTACCTTTTGGTGAAACTTCTGCCTGGGTTAAGCGCAAAATCTGCTTCAGCTTACTCCGCACCACTATCATCTGCATCCGAGGTTCACGCTCCCGCAAACATCAAATTCCAGACGGCGACGTTAGTGATCTGCAGCTTGTCAATGCAGCATCCAGTATTGTATAACTATTAATAAATATTGCGCAAATTAATAATCTATTTCTCCAATGTACATATTACTTATTACAAATTATATCTAAGTTAAATTAGCTTCAATGACAGTAGTTAACATTTTCATAAATAGTTATACTACAACCTGTATATTCCATATCTTAAATTATATTCTTCATGTTATGAAAAAAATAAAATAATAAAAATAATAATAATAATAATAATAATAATTAATCATGAGTACTACTCACTGTTTTTTCAATTCGTTCATTGATGAAGTTCTATAAATTATTTCAATAATTGCTTTCGCTTGCGCGTAGTAGTACGGTTTACAAGAGATTAAAGCAATATAAAAACGATTGTTAATGTCGAAACAGGCTTATGGAAGTTAGATTATCAGGGAGAGATTAGCCATATCACGTGGGAATTTGTAACCAATCACCGTACACTCGTCCTACTGTTCGTCATCTTATATTTTTTAGACTACGGGAACAATGTGTTTCAGTGTAGAAACTTCTCTTTCTTAGGCCTGGATTATACAGCGCGATTCATTTACTGTAAATTGAAAGTTGGCTCACTGTCAGCGTCCCCGTTCAACTAAACACGGCTTGCTGTCATTAGCACGGTGCGCTCCAAATCGAAAGCTCGCATAGGAAGAGCGTGCTTTCAAGCCTAGATCAAACGTCGCACTGCTCATGAGTCGCGCCAAAGTCTTAAGGCATATTTGGCATGACTCGACTATGAGCTCGACATTCAAGTTGGCACTGCCAAATTTGGCCAAGTAGTGCGGCTCGACTTGCCCTGGTCCAGCTGAATGACTGGAGCCGCGCTAATGCTTGCTGTGACAAGCTATTTTTGGAAATATTGAGACTAGACAAAAGAATCTTTCTACAAAATATCGTTGCCTTGACAACAAATAACTTCAACTGCGACAGCAGTGCTTGATGTAGTGAAGATTGATAGATACAATTTTCAAATAATAAAATGCGATGGTCATGCAAATACAGGGTAAAACAATTATAATTTATTCTACCGTCTATCTATGTACAGCCTATAGAAACTTATTCACAATTGTTGTTGTTGTCATAGTAACATCCATTTTTTTTATGTTGATTGTCTGCATTCTCATTGAATGTTTTCATTTGACTAGTTAATTTGTGTGTTCATGTTCATTCACGCATTGATCTAATCTAATATCGTATTCATTCATGGTGTTTTAAATGGTCAATTGTACCCATTGTCATCATGCCACATGTCATACCAATTAACATTTCCCAGCCACTGTTCGTCTTATTTAGTTACAATCATTAGTCTCTTGTTTAACGACGTCCTTGCCTTATACGCTGTTGTTGTCTAGTTTAGCATTAAGATGTTCTCAATTCAGTTGGATGGTTTGACAAATATACACACAATTTAGTAGTGATGTGCACATAGTCAAACCACGTTCATAAAGTGAACGATAGCTTAGTTTAGCTTGGAGCTATAATTTTTTTAATTTTGTCTAGCGCTTTGTCTAGCGTTTTGTCTAGAGCTTTGTCTAGCTCTCTGTTTTGTCTATATTTTAGTATTCTTTTGTCTTGTTTTTGCTGATGTACAATGCTGTTGTTTGCTTTTACTAATGAGGTTTTGCCAAAAAAGTTCAGCTCGTTTTTTGTTTAAAATATTTGCATGAATGAATGATTTATGAACACACATAGTCTATCTTGGTAGACCCTTCTTCTAATTTGCTCAAAGTTTAGAAAAATACGTTTTTATAACTCTGCTTTTATTCTATAATTTAGCAGAATTTTGAGACTTTATATTCAAAGGCATGAAAACGCTTCGTTTTTCTTTCTGATTGTTTTTTGCATTCTTTTTAATAACTTCTTTAAAAACCAGTATTCTGTAACGACATTATTCCTAATCTTGTCTGAATGCAGGAAATGAATTGTTAATTAATTTTATTTCTTATTAATAAAATAAGATTGCCCGTTCTTTAAAGTTTAACTCATTATTTATATAACTTGCCCATTTTGCATTGTAGAGCTGAATTCGCTTGTGCAAATAAATATTTGTTGTAAAGCTGGTACTGCACTTGCACGAAATAATTAGTTAATTGTTAACGTTTATTTTGCTTCCTTGGACTTGTTATGATGTGAGGCTTGGTGTGGACATGACGACATAGCAGTGGAAATTGATAAAGATTCATTGAGTGTGAATAGATTTTCAGCTATGAAATGAATTTGATTGTTTATGCAGTATGTTGTAACTAGTGACGTTGAAGGTCCTGAATCCATACAGATAATTGACCAATTATGTTTACTGATAGATTATCTATAAGTAAGATATCGTTAAATTGCATTGCAGCTAAATCTGAATTACGTGAAGAGTTTTCACATCAAGTTATAGAGTGAGAAAAGATTGTGCACATCACCATGAAATGTTTATCTTCAGCAAAGGTTATTGATTTTTCACCTGTAGAAAATTTTGTTAGCACTGTTTTGAAGGAAACTCCGCTATTGTTGAATAAAACTGACTTATCGGATAGAATCATTAGTTCTGCGAATAAAATTTTTTCGCTTGAAATATATGAAGAAGTTAGCACCCGAGTTAGAAGTAGTAGTAATGATATTTATCCCTTTATCTCTTTTGTTTATTCTGTTACTCGGACATTCGCTCATCCGTTTAAAATATTAAATATCAATACGAATCAAATATTATAAAACACCATGGTGATTATTATTCATTTGAAATGCATCAAGTTTGTAGTCATATTACGAATATGTATTTCCATGCTGAGAATCTTGAAAAAGAAATGCTGTTCGACATTGCTGCAAAGTTGAAATGGGTTGCATTGTATACTTTTTCGATTACATTTCCGCTTAGAGAAGCTTATTGTAACTCGTTGTTATGATAATATCATGATTATATCGCTGGATCCTCACTGGTAGGATTATATTTTGTTTATCGCTGATGTTTAGGAAATATAATGATGTTTGTTGCTAATAAGGCATAATAATGCATGCCTCAGCTTACAAAGCTACATTCTTGGATTCGCTTATTTTGAATTTTGAATTTCGGAATAAAGTGTTGGCGGATTCTATTTCCACGCGAAAAGATGTGGAAATAGCCAGAAAGCAGTAATAGGCTATTTCGACGATTGCATAGAAATGTTTAGTGGCAGTGTTGATGACACCAAGTCAATGATATCATTGCTTGTAAAATCTCTATTGATCTAAAGCATTCATGACCTTTTTCCGCAATCCATAAGTGGTGTGGAGATAAGACTAGTTGTGGTTAATGGTGTTAACGTAATGAATAGTGTGGAAAAAAGATAGTAGTGTTTTAACATGGGTTTAATGGCACTAATTCTGTTAATGCAAAAGCTGAATTAAGGGCCGCAATCTCGAATTGGCATCAGAGCCGCATTTCTCGGTTTCTTCTTTCGACAGGAACAACCTGGCAATTCAATCCCGCTGGAGCTCCGTATCATGGTGGTGCTTGGGAGGGATTGATTCGACCTATCAGCATCAGCATCCAGTAGACCATGGAACAATAGTCATTTGATATAGAATTTGACGTTGAATGGGTGATGTCGTCGTTTCGTCATTTGCGTGTCGCGGTGATGATATTGTTATCATCATTAGCCACCACGACACCAATTTGAAACGACGTATACTTTTGAATGAGCAACGACGAAAACATCCAGGAACTTTTAAAACGCAGCATTTGTCATTCGTCAAAGATACTACATCACTAACTACACTCTAGCCACCTGAACCGTACTTCCCATTCACCCAAAATGATAATGGAAAACAAATGTCATAATATAGTTTGTAGACTTGAACTATGTGTGGTACTTTTTATATTTATAACAATGATGAACAAAATACGCATGTACTGTGTAATTTTTCAATAATAAGTGGAACAATTGAAATTTGTTGAAATTTTCAAATCCATTTTAATCATTTTCAAAGCATTAATACACATCAGCGGACATGAGTCAATTGACATCTCATGACACCCTGAATTTATCAAACATCAAATAATGATTGCTTATCTGCAAAATATTTGTAAAGTTAAGCCTACCTTGAAATATTATCTTCACTGTGCTGTCTATATTTGCGATAAACATAATATGTTTTGGCCATTTTCTGTTTGTTTTGCTATCTTCGACCGCAGCTTTCAATCCAGTCGACCAAAATGCGAAGTCGATGTATTGACGTACAATAAATTTTGCACCCAAAAAAATCCTTAGGGGCTGCTGGTCTGCATAGTCCGTTTAATATTACCTATATTTTGTGTTATTTACTGAGATAACTTATCGTGAAAGTCAGAACAAAGATCAGAAGCCAGAAGGTGAGTCAAAATATTTAATGCCTATTCTCAAATATATACAAATATCAATAATTTCTAATTTCTTTGTAACCAACAAAACAAACATTAACTGAACAGAAAATAGGACAGGTAGCTGTGCTTAATGCTACGTATTCGTAAAGCAGACCTATACAAATAAACACATGCAAGAATCAAGATGCACTAACGATAAATGTTTATGAACGCTTTACAGGCAGTGCAGGCAATTAATGAAATTCAATAGAAGATTTCAATAGTTCTAGGTATATACCAATTACCATGACCATGTTCTTAGATTATTATTCAAGTATAATAAATATCAGATCAGGCTATTTATGTGTGTATTTATTCACTTTCATCATGTGAATCTGATCCATCTGATGAATCAACAAGAGGATCACCACAGTATTCTGGTTGGGCATTTCTACAATTCTTATTGACATAAAGCAGCGTTTGCGATGTTGGAGTAATTCATCACGTGCGGGGGTAATTGTTGAGGGTCTGGTATTTTGGTTTTAGCTTGGCAACATTTCTGGTACCTAGCTTCATTGATATTATCTAAATCACTAAATCCATATACCTCACACAGAAATTTCTCAATTTGGGGTAGATCAGTCTGGTCAAACATGAACTGTTTACCAATTTTTGAAAGGTTTTCTGATGATCCTCATTTCCCATCATTATATTGAATGGCTTTATTATTCCCCTTTGGAAAAAGGCACTAAGGCTTCACATACTGCTTCTCCTAGCTTTTTTGTATGTGGTTTATGTTTACCAGTCTTGTGAGTGTTTTATTACTGATCTGAATAAAAAGTTCAATGTTGAGGTGTTTTTTGTAGTACAAAGCATTAATAACAATGTCTGTGTAAACAGTTACGATGCATGCAGTTTTAAAACCTAGTTCAATCGCATGTTGGCAATAAAAGAACAACTTTGTATCAGCTTCTTCTTGGCAGCATGATTTTTGTTCAACATTTTATGCAACTTGACTGGTTTTGGCTGAGACATGATGGCACTCGTCTTCAACTGCATAGATTGCATTTTGAAGTTCTGCTGATCAATTGGTCAGAAATATCTCCAAATGTTTTTAAAAGGGGGGTATTAATCTGCTGCAAAAGGGCCATATCGTCAAAGAGATTAGCACTGTCTTCTGTACTTCCATTGCATGAACCTTCATCCTCAAAGACATCAAGAAGTTTTGATTTGGGTGTTTTCACTAATCCGCCATCGGGTAAAGCCAAAGACCAGGGTATGGGTCCCAAAGAAAACGTCATTAGAGTTCTCATGGAAATTGACGGCCTCTTCTGACCAATGATGATTAATTTGGCAAAAATATCTCGCTCAGCAGTAATTGTAAGAGCCTTTCCTTTTAATTTACCTAACGCTTTCACATATGTATCTTCAAATGTCTTGAGATTGCATCGTTCAATTGCAGTATAAAACGGGACAGTTGCGGTTTGAATTCGATCACGGATAAATTCAGTTGCTTTTTTCTTACCAACTGACTGTGCCTCCATTAAATCTTTTTGATATCATCGTATGCCACTATTCCGGATGCCATGTTGATTAGATCAGGGCTTTCATCAAATGGGTTGCCCTATAACATTCCATAGGCACGCTGAATGACTTGGCTGTCAAACTCTAATCCTTGATGGTCCTAGATCATTATGAGTCGGACGTGATTCTTTAGCATTAGCCATGTCAGTTAATTTGTCGATACATTTTGAGGCACAACTTCTCGTTAGCACCCAGCGCTGTACCGTCCCAGCTGTTGTGCTATAACAAATTATTTCCCCTGAGCAATTTTGATCTTTGTTTATCGTTTTCAATGTCCCTTCAATGCTTTGATCAGATGGTATACCATTAAATTTACCAATGCTTCGGTGAACAACAAATTCCCCAGCTCTGTAATTTGAAGAGAAATAATTATTTTTATTATTGTTGATCACACCATTACTGTACATATAACAACACAAATTTCAAAAATGAAATGGTTGGACTTTTAACTCACTTGAATGCTTGGTATATGTTTCTGGATGTGATGCTGCAAGATCTATCATTTCAGACCAATAATAGGACAAGAAACGGGAATAATTTTGTCTGTCATAACAAAACATCCAAGGCAGCATTCTCTCTGTTGCTTTTAAATGAAGCTCCCAATTGCCTTCTCGGAGTAGATGTAAAAACGATAATAAAATTTCCATCATGGATAAGAATGATCCCCACAGAGCTGCTGTTGGCCCTGTTTCAGTCACAGACGATACAATACTATTCACTTCACTCAATAGGCAAATGTCATTTTGAAAACTTCAGTAAAACAAAAGATCCATGCGAAGAGTTAAAAAAAAATGGTTCTTATTAATGCATTTATCGACCGCCAAGTCACCAAAGAGTAGCCTGCGCGCAGACCTTACTTGAAAACCTTTCTTACTCGTTAATAAGGTCTGCGCATCGGAGCGAAATCTCTTGTTCTGGCAGGAAGTGCTGAGACGACCAGAGATGGAAACACTCTGCGTGAAACGCATACCTTTGCAATGTCGACCATTCGTGTGAAAACAACACATCCATGGAAACAATAAAATATACCTGTTAATATAAAAAGGTAATTTATTTAGTTTTATATACACAGCTCCACTTTTAAAGAAACTTTTCGATTTTCTTTCAGTGAAATTACCAGAAAATAATTCATCAAGAATTGGTTTTGTTAGAAATTCATTTGAGTTCAGTAGGATTAGCTATTATATAAGCCAAATCCAAGCTATTATCGATGATACTGTGGCGTTTTTGTCTCTAAATAATGTTTCTCGACTTGAGTATTCATTCATTTATAACCGGCAATGAATATTTGACTGAAATCATCAATAAAAGCTCAGTGCTCAGTTTTAATAATCAGTTGCTTTTAATTCAATTCTTTGAAATATTTGTAAACAGTAATAACACGGCAGTCCAAATAAAATTAAACTTGACAAACTTTCTTATATTTGATAATTATGTAAACCAACGAGAACATGAAAACATCTTTGTTGTAAAATCAAAATTTGATATTTTAATCCCGTTTCGTAAACTGCGTAAATTGTTTCTCATCGAACGTTACACGTTGATGCGAAGACAATTTTGAATGTTTGATGTGAAAATATTTGTTAAACAATAGCTGAAAGCATCAACCAATCACTGACCAGTACAAGATATGTTGTACTCAACAATGATTGGTTGAAATTACAAAAGCTTTTAATTATGACAATTCCTCTCAGAACAAGAGAATTCGCTCGGATGGGCAGCCCTTACTAACGACGAAGAAAGGTTTTCAAATAAGGTCTGCGCGCAAGCTACCAAAGACTGCTTGACTAGCTGCTACTGACAGAAAGAGCTTCATATGACGACTTACGGGAAAGAGTACGGCAATACAGCCAAACAAATGAATTTCTAAAAAGAAATAAAGGTACAGAAGTAAATGCAATTACACAAAGAACACAAAGACAAAAGCCCATTAATAATAATAATACGTGTTGTAGATTTTGTGATAAATACTTACCAAAGAAATGTCCTGCTTATGATAAATAATGCCATAAATGCGGTAAGAAAGGGCATTTTATCAAATATTGTAGAACTAAAGATAATCATAGAAACAACAGCATAAATTATGTAAAGGATAATACAACGAATTTGTATACAGAGTCAGACAATGATGATAAGAATATTTAATTTGTCATGCAATTGATAATGAGGTAGACAATGTGAATGCAATTATCGAAAATGTCAACATAAATGGTCGAGACATAGCGATGCAACATGACACCGGTGCCTCTTGTACTATAATACCCTCTAAAATTAAGAAAAAAATAGGAAGTCCTAACTTAGAAATAACGAACCGTCGGCTGATGTCTTATGACGATAAAGGTATACAGGTTTGGAGGGAATGGATTTTAGATATTCAATGTGAAAACCAATTAGTTAAGATTCCAGTTCAGGTAGTAGAATCCCCGCACAAATATGGTCTATTTGGTAGAGATGTCTAATTAGATTCCTCTATCAATTCTGTCAATACCTCCGCTGACTATTCACCCGCAGTAAAAGGCGTAATTGCAACAATGAAGGTAAAAGAAAATGCTCAATCAAAATTTGTCAAGCACGTCCTGTACCGTTGCCGTTACAAGCTGCTGCTACGCGAGAGTTAGAGCGATTACAAATAATGGTCTTAATTGAATCCATTGACTCAGGAGAAGCAGAAAACTATTCTCCAATTGTTTGGGTTAGAAATCGTCAGGCGATTTAAGAATATGTGCAGATTTTAGCATACACGTAAATGACAAAATTTAAATGACGCCTATCCCCTTTCAAAGCCTTTATTTTATCCTAAGATTTGTTCTAGTTCATATTTGCTGAATAATTGATCACCATGTTATCTGATAGTTGTTCTTTTGATACAACTTCAAATCAAGAGGATCAAGTTGATGCTAATTTTGTTAAAGGATCAACAATCCAAATTTCCCAAATTATTACACACAGTGAAATTGAACAGGAGACGACAGATTTGAGTAAAGAATTTATTGCCATTTTGGATAGCAATGATGTAGTCGACGCACGAAAAAAGTTAAATAAGAAAGCAAGGAAGGGGGATTTGTTGGAATTATGTATTTATTTATTTAAAAGAAATTGCAAAATTTTATGCAAGAGAAAGGATGAAAATGAAATTGAAGCAAATACATTTTATGGTGAAATTGATCAGCCTGTTATTTTACCCGCGGATAATTCAAACGATAATACACCAGAAATCTTTTCAAAAAATGCATCCTCACCAGACGCCGGCTTATTGTCACAGTCAATTATAAATGGCTCGGGGTGATTAGCTCAGTTGGCAGAGCAATCGAACTTCAGATCGTATCATATCTCATCGACTGTGGTTCAAATCCCCCTCAGGTCAACTCAGCCTTGACTTTATCTGAGACATCAAATGAGTACCATCTAAGGATGGCGGATAGAATGGTTCAGAAGAAATTGCATTGTGAGTAGCTGTGGCTCATCGTTGTGCATTGACAACCAAGGCCTATCTGCCATGAAATCTGTTGAAATTGATCTGCAATGTCGCAGCTGAGACCTAAGGAGCGTTTAACATGATTGCTCTTAGCGTAAAGAGCCACTCTTCTAGAAATAGAGGAGTGGTACGGGTGCCTTCGGTAGGGCGACACCGTCCACATTACTATTTTTTTTTTATTATAAATGACAGAGAAATTTGTGATGGAAATTGTTTGGTTACCAATAACAATAAAAGTAGCGGTGACAAAGAAATCAAAACTGCATTTACTGAAATATGTAATGACCTCTTGAAAGGCATATGTAGATTTGGTTTTTCTGGCCATAAAAATGGCGATTGCCCTAATCATCACCCTAAGATTTGTTATAATTACTTATAGCATTGAAATTCTTCTGTTCGTGGATTCCCTCACAACAAAGATTGTAATCGTTTCCATATGTTTATCTGCCCGCCTTATTTTAAAAGAAAGAATGCTTTGATAAAACATGTAACTTCCTCCACTTGCAGGGAACCAAAAGGGCTCAGCGCAAGAGTTTAAGTACTGAAATCAACTCTCCGTCGGTTAACAATGCCTATCGAGCCCCCCTAGCACCACAACCAATACATCCTTTGTTATGTAACCCAAGGCCCCCTTCTACACACTACAAATTTGATGACATCTCAAAGTAGAGTTCCACATCTTGGGAACAATGATCAAATGCTGCAACCATCTTTTTTGTACCCGGTGATGCTACCTGCTCTACCTCCGGAGTTTCGATTAGATCGGATGAAGGCGCAGATCAATCAACTGGTCCATCTTTTACTCAGCCGTTAACAATGACAACATCCGCAAATTCAACGTTGTTGAAATGTTACTATTTCAACTCCAGATCAATCACAAACAAATTAGACAGTCTGTTGGTGATGCTTGATTCTCATTTGTACAATGTTATTGTTATTACGAAACATGGTTATCGACAAATATTCCAGATTCTATGTTGACCTCTTCCACTGGATACACCATAATCAGAAAAGACAGGGAGTCATAGGTGGTACCATAGGACTGGTGGTGGTGTAGCTATGCTGGTCAAAAATTCAATCAAATTTACCCTTGTGGACATTCCTTCTAATTTTATTTACTTTTAATGTTTAGTCATTGACTTACACTTGTCTGGCAAAAAATTTTATAGAATGGCATGTGTGTATCAACCACCTTCTAAATCAAATTGTATTATTTCAACTCGTGAACTGTGTTCTTTTATTGATTTTTGTACCAGTTGTACATTTCAATGTTTTTTAATTGGCGATTTTAATTACCCGTCTATTGATTGGGATATTCCTTTGAGCTTTGGTGACGCTTGTCATAATTTATTTCTTGATACTATTACGAGAAACAATTTACATCTAGTAGTTGCTCAGCCAACGCGTTTGGATAACTGTTTGGACTTATTATTCGCATCTGAACCATTACTTGTAAATGAAATTGAGGTAATTGAGCCATTTACTCTGACATATGATCACAATGCCATTGATTTTTCACTCAGCATCCCGTTTTATTGTACATCAAACACTCCCAGCACTCAATTTAATTCTAGAAAAGCTGATTATTCTAAGATTTCAGACTACATACAGAACACAGATTTATTTTCAGTTCTAGAAAGTTGTAATGGTGACTATGAAAGTTTTTGGAAGAGTTTGACTTCTATTCTCGATTATTGTATAGAACAATTTGTACCGAAATATAAAAATCGGCGGCATAAATCAAAATATCCTAAAAACATACGATGTCTGACCTTAAGAAAGCGTTGTGCCTATAGACACCATAAATCAACCCCAAATAGTGATACGAAAGCAAAATTTATCAAACTTTCTAAGGATTACAATGCTGCGATAAAGGCTTCAATACTCAGCGTGAACAATCTCTTCTTGATGACCCTTCTCTTGCTAAATTTTATTCATTCATAAATTCTAAGTTACAAAGTCATGCTACTACTTCTTCTATGAAAGATCAGAATGGTAACATCATTACATCAGCGAAAGAGAAGGCTAACGTTTTTGTCGTATAGCTATAGCTAACGTTGCTATAGCGACATTGAGTCCCAGCGAACACAACGACGGTCAAACTGGAACTAATTTATTATTTAAACTACACATAGATAGATTACAGGAATTACAATGGGTGATGACGTCAATTACACATAGAATTACAACTTCTCATATACAAAACAGAACAGCTTGATTATTACAAATTACATTACACAACAGTTTTCAATCATTATTTTTCTACAGTTTTTACAAAAGATGATGGTCTTACTCCTGATATACGACAGCAAGCTGATGACAATTCATTTTTATCGCATATTAATTTTTCTTATGCTAATGTTTTACATGCATTATTGGATTTACCCAATAAAACTTTAAGATCACCAGATGGTTATCCTACGTATTTCTTAAAGAACATTGCCCCCGTTATTGCTTTAGCTTTATCTGTTTTATTCGAACTTTCATTAATGCAAGGTTACATTCCTGAAGTCTGGAAAACAGCTTTTGTCCTGCCGATATTCAAGAAGGGAAAATCATCTGTATGTCAAAATTATCGTCCAGTTTCTCTAACATGCATATCATGTAAAGTCATGGAAGCCGTGATTGTCCGTCAAATGCTAGACTATCTTCGTAAGAACAATTTATTGACAAAAGAACAGCATGGTTTTTTATCTCGCCGCTCAACTACAACTCAACCACTAGATACCTTGCAAATCTGGAGCGATGCGGTTAATAAAAGACTCAGAGTTAACACAATCTATGTCGATTTTAGCAAGGCCTTCGACACTGTGTCTCACAGCAAACTATTAATTAAGTTGAAAGCATACGGTATAGAGTATGAGCTCTTAAGTTGGATATATACATTCTTGCATGGACTCACCCAAGTGGTATGTATTGACAATGAAATCTCAAATCCGTTAGATGTCGTAAGCGGTGTACCACAAGTCTCAGTTATAGGACCGTTACTCTTCATTATTTTTATAAATGACATTATTACTTGCCTAGAGGATGAATGCCAAATCAAACTATTCGCTGATGACGCCAAAATATTTAGTTGCCGCAAAGATTCCGACAACGATGATTTACCCCGTACATTAGACAATCTCTGTTTATGGGCAGATAAATGGCAATTGCGTATAGCCTTTGAAAAATGTTCCACATTTACAGTTGGTAACATGAAAGTGCCTTATTGTCAATGCTATTTATCTGGGTATCAACTCCAATCTGTTGACCGAGTAAAGGACCTTGGGGTGATCCTAACATCAGAATTGAAAACCTCGGCACATTGTTCTATGATATCTGACAAAGCTTACAGTAGGTCCTGTTTAATTTTGAAATGTTTTTCTTCTCGCGATCCTGAGTTACTGATCAAGGCATTCAAAGATTATGTGAGACCAATTCTTAAAAATGTTTCACCAGCCTGGAATCCACGTTTACAGAAAGACATAAATATTTTAGAAAGAGTTCAAAGATATTTCACTAGAAGGTTGTACTCTCCAAGATCGTACTACTGCGAGGAGACGTATCCAGAACGCCTTCAAACTTTCAATTTCGATTCATTAGAAACACGTAGGATAAAAAATGACCTAGTAATTATGTTCAAAATAACTCGCAATATGCTAGATCTTGATATCAATAAATTTGGGACTTTTGATAGAAGTAAATACGTGGACATAGATTGGACGGTGTTTCAGGTTTCAAGCGAACGGACGTGTTTTTGACTCTCCGAAAATATTTTTGAAATTTTACGAATTTAATTCTCCTATATCATTTCTCAACGATCCAAGATGTTTAGCAATTATACTTACTAGTGATCTTTATTATCAAATTGCTATCACGCGTTAGATGATTGCTGTATCTACTTATAGTTTTATTATTTATTTTTTATTATTATGTCGACTGGTGATCAAACGTTGTGGGAGACCGTTATAATCGCGACAACAGGAGTTAAGCATGGCAATATTTTATCATGCTGTGAAAGTTTTATGAGTGGAGAAAACCCTAAATGGCCAGTTAAGGCAGAGCTTATTGATTTTATTGTCATGTTGAAGAAAAAATTATCAACAACAAAAATTACAGAATCTGAATGTAATGTTGAGCTTCAAAGTTATAATTTTGATGATGAAACAGTTGAGTCTCACGCCATTATTTCAAATGAAGACAACCAGACAAACACAGTAAACACTCAATTAAACACTCAGGTTAGGAATACCGCAAATACAGTGCCTGTTGGACCGAATGACAGTGCCGACGATGACGCCTGTTGCGATCTAGACAAGGAAACGTGCAAAGATTTATTGAAAGGAATATGCAAACACGGATTATCCGGACGGAAATATGGTGTGTGTTTAAATTTCCATCCTAAAGTATGCACGCGTCACCTAAGAATGGTCGATTTCGTGGTGGATGTAAACTGTCGAAAGACAGGTGTCCTAAAGCGCATATATTTATTTGTAAATCTTCTTATCAAAGAAGATCATGTTATGACAATAATTGTCCATTGTTGCATTTAAAAGGAACAATTCGCTTTCTTCGGTCTGATCGAATATCTCCCGTTAAACCCGGGGTTAAACCGCAAGAATTAAACAATCAACCTGAAAGGACTGATACAGGTGCAGACAGATCCAACACAACATCTGCAAATGAAGTACGACCAATGGTAACTCAATGGAGACATACAAATTCTCAAGACACCTGTCAGCTGCCAATTAATTCTCAGATGATGCAACCTCCCGTACAGCCTCCTTTTTTGTACCCGGTTGACATGGTTATCCTCACCGCAGATCTAAAGTCATCTTCTCATTGCTCAATGATTGCATCTAAAGCATACTCAAGACTTTATTTAATATTAAAATGTTTCACCTGTCGTAATCCTGAATTACTAGTCAAAGCCTACAAAACATATGTACGCCCACTGTTGGAAACGGTTTCACCAGTGTGGAATCCCTGTCTTCAAAAATATATTGTTACAATAGAGAAAGTTCAAAGGCATTTAACAGGAAAAATGAACCCTTCAAGAGTAGACAGTTTGTATTACAAGTCATATCCTGAAAAACTAAAATATTACAATCTTGATTCGTTGGAAACTCGTAGAATTGAAAATGATTTAATTTTTATGTTTAAAATAACCCATAATATGGTCGATTTAGACATAAATAAGCTTTGCGATTTTGATATAAATAAATACAACATGAGAGGAAACTCGTACAAATTAAAATCAAAATCAATCCCTAAGTTTAAATCCATTCAAAATGACTTTGCAATCGTGTCATACCTTGGTGGAATTCTCTGCCAGAGAAATGTGTTACTTCAAAGACAGTGCCAGCATTCAAACGTTCTTTAGCTAGCATAGATCTAAATGCCTTGTAAATACTTTAGTACAAATGTCGTAACCTTTAAATTTTATCTTATAACCTTTTTAACTTAGCTAGATATTTCTAAATGCCTTGTAAATATTTGAGTAGCAATTTTTGTTTGTAAAACTTTTATCTTAATAACATATCTTAACTTTTTTAACGGCTTTACATAAGTGGGAACCACAAGTTTCCCTGTATTTGCCTGTCACCATTGTTGACAAATAAAATACATACATACACATACAATATGCGTGGCAACTCTTTAAAGTTGAAACAATTATCAATTCCAAAACTAGACGTAGTAAAAAATCAGTTTTCTCACCGTGTTATACCCTGGTGGAACAATCTACCTGATGCATGTGTAATATCAAAAAGTGTGTCTTGTTTCAAACGGCACCTCAATAATATTGATTTTAAACCTTATTGCATCCTAAAGAAATAATTATTATTGAATATTGTGTATATAAAAATAAATATTATTATTGTAAACGGCTGTACGTAAGTGGTAGTTTTGAACCTTCCCTGTATTTGCCAGCCAATTGTTTTAATTGACAAAAATACATACATACATACATCCTATTCCTAATATTGAATATATTATTAGTAATCTAAATGGAGCTAATTTTTTTGCGAAAATTGGCCTAAAAGCAGCCTATTGGCAAATTGAAATTGATGAAATTGCGCAACATTTGTCAATCGTAAATACACATAAAGGACTTTTTTGTGTCAAATGTTTACAAATGGGCATACAAAACAGCGCCGCAAATTTTCAACAAGTAATTGAATGCGTTTTAACTGGTTTTAAAGGTGTAATACCATACCAAGATGATGTTTTGATATATGCATCTACAGAAGACTCATTGAACAAGCGGGTAAATGCTGTTCTTGAGCGTTTTAAACAAGGGAGGTTATCAATCAATAAAGATAAATGTTTAAGAAATTTCATTCTTGGTTTTCGCATTTCTTCTCAGGGTATCGGTCCAGATGAAAAGCTAGTTGAAAAAAGTTTTAAGTATTGAACCTCCAGTATAAAAGAAGGAAGTCGCTTCGTTCATCGGATTAGTAAATTTTTTGGTCGTTTCCTTCCACATTTTGCGGAGAAACGTGAACCATTAAATGCATTAAGAAAATTAAGCTTTTGGTTTGCTAAAATTTGAATTATCGTCGAAACCACTAGTTCAACCATACTCATTAGATAATGAAGTAACATTAACCACAGATGCTGCTAATAATGCTGTAGCAGGTAACATAACTCAAGAAGGAAAACTCATTTTTTATGTTTCTAAAGCTATAACTACAGCAGAAAAGAAATTTCGTCAACAGGAAAGGAAGCATTGGCAGTCGTGTGGTGTGTTGAACGATTAAGACAATTTTTATTGGGACGTCGTTTCACAATAATTACTGATCATCCGGCCTTTGTATTTCTGTTGGATCTCACAAAGGTATCCCAAAAACAGCGTCATCACTAATTTGTAGATAAAATTACAAGCTTTTGATTTTGAACTAAAACATCATCCAGGCTCTGTTATATCACACGCTGAGGCTTTGTCTAGATTGTCAACTACAACAATAACACGTAAAGATGTTGTTGCTAACATTTCAATACAAACAGACGGTGCATTTTTCTCGCTGATACTTGATGCTAATGATGTACAAACAGCAACGCAAAATGATCCATTAGCACAAAGCGTAATCCAGCGCATTCAAAACGGTAATTGGGAATCTTTGAGTCAAGCTGAAAACAGCTTTTCTAGAGTTCAGGAGTTTTAAACAATCGAAAATAAGATGATCTATTACAATTCAGTACCATTTATACCTCTTAAGCTTCGCCCTAGTGTACTTAAAAAGGTGCTCAATTCGACACATCAATGAATTAGATCAACACAACGTTTCTTATTGCAAAATGCATGGTGGCCCTGTATTTTTCGTGAGGTCGAAATATTGATCATGAACTGTCAAAAATGTCATGAGTTTGGACCTAGATTAGATAAATCTGTACATCAATGGCCGGATTGCTCACCATGGGAACGTGTTCACATGGATTTTTGTCACATCCCTGATGTAGGCAATGTCTTAATTATAGCAGATGCTAAAAGTGGATGGATTGAAATTTTTCGCTGTCCTGATCGAGCAACGTCGACAGTAATTTATAATGTAGCACAAATGTTTTCGCATTTCGGTATTCTTAACTGTTTTGTATCCGATAGCGCTAAAATATTTATTAGCGATGAAATTATACATAATGGCTTTCAAATTCCGGTTGTAAAAATATGGAATCGCCTGAATATCATCCTAGATCAAATAGTTTGGCAAAACGTGCGGTGCAAACAGTTAAAGGTGCAATGAAAGCATGGTATTGTGGCATTATAGCTTCTTTCGACTTATTTTTATATCGTGTATTAGTTGTACGTAGATCAACATCACTAGCAAATGGGAAGTGGGCAGCAGAGTTATTGACAGGCAGATAAATTCGCGTTCCCTTTGTATAAGATTTTGCTCCTGGGGATATAGTTATGTATAAACCTGCACCAGGTCTTCCGACTGCCTCAGCTGAATATGTTATTTCTAAGGGTAATAATACTGCTTGGTTATATTTAGAAGGTAGAACAGTTTTGGCATCCCGAAATCAATTTGCTCTCTCTGTCTCACCAAATATTGATTTTGACAATAACTTGAATTCCTCGCAAACACAAAGTGAAACCTCATGTCGAAAATGAAAATCTGAACTTTGCAATTCTGGGTCAGAAAATTTACAACTTCGTCGTTCTAGTAGAATTATTAAACAACCTGATAGGTTTGGATATGAATAAAAAAATAATTAAAATGGTTATGTAAATATTTAATATAGTATAAAGTAAGTGATAATTAAATAATGTATACTAGATGGACTTTGAAATTTGACGTGTTGGTTAACACTGGAATGGGGATATGGTATTTGTTTCATCCTTCATAAACATTATAGTTGGTTAAATAGCACAATAACAGTGTACTATATTATATTAACAAGTGAACAAATTATGTAATAGTATTTGGTTATTGTAAGATTGTATTATAGAGTTTTAAGGACGAAATAAGACAAACGACCAAACATCAAGATAACTTGTGTAACTCTGTTTTATTAATCATATACGTGTTAGTTTTACAACGCTGTGCAATACACTCCGGTGTGCCTAATTTACAACTAAGTGTAATTAGTTTAATGACGTTGTAAATATTAGTATTATTAATTATTATATACTACATGCCTCCCCTCGGAGACATAAGTTCATTACCTTTTTTCGTCTTAATGGCTGATACCAATTCGGAGTACGACGGATACGGGTTGAACTTTGTTGTTGACCTTTGTCTTTATCTTTGTCTTGGTCTTTGCCTTGGTCTATGCCTTGGGCGGGGTCTTGCTGGTAGGGGCGGAGAAATCGTGGGTTTCGCCACTTGAGGCGGTTTGTTTCTGTCTTTACTAGATAGCTGTGTCGACCTTCATATGCTTCAATTATGCTGGCAACGGTGTCCCACTGTTGTGTTTTCGGATTTTGTACCAATACTACTGTACCAGGTAATAAATCTTCTAAGGGTTTGGAATGTTGGTCCTTGTAGGCCTTTGCCTTCTGCCGGAGAGTGATAGCTTTCTTATCAGCAACGTTGATTTCTTCTCTTATATCTTTACAAAATATTGCGGGTCCAACTGGCAGGCGTGTTCGAGTCGGGCGTCCAAAGAGACGTTGTGCTGGCGATATTCCATCCTTTTTGGGGGTGTTTCTATACTCTAATAGACCTTCCAAAAATTCCTTTGTATTAATATTTCCTTTAGGCGTGGTTTTCTTTACTAAAGTCTTCATAGATTTAATTCCTGCTTCAGCAAATCCATTACTTTGGTGGTTGTATGGGGACGAGGGATCATGCTTTATACCCCACACTTGACAAAATTTTTTGAAGTCTTGTGACTTGAACTGTGGACCACCATCAGATTCTAGGTTGACTGCAATGCCAAGTTTAGCGCTCCATTGAGTTATGCGTTCTACGACATCGTCAGTATTGCTTCCTCCTCTACCAAGGTCATATACTTCTGGCCATCCAGAAAGACGATCAACAATCACCAGATATTCTTTACCAGCATAACTGAAGAGGTCCATGGCTATAGCTTGACCAGGCCAGGTAGGTGCGTCTGCTTGACTGATGGGCTCTAATGGCTGACTGGGTTGATTTAGTTGAACCTGACTTGAATCTTTCGAAGTGGACACTATGTGGGTTGCTTTAGGAATGCTTGGGGGTCCCAGGGATAATGTTTGTAACGGGACCTTGGGCCATTCTTTAGGAATCAATTTGAGAGCAATACAACCTGCTCTGCCTAATAAAGGATGGGTTATTTCATTCAAAATGTGTACTTTGGCCTTGTACCTATGAGTTTCACGAAATATTTCCATAATAACATACCCATGGGACTCTAGAGGGGAACCATTTGGTCCCACTAATTGTTCATTTTCAGGCCTAAAGTCAACATCATTAGCCCCCATTAATTGGTGAAGATCTTGGAGTCCCATTGCGTCACATCCTGCCCCAGTATCAGCTAGCCAATTTATTTGCTTGCTGTGATTTCTATGGGTGGTTTGCAGTGCAATCAAATTTTCCTGGTGGCTACTTATGTGAGCAATTTCAATACAGTTTTGCGATGCTTGTGATTTTGTAAAGCAAAACTTCTGCAAATGACCCTTTTTCTTGCATTTGTGACATTCTAAATTGATGGCAGGGCAATCTCCTTTTTCATGTTTGGTTCCACATCGGCCACATGCGTCATTTGCCGTGTTTTTCGCGCCAGTATTTTTCGCGGCTTGAAACTGTTTCGGTTGTTTTTGAAACTTCTGTTTTTTGTAGGCGGACATCGCTCTGTTGGCGTTTACGCTTTTTTCTGTTAATTGATCATCAACATGATGACTTGCCTCGTAATTTTGGCAAATGTCTAAAGTAGTTTTTAAACTTAATTTTTCAAGCGGTGTTTCGAGTACCCTTTGTCTCATTCCTGAGTCCATTAGGCCTGATATAACACGGTCCCTTAATCGTTCTTCACGATGAATTGCATGGTTTGGACAATCCTCGGTGGAATATCCACAGTCTTCATCAATTTCCCTCAGTGCGGCGTGATAATTGTTAACGCTTTCCCCCTGTTGTTGATCACGTTGAATAAAAACGCGTCGGTCTACAAGTGGGTGGCGATGAATTCGCAGATAATCTTTTAATGCCTTAATAATTTCAGCAATATCATCAGTATCTTTTATTTTGATAATTTCTTGGGTCCACATTTTTGTCCACTCTTCGTTGAGTGTTGATCTTAATAAACCTCGGCGTGCGTTTAAATCACATTCTTGATGTAGTCTCGTAGCAGCCGCGTAATCATTAAATCTGATTTCCCAGTCACGAAAATCTATCAATTTCATGCCTTCAGGACTTTTAAGTTTCGGCATTGATATACGTTTGGCTGTTTGAAGATTTGCTGGTGAATTAGAAGAGCCTTGATGGACATTCGAAGTTGAAGTGCCCATATTCATAGTCTTGAAAGCATTAGTAAGTGACTCACCCTGTGACTTCATTGCTTCCGCCAACGCCTTTTGCATTTCTTGCTGTTGAGCCATCATTACTTCTTGCATTTTTGTTTGCTGGTCAGTCACCGATTGTAAGATTAACAGCATTGGATCTTTCGAGGAATTAGCTAGTTCTTGTCTGAGTTGAACTACTTCTGCTTCCAAGTCCGCTTTCGTTGGGTTCTTATTAGCCATAATAAACCACGAAGTAAATACTGAGTTTTCGCTGGATTATAACCATGTAAGTCCGTTTAACATTAATAACAATGATTCAATAAATAACTTTATTTATTGAACTTTATAACTGCGCCATGTAAGATTGTATTATAGAGTTTTAAGGACGAAATAAGACAAACGACCAAACATCAAGATAACTTGTGTAACTCTGTTTTATTAATCATATACGTGTTAGTTTTACAACGCTGTACAATACACTCCGGTGTGCCTAATTTACAACTAAGTGTAATTAGTTTAATGACGTTGTAAATATTAGTATTATTAATTATTATATACTACAGTTATATATATATGCTAGACAAATTGTGTCCTTGTAGCAAGGCCACTAGGCCAAATAATGTCCGTGTTTGAATTATGTTTTACCTCCCTTATATTTAGAGGTATTATCATGTTAATAAGTAATCTACATTTAGCATATAATTATCATGTTAATAGATGTATATAGTATATTTCATCTTTTGTTTATTGCTATAAAAGCAAATACATGTTATTTGAAAAATATAGATTTCTTGTCGCAACCAAACGTTGTCTTCATTTTGAGATAAACGCGACAGTGCACTAAAGCTACGGCTAAATGGCATTTTTTGTTGCCCAACATACGCCGATTCTGATATTTTTGAATGTTGGCCAAAATAAAAAGTCATTTAGCCACCCTGAAATTGAGTTGGGCTGAATCGGGATGAGCTGGCTTGTGTTGGGCTACGAAAAATAACAGTTTGGAAATGATCAAAAATTTGGCCAAAGGAGCCCAACAATCTGTAGCCTGCGTACCAGCCCCGAGGTTTATTTCTAAAACCATAGGGTCTGTGAACTAATGTGTGATTCTCAGCCCATTGAAAATAGCACCTATATAAATTTAGTAAATTATTCACACTCCAATTCACACATTGTCACAAAACATCAATTGTCATAAAATCACAACTCTCTGTCAAACACGTCATAGTTATCAGCCGCGACAATGATCTCAACGTAATGCATAAATTATATCTCAAATTCATGAGAACTTGTTGGGCTGAAAATCACACATTAGTTCACAGACCCTATGGTTTCAGAAAAAAACTAGCGGCTGGTACGCAGGCTAAACAATCTGTTGTTCTCGACATTTTTCCAAGTTGTTGGCCAAATCAAAAAAGTCATTTAGCCATTTGACCAACTCAGGCCAACACAGCTTTTTATCAGCAAAATACGAGACTTCGGCGATTGGTTTAAAAGGACGTAATTTGTAATTTGACGCGGACAGCTATTTATGTCTAGACTTTGCCTCGATTGATTTCAAGTGTGAAATTCTGTTATTCTGAAGTTATTTATCTCTGTATTTTGCTGCCGTTTATCAAAACACATTATGGTTCTATGTCCTTGGATAAATTTCGACTCTACGCATTTTATAGGAAGTCGACATGCATGCATAACAACACTACCACTTTTCAATTTCTATATTTTACGGTCGCCATTTTGTCAACTAAAATCGTGCTTCAATATGTTGATGTTGGCGAAAATAAAAAGTCATTTGGCCACCCCAAAGTTGAGTTGGCGTGAATCGGTGAGTGTTGGTCAAAAATGAAAATAATGAAAAGTCATTTAGCCACGCCTCAATTTATTTCACCAACACACATTTATTTTGTCCACTGAGGTGGCGTGTGTTGGACTACGAAAAAAATGTCATTTAGCCGTAGCTTAACAACATTCATTTCATCCAGTAACCACTTTGTTTGTTTATAACCGCAATGAATTAAACGATGAGCAACTTCTACATTAGAACGTTCAGACGTTGACACAGTTGCAGAACATACATTTTAAATTGTTATTGTTCACTACTTTTAACCGAGTAGTCGGAACGCGAGTAAGAATATCAACCAAATTTTCATTTGTTTTAAAATGTATATCCCGGATATTGGAAGATTGCTTCTTTAGATGGAGAAACATTTTCTATTATTACAAGATATTCTTGTGTTTCTTCTTTGCGCGATCATTTCTCCTTCAAAATGCAGTCAAAGTGACAATTTTGGGTTAATTTTGTGTCTCACTCTTTTTCCTCGAACAGAAACCCGTTTATTTTCAACAAGAGAGTTTACACCAGAAAAACACTAGACATTTTACTTATGTGTCTCTAAATAAAAATCAGCTGAAGTAAGCAAAGTCTGCATAGTTGAGGTCCCAGTTACACGATGCCGTATTGACAGCGCATCCCCTCAGCTTTCGTATCGGATAGGGGTTAGAGTTACACGACGCCGCTCGAATTCGATACGATACGCTGCGCGCAGCGTAGTGATTTTCACTTCGCTAGGAAGCGTATTCATTTTTCATGCCGGCATGACTTTCGACGCTGCTCTATGTGTAACTCAATTAATCCAGTACGTGTTGTGCCGGCTCTCGTTTTCGTTTCTCTGAGTCTCTCCAAACATGAATCAATTTTTTAAATGGCCACTGGCGCGCAGAAAAATATCAACATGGATCACTGTCTTAACGATGGTTTTCTCTACATTTATGTGCGCTGAAAATGTCTTGCATATATATAAAATTGCACATAATCTGATGGTTCGGCGATATTTAGCAAAGAAGAAAAGAATTGCTCTAGAGTTTTCCCTCAGTTTGCTCTAAGTGGCTCAAGCTATTTTGAAGCAAATACTTTTATTGTTTCCATTTTCCCAACAATAATTCAATCTCCTTGTCTTTTCATTGAAAACTTTTGCAACTGGGGAGGACATGTTTATAAATGTTAACCGAAATGAAAAGGAAATATATCAAAAACTAGCGACCAAGAAATTCCAGCTTAATATTTGAGCTTTGATTTGGGACCAGAACATTATGTCGTGCCAAAATGTGTGTGCACCATCACAATGGCAATCAATTATGTCAACCAAAAGAGACAACGGAGTCAAAATCACATGATCATATTGCACCGCCTTCGTGTAATTAAAACGTAGCGTAGCGTCTTGCAGTGTAACAGCTACGAAAGTGGTACGCATTCCACAGCGATAACACCTTTTGAATACGGTACGATAATCAATACGGCATCGTGTAACTGGGGCCTGAAACATATTAAAAATAGTCACACACCTACAACAACCAGCAGCGATAACCCGCTTAGACGAAGTCGTAAAGAGGTGTTAATCGCGTGAGCACTTGAATGAGAAAAATCCAAAACTAAAAGATTTGACTTTAAAGGCTTAAATCTCTTTATCTGGATCTTGAATATTGATCAAATATAGCTCAAAATCTTGAGCTGAACGTTGAAAACATCCTTCCGAAAGCAGATTGCATAGAATCGTAGACGGCTAAATGTATTTGCCTCACTCCTGCTCTGTATACACTTGCCAGATGTTCAGAACAATGAGGAAAAATAAGGCCTCCAAAGTTTTCATGATCAGAGAGAGTGGCTACTTGACACTTGACATAGAATATATACCTCTGAGCCTCTATATTCGCTGAATTTGGCAAGCCTGATATGGACATATTTTCTCTATATTAAATGTTCAGCTACCACTATGTTTCTTGGCTCTCAGACCAAGCTGCTCACAAGCTAGAAGTTTGTGCATCTTACTGTTGTGATAGTTTAATCTATTGCCTTCATTTTTACAAAATTTAGAATTAGAAATTAGAAATTTAGAAAATGCAAAATTGTGTATTTTCCCACATTAAAGAATATCACGTACTGCTCCTAATAGAGTATTAGAGGAAAGGAAACAAAGTTGCTACTTAGCCTATGAAAGTCTTATAGGGCAGTCTAAAAAAACACTATATTGATTTGGATACAAATAGTGATGAAGGATGCGGGCATTGATATATCTGTTTTTCGTCCCCATAGCACTAGGGCAGCTTCTACTAGCAAAGCGTTTGATTGTAACTTACCAAGCGATATATTACAAACGGTTTCGTGGCAAAAAAAAATGATTGCGTTTTTAAGAAAAGTTTTACCTTGAAGACAATATTAAAAAATTGGCCACCTTTGAGCAAGTTATTTTGCCAATACAAGGCTTCCGGATACATAATACAGGCCAATATATATTGTTATGTAACTGTGGTGTCGTTCTAGACAGATAACACGCTTGCTTTATGTCTGAATAGAACTGACTATATTTCAACATACATTACAATTACTATATTAAGATCCTATGACTTTAGCAGCTACACAATAATCACAGTAGGAATTAACATGTTTATAATTAGGTGACTACGTCCCATTTCCCCCTTCTTAGAGCAAACAGAATTGTCAATTATGTTTATGAATTTGATAGTTTTAAGTTACGATAATTTACTGGACAATAATAGATTAAATAGATATTAATAATTAGTTAATACATAGAGATTTGTTGTTTATTCTTCAATACAATTAGTTATATCCTAAACAGTCTGGCAGTGCAGTAATTCTAGAAGAACGCCTTAATGGTTGTTGATTCGTTGGTTCATTAACTACAGGTCAGTATGGTTTCAGCAGACTCGGTGTTTGCTGATGAGCCAGTTGGTCCGAATTGGTTTCTTGAGGCAAGAACGGTATTGCCATTGTCCGATAACCATGCCTTATTGCTTCCTTTTGGAAGGATATACTTAACTTCCTTAGGTATGTGTGCTGAAGAGGACTGGTACATTACTATATCTCCCGTTGCGAAATCAGCAATAAACGGGACTCTAATATTTTTACCTAAAAGTATCTCGGCTGGAGATTTTCCCCTGGTCAAGGATGTGGCATGATGGACAGTTAAAATGCGATAGAGAAACATGTCAAATGAAACACGCAAGCCCTTATGCCAAGCCTTCATTCCTCGTTTTACCGTCTGGACAGCGCGCTCAGCAAGACCATTGGCACGTGGAAAATAAACAGGAGATTCAATTTTCTTGCATCCTGAACGAGAATGCCGTTGCACAATCTCTTCATTAACAAACTCTTTCGCATTATCTGAAACAAAACTATGAGGGATACCAAAACGAGAAAATATATCGGCTAGTATGCGAACTTAAGTGGGTGTGGCCCGATTGGGGCATCTGGTAGCCTCAATCCAACAACTACCGGCATCTGCAACAATTAAAATTGGCCAATATCTGAAATATGCGCAAAATCGATGGAAACACGTTCCCAGGGGGCTGCTTCGGGCCAAGTGTGGACTGTTTTTGGAAAACGAGGGCGTAGCGCACAACAGGTAGAACAGTTTGTATTAATGTTTTCAATTTCTTTAAAAATTCCCGGCCACCAAGCACCCTGGAGTAAAAGTCGCCTGGTAGCATGAATTCCGGCATGGGTGTCGTGCGCCTTTTTGAGTACATCCGATCTCTAATTAAATGGGATATATGGTGCTGATTTAAAATAAATGAGGTTGTTATGAACTGTAAGTTCATCTTTAACACGCGAAAAGGCCTTTTCTACCTCTAACAGACCGGACCAAAAGCCAGAAATAATACGTTTAATGATACTTTGTGCAACGCGATCGTTAGACATTGAAACCTTAATTTGACTGCTTGAAATAAATGGGGCAAAAAATGCTGAGTCAGTAGCAACGGAGACGCTGGCAACAACGTCTTCCCACGTAATTGTATTTTGAGAAAGACGAGATAAAGCATCTGCATGATGACTAATGTTAGCACCAGGTTCATATTTTAGTTAGAAATCGAAGGCCATAAGTTTAATAGCCCATCTAGAAAGGCATGCTGAGGCTGTTTTACGTATTGATGTGAGTACCAAAGATAAAAGATAGAGCTTTATAATTGGAGACAATCAGAAATTTTCGCCCTAACAAAAATTGACATAGACGTTCTACGCATCATACCACTGCTAATGCTTCATGTTCTGTAGCAGAATATTTTTGTTCTGCAGCACTTAATGTTTTGGAAGCGTAAATAACCGTATGCCCATCTTGTGTTAAAATACCAGCAACAGCTGTCCCAGATGCATCAGTTGTCAAGGTGACTGCTTTGGTTAAAGAGAATGGTTGTACAAGAGGTGTGGAGGCCAAGTCTTTTTTTAAGTTGTCAAAAGCTAATTGCGCTGTGTTTGTCCAAACAAAACCAACATCTTGTTTTCCGAGCTCATTCAAAGGAGCAATTTTGTCAGTGAAATTTGACACAAGTCTACCAAAAAAATTACCTAACCCTACAAAGGATGCTACCTCCTTTTTATTTTAAGAAGGGTCAATGGACAAAACTTTTTCAACAAGGCGAGGGTCAGGTCTGATACCTTCAGCTGAGATACGAAAACCTAAAAAAGTAATTTCAGACACCTCTTGAACGCATTTGTCTTTGTTAACAGAAAGGCGATGCTGTTTTAATCGCTACATGATATAGCATTAACACGTTTTTGTAAAGAATCGCGAGTATTGCCAAAAATTAGCACGTCGTCTTGATATGGAATAATTCCGTTGAGACCGTTGAGAACAGTTCAATAACGTTTTGAAAAATCGCTGTGCTGTTTTTCATAACCATTTGCAATCGCATGATCCGAAACAGACCCTTGTGAGTGTTTATCACGGATAAATCTTGCGCTGTCTTATCAATAGCAATTTGCCAATGGCCGATTTTAGATCAATTTTAGCGAAGAATTTTGCACCATGTATATTGCTAAAAAATTCCCTCTAAGTTTGGAATCGGATATGCATCTGATAGAATTTTATCGTTAATGTGCACGCTAAAATCAACACACATTCTTAAACCTTCAGAAGGTTTCTTGACCAAACCAATAGGGGAGGAGTTTTCGATCCCACCTGATTCAATGGGTTCTATGACACCCATGGCCTGCAACCCTCAAGCTCAACGGTAGCAGCATCCTGTAAGGGAAAAGGCACAGGCCGTGCTTGGCAAAATTTTGGTATCGCGTTTGGTTTTAATTTCATCGTAGCCATAATATCCTGGATGACGGGTAGAAAATCTGCAGACGAATTGCTACAAGTATAATTGACAGTATTTTTATTTAAAATATCTCTACTTAGTAAGCCATAAGGGCGTGAAGATTGCGCAACTTGTATGGGCATTGTAAAATAATTATTGGTTTGATTAGTATTATTATTACGTTCAACTGTTGCTTTAAGTTCATCTATCGATAAAAGTCCACGATCGTCATAAGATTGTAATTTCCTGGTTGATTCAGATAGATCAGGACTTCCAAGATTTTGCCATATTGTTGTCGAAATAAACGTGCACGACGCACCTGTATCATGCTGAATGGGAACGGTAATAAGGGATTACATTACTCTTGTGAGTGGGTTATCGGAATTTAGATCCACTAGTTTGTTGTTAGAGAACGAGTGGATCTAAATTTCGATGGCCCACGAACAAAGAGTGATGTAATCATTTTAATAATCATGTAACATAACTTTTGTCTGGAACATTAATTATCTCTCATCAATTTCACTACAACAATGATTTGTTTTGGCTAATTTAATGGGTCATTGATTTTTCATTAAATGCAATTTAAATGAAATTGTTACGAATATCATTTAAAAATATAACGCGAAGAATTCAATATGTTTGCAATATTAGAAATATATAGTAAACGTTACATCTGAATTTAGCAAATCCCAAGTTGTTACTTTTTTAATTTCTCAATTGAATTTTCAATTACAGAGTATACATTTAAGTTGATTTTTGGAAAAAATATTATGTGTCGCAGCTAGTCGCCATTTATTTTAGTCACCATTTTCAAAACATGTGTTCTAGTTGTTTGGCTAAAACCGTTCATTTAATAGGTCTATAATCGCACACGTGCGGGTATAG
Source organism: Haliclystus octoradiatus (assembly GCA_916610825.1). Classification (NCBI taxonomy): domain Eukaryota; kingdom Metazoa; phylum Cnidaria; class Staurozoa; order Stauromedusae; family Haliclystidae; genus Haliclystus; species Haliclystus octoradiatus. The sequence goes on from OU744450.1 coordinate 11,790,765, forward strand.
ACCTATACCTGCACGCTTTTAGGGGTTGCCATGGAATTTTGTGGGTTGTCTTGACATAACTGCTAAACACGTGGTACAAATCCACCAATCATGATACAAGTTTTTCAAGTGATTATTAATATTATTTAATTTTACATCTTCCATAACTTCATTCATGCTATTGATACTTCCTGGTTTATCATCATTAATATTCAATAAAAAGTAATCATTGGATCCCATTTCATTTGATTTTTGTATAACTACAGATGACTTTAATGCATAATTAGTATGACTTTGGTTGGCATGATTTTAAGTCGTTTGTTTATTATGGTATTGTGACTTACCAGCGGAACGGCAAACGGCACTATAATACCCTCTTATACTCTGGCGTCATATTTCCGCCAAAATTCAACGTTCGTCATTTTATGCTTCGTTTCTCATTTTCTGCTTAGTTTCGTTTTTTTCGTCCTGTTTCATTTTATGCTTCATTTTGTTTTTGTAACCGTGTTTCATTTTATGCTTCGTTTCGTTTTTGTAACCGTGTTTCATTTTATGCTTCGTTTCTCATTTTATGCTTTAATTTTTATTCTTCGTTTCTCATTCTGTGCTTAGTTTCGTTTTTTTCATCCTGTTTCATTTTATGCTTCGTTTCTCATTTTATGCTTTAATTTTTATTCTTCGTTTCTCATTCTGTGCTTAGTTTCGTTTATTTCATCCTGTTTCATTTTATGCTTCGTTTCGTTTTTGTAATCGTGTTTCATTTTATGCTTCGTTTCTCATTTTATGCTTTCAAATTTATTCCTCGTTTCTCATTCCATGCTTCGTTTGGTTTTTGACATCCTGTTTCATTTTTATGCTTCGTTTTAAATTCTTCGTCAAGCTTGAGTGGTTTCCCCTTCGTTCCCCATGGATGCTGCTTCCTTTTCTGTGCACAGCACTAGTGATTGTAATAGGAAATGGCTGTCGGAAATGAGGGTCAGGTGGGATGAGACAGAAACAGCAGAAAGGCCCAGAATGATTCGAATCACTTCATTATTAGCCTGCGCGCAGACCTTACTTGAAAACCTTTCTTCCTCGTTAGTAAGGTTTTACCATGGTTTTACTAACGAGGAAGAAAGCATTTCAAGTAAGGTCTGCGCGCAGGCTACTTCATTATTGACTCAGTTAGCGATCGAGTTTGGACGTTTTATTTTACTTTTGCCATGAATATTTAGAATGCAAAAGAAACATCAAGGCGTGTGACTGAGCAGCTACTAACCATTCCAAATCAAGGTGAGCTCATTTAAAAGCAACAATTATGTATGTGTTATGTGAATATGTGTGTATAATGTAATGTCTAAAATTCAGCAAAATCGAATTGTCTATGTTGTTCTGCTATATTTGTTCATTTCCTGAATAGTAACTATTATTGAGATGTTCGTCTCACTGACAGTAGCACTATGTTTTTAACTCTCAACATCCCTCCCCTGGGGACTACCATACATTGGCTATACGGGGACGTGCCATTTTTAGGGGATGCCTTTTTCCAAATTCTTGTGAAATTTCAATATAGAGATTTTCGAAATTGTTAGAACTTTTCCTTTGTTTTACTAGTAAAAACATTCTCTCAGGAGTCTCTCACGGGAAAGGGCACTAAACCTTAATACGGTATGGGAATGTTCGTAGGTACTAGGTTGAGCATTGGAATGTAAGATCTAAACAGTGTGATTTATGTATATATACTCTGTATAAATGACAATAATAAGTATAATGACTTCTATAAATGAATAAATTAATTGATGTCTATAATAGGTATAAATCGAACAATATGTCGGGCAATATGTATTACATTTGTGGCGTATTTGAGGTTTTTGAATCTGACAGGAGTTTCTGGGCACCATCATCTACTTTATTACGTTTTATTTGAGTATGTCTACTTGATTATTTTAATTGTAGTAATATTAGAATTAGCCTCTCATTGATGTCGCCTCTCTTCTATCTACGGATAAACCTCAATCTAAAGAGAATCAAGCATTCGTTGTACGTTGCTACATGCAACCAGTATTATATAATCAGAGTTATACAAAGTGTATTGATTTGTCTCGTATAGTCCATGTGTCTGACATTGATCGATACTCATAGTAACAACTCATCACATGGCGCAGTTGATACTAACTTATTAAGTTTTTATTTTACCTTATTATTATTAATTAATATTATTTACTGGCAACGTTTCCAACACAGACAACACAATCAGATCACGCACTCTATCGAAGTCCGGTGAGTTTCTGATAAATTTAAATACAGCAATTTGTAAATTGAACTTTTGATATCCTGAAGAAACATCCATGAAGATTGACAATGAAAGATATATTCTTTAAGGCAAAACTTCAACTTGACGCTCAACATATTTTTATCTTCAATTTCTATGTTTGTTTGCTATTGTATTTCCGTGTTGTGAAATTCTTCACGCTGTTGTTACCCATTATGTCGTCTGACGAAAACAATGAACGCACAACACAGACAGCACACAGAGCACGTATCGCGGCAAGTCAAACGATCGTAGAAAGTCTTGTGTCGGATGCGGTGAGTTCATTCAGAGCTGAAATCACCAACGACTTAGCACATCAAAGGTCACAACAGGATGTTCGTTTATCTAACATCGAACGCATGGTCACCAACTTGACCAACGCATTCAGTGCATTTATTCCGCCGACCACAACGTCCAACACCGACCAACCGTCGAGCGTTATGATGTCAGCAACTCCTGGTCCTTCTGGACATTCAACCGATTCAATGCCAGGGTCCACAGCTATAGCAGTAGCTACACATACTGAACAAACTGTAGATCACGTACCTGCAACTGCACATTCAGCTTCACAGCCATTAAGCTCAGACACAAATGACGTCAACGTCCAAGCGTCCACAGTACTGACGCCAGCTGTTCAACTTCCACTAATCAGCTCTCAAACCACTCAAATACGAAGTCATCCAGCTTCAAGTCAAGGTCAAAGAGTTGATACATCAGCACAACCGGAACCTCTGACAAAAGGTTTCACCTTACTTAAATTTCGAGCATGGCTTAAAAAATTCATGAATTTTCATATTGTTAACATGTTTGACCAACGCCCCCTTCAAGAGCAACACATTCGACTTGAAGGGTGCATTTCAACTGACATGATGATGCATATTAAATACGTGGTGGAATTAAATGATTGGACAGGTCTCGCAATCCAAGCAATTCTGGATCGCCTTCACATATATTTTAACCAAGAAGAGAATATCAATGAACTTTGTGTCAATTTCGAACGATGTACACAGAAATATGGTGAAGCCTTCTACGATTTTTATGTAAATTTGAGAGAATTGTACGATCAAACCGATCCATGTTCTCATTGCCACGAACAACAATGTCAAGATAAAATTTTGATCACCAGAGTTATATCCGGCATAATTGATGATGAAATCCGTCGGAAATTGTTGGCATTAAATCGTCCCTCTTTGAGAGAGATACTACGTATTTGTCGTGCTGAAGAACATGCAAAGAATGAAAGTGACGCACTTAGCAAAGCAACCAACTCAACTGTAGCAGTCAATCAAGCTACTAGCAGACATGGACGCAGTATCAGTAAAGGTTACACTAAGATGTCAAAGCCAAAACCTGACACACAAGAACAATCAGCAGAGCAGAACAAGAAGACATGCGGAAGATGTGATGGTAGAGCACACACAGACCCTGCCAACTGTAAAGCCAAATATGCCGTATGTAGTCACTGCAATAAAAATGGACATTTCCGCAATTGCTGCTTTGATCTCCATAAAGACAAAGTAGAGACAAGAGCAATACATATTCGATCTCCAAAGCACCCACCATCGATGTGTCAATATCGTACGATAATCGATTTACATTCTTCACAAGTGCATTACCGGACACTGGTGCTGACGCTTCTATAATTTCTTGGGAAGTACTAGAACAGAATAATATCTGCTTAAATGATATTCAACAATCTTGTAATCCAGACATAGTAGCTGCAAATGGCAACGCCCTTGAATGTTTTGGAACCATTACAGCCCAAGTAGAATTTTAAGGACAAACCATTTCTACAACCTTTTATGTCAGTCCTGATATCACTGGCTCTATATTGTCCTGGTCAACTTGAAAGAACTTCATCTATTGGCAGCAGCATACCCATTCCCTACTAATCCCATAACTGCAAACTCCATTATAAGCCCACCTGATGACATCAACGACTGTGAATCCATCAAAATGCAGCTCCTTCATGAATATGCAGATGTATTCTCATCAAAAGAACAGCTTACAGCAATGGAATGTGAGCCGATGACGATTGAACTTCGGGAAAACGCTCAACCACACGCCTTGTACACCGCTAGAGCAATACCATATGCATGGTGTGATGAATTTGAGCAGCTGTTGAAGGAAATGACCAATAAAGGTGTTATTCAACCAATCGACGAGCCATCTGAATGGGTTAGTCCAATGGTCGTTGTACCTAAGTCAAATGTAAAACCACGTATATGTGTCGATTTTACTCGTTTGAATAAATTTGTAAAACGCCCAACGCATCCTTTCAAACCACCGAAAGATGCTGTCGCTGCTATTCCAAACACATCAAAGTATTTCACTACTTTTGATGCCACATCAGGCTATTGGCAAATGCCTTTTCATGAAGACAGTCAAGCCCTCACCACATTCATCACTCCATTTGGCCGATACAAGTTCTTATAAGCTCCAATGGGACTGATCAGCGCAGGCGACGTATACTGCAAACGAGGTTACCGCGCCTTAGAAGACATTCCCAATGTATCAAAAGTAGTAGACGATATCCTGGTTCATGATGCTACATTTGCAGAACATATTCAACATGTAAAAACCATATTAGATCGCTGTAGATCGAACAAGATCACCTTGAATCCTGAAAAATTTGTATTTGGTCAACCAAAAGTATCATTTGTTGACTAAATTGTGGGAAGAGATGGAATCGCAGCAGATGACAAAAAGTTAAAAGTAATTTCATCATTTCCAGCACCTACTAACATTACTGAACTTCGATCCTTTGTTGGACTGATGAATCAGCTTACTGACGTCAACACAGAATTGGCAGGTGTTTTAGCCCCTCTTCGTGGATTACTCAGTACTAAAAATGTATTCCAATGGACATCCGACTGTCAAATAGCTTTCGACAACACTAAAAAGGCATTAACGTCTGCACCAATCCTGGCACATCTTGACGTAAATTTGAAAACATCCTTACACACAGATGCCTCAAGGCGTAATGGTTTGGGTTATGCCCTTCTACAAAAACATGAAGACAGATGGAGATTAATACAGTGTGGATCAAGATATTTAACTTCAGCTGACTCAAATTATGCTGTAGTTGAACTAGAAATGCTTGCAATTCAGTGGGCCATCAACAAATGTAAACTATATCTTACTGGCCTTGATTTTGAAGTCATCACCGACCACAAGCCATTAATCCCAATCTTGAACACTCAGACACTGGACGTAATAGAAAATTCACGTTTACAACGCCTCAAATTGAAGATGCAATCGTACCGCTTCAACACTTCTTGGCTAGCAGGACGCTTTCACGCACTGGCCGACGCTTTGAGCCGAGCACATGTGGCTGATCCTACTGAAGAAGATCATCATCCGCCCTTTGATTCACATGCTCAACTGCAGATCAACGCCATTGTCAATTCAATCGCTACTTCTCCAGACATATCAACAGATGACGATCATCTTCTCAGAGAACTAAACCAAGCAGCTGATATCGACCAAGAGTATCAAGACCTCATCAAAGCTATCAAAGAAGATTGTCAACCGTGCAACTTACCTTCACATTTGAAGCAGTACAAAGGTGTTCTTTTTGATCTATCATTGCATGACCAATATGTTCTTTACAATGGTTATCGCCTGCTGATACCACGGTGACAGCGACGTATGATGCCTGATCGTCTACATACTGCTCATCAAGGCATCGAGCGTACAAAAAGAAGAGCACAGCAATCATGCTACTGGCCTGGCATATCTAATGATATACGCAACATAGTTGAATCTTGTGATGCCTGCAACATCCATCAGTATTCGCAACAGAAAGAAACCTTTCTCTCTGGCCAACACCCTAATAAACCATTTGAGCAGTGTTCAGCTGATTTATTCTCTGCTGGCACAAAAAAGTTTCTGGTCTACGTCGATCGTTACTCTGGATGGCCGTGTGTACATGATTACAATGCTGATCCTAATACTTCCGAGATTATGGTGCTCCTATAAATCTTCGCACTGATGGTGGACCACAATTCAAGTCAGAAGAATTTGATCAATTTTGCAAACACTGGGGAATCAAGCATGACCCATCGTCATCTTATTATCCTCAAGGCAATGGTCATGCCGAGGCTGGCGTCAAAGCCATGAAAATATTAATCACGAAAAATATCACGGAAAACAACCACTTCAACAAAGCCAAGCTGAGTGAAGCCATTTTAGAATTTCGAAACACTCCAAAAGCTGATGGATTATCACCAGCTCAAAGAATATTTGGTGTCCCCATGCGAACACGTCTACAAACTCATCAGCTGGCATTTGACAGAAAATGGTATAAGACTGCAACGGAGGCTGATGAATTTGCTGCGAAGACAAAATTAACAAACATCGATCATTACAATGAAGATGCCCGTAATCTTGTCCCATTGGTCATTGGCGATGAAATACGAATTCAAGATACTACCAGTAAACGCTGGGATAGAGTCGGTCTCATTACAACTACGTTGCCATTTCGACGATATCTTGTCAAACTTCCATCTGGCACTGTTCTAGCAAGAAACAGAAGACACCTCCGGAAGCCGAAGAAGACTCATCCAACATCCAATGACGAGACGACTCATCCAACATCCAAGGACGAGACGACTCATCCAACATCCAATGAGAAGAAAAATTATCCAAAACGAAAGCACAGAAGCCCTGATCGTTACTATGGACAGTAATATTTCAAAAGATAATCAAAATAACTAAAGAATTTTTTTTTCCATAAACAATATATCATAAAAATTCACATTATAACCTTAATTTTAATAATCTTGAAGGGGAGGTGTAGTAATATTAGAATTAGCCTCTCATTGAAGTCGCCTCTCTTCTATCTACGGATAAACCTCAACCTAAAGAGAATCAAGCATTCGATGTACGTTGCTACATGCAACCAGTATTATATAATCAGAGTTATACAAAGTGTATTGATTTGTCTCGTATAGTCCATGTGTCTGACATTGATCGATACTCATAGTAACAACTCATCACATTAATGGTTGCTATTTATTCGGTTTTAGGTCTTGGTTTTATTGAACTTTGCACTTGGTATTCTTTTTGATGGTCCACATGATTTTTATTGGGTTTAGTATAGGATTTGAATATCTGAATTGTTGTCATGAAGTTGTATAATCGCAGATTTAAAAATGGTGTATAAATATCCTGGATAATTTCTCAGGTTGTCAGGATGTTTGAATTTTAAAATTGTATGTGGTTTAATGAAGGTTAATTGATTATTGTTATGCATGAGTGGTTCTAAATTATATAAATGTGTGATTTTGTTTGTTTTCCTGGTTGGTTTCCTCTCATTTGATAAAAATGTTGTGCCCGTTTTTATACTTTAAATTGTCACTTTGTTATTCGTAGAGTTATATTCAGTATTTATTAAATAATTTGCAGATTATCAGGATTATGCAATTTAACTATATGACTATGTTTAAATATTTTATTGTTGATGGATAGTGTTACACATGCCTTTGTCTACATCCTATCCATTCACATATTAATGAAGTGAGTTTCCAATTAGTTATGTTAATTATTTTTATGATATTGGTATACGCAGTAGATGGTGGTGGCCACGATCCCATAAGTGGATATTTTAAAATATTTTGAGCAGTTTTATAATTGATTTTCGGCAATGATGCTTAGGAAGACGGCAACCGCAGCAGGGAATTTGGTGCGCAATACGGCCGACGCGTTTCATCCATCAGGACACTTCAGAGCATCCGCAACCGAAGAGATTTGTCAAAAAGACAGGGATTCATGCAAGCATCGAGACAGCAATTGATATTTGTCACTGTAGATTTTTTAAACAAAATTGTTTGATGTTCAAAATTTATTGTTGAAATTGGATGAATATTTGTTTGAAATGCTGTTCTACATTCCTTTGACATTGTTTTTTCCAGACATAATATATACCTATACAACAGAGAATTGAAATCCTAAATCTTCGCTGTAAATGGAAAAAAAAAAGGGTAATAGGATACATTCTTATTAGTATTTATTTTGCCAAATAAATAAAACCATAACATATGAGTGATTCTAATTGTATTTGTAAGCGTTCAGTTATAGCCTCATTCCATCTCGGTCTTCAGGTTATACAACCATTTCCTGTTACCGTCACTAGTCTGCTGTGCACAGGAAAGGGAGCAGTATGCTGGGGGAATGGAGGGGGAAACCACTCAAGCTTGACGAAGAATTAGAAACGAAGCATAAAATGAAACAGGATGACAAAAACAAAACGGAGCATAAAATCAGAAACGGAGCAAATAATGAGGAACGATGCATAAAATGAGAAACAAGGAATACAAATCAAAGCATATAATGAGAAACGAAGCATAAAATGATGAACGTTGAATTTTGGCGCAAATATGATGCCATATTATACCACAAGCTGAACAGTTTTTACCGTATGCTGGACATCGTCTTAATGGATGACGAGAGCCACAATTCCCTCATTCATGCTGATTACCCTGTGTTGACTTGGTGCTGTGTATGGCATCTTGATTTCCAGATGATTCTGTTGGCTGAAATTGTTGTAGTGAAATGTTGCGGTTGACAAAAGCAGGTGTTTGGTTATATTGCAGCACACGTTCCCGGAGATCTTCGTGCGTTGCAGTTGATGTAAGGCGAATGTAATCCAACAGATCTTTACACAGTTTAACATCAGCAAATGAGTTGATAAAAACCATCTTTTTCATTTCTTCGTTGGGATCTTGTTCATCTTTGAATTTATTAAAGTCACATTTATCTGCTGCATGATTTATGAGAATATGGAGTTCATCCGTTGATTCGTCCGGCATTTGTTTGATGGCCAGAAAATTTGTTCTTTCAGCGATAATTAAACGCTGTATTGGTTGTACCAATTCCATGGCTTTCTTCTCAATCGCTACATAAGAAATATCAGCCAGTTTCAAAGGCCTAACCAGTCTTGTTAACTTTATTAATGCATCTTCGCCACATAGGGAGAGGAGGTAGATTCTAACCAGACCACCACAGCAGCAGAGAGATTCATCCCACCCTGTTGTTATCACTATTCGACTACCTATAGCATGGCTTAATGTCGATGGATTGATCTGGACACACAAAATATTATAAGCTAACTTGAACATTGAATTTTATTACGCATGCGCGACTCTCATTTAATCTCTGCTGCTGTGATGGTCTGGTTAGAATCTAACTCAAACATCGACTTAAGGTAAGTCTTGTTTAATTTCCAATTATGGTTTTAACCGATTTGAAAAATTCTTTTTGGATCTGATTATCAGGTACATTTACTATAAATCTACGGCAGTCTAAGGTACAATAAGAGATAAAATTGAAATTCAACTTTGAAACTAAACTTGATGGTAAACAATTTTGTCTGATTAACATTAAATATTTTTTGTTGCGATGACTTTATCTATTTCTTCTCGTATAAAAGCCTCGCCGTAGATTTATAGTAAAAGTACTTCGAGATCAGATCCAAAAATATTTTTTCAAATCGGTTGAAACAGAATTTACACTTTTGGTTTTTCAAAATGACCTATTGAATAAAATAAGATACTGATGGAATCTAGGCCATTTCCACATCCGCAGTATATCAATCGAAAAAGGTCACCGTTTTGGAGTAAAAGCATCGAGGAATATGCTCATTTGCTCATTTCCTCTATATGGTCAACACTGGGTTCATCCTAAGCAACCGGTCAAAATCACTTTGCATTAAGATATATATGTTATATCATTCACCTGCTCAGATGTTTTTAGTAACAGCAGGTGAATTACATTATTGATGATAAGTTTTTGAAGTAATAATCTTAAAAGAACAAGTGTTTGTTGACGTCTACTTTAACACTACAAATGACGTACTTCAATATCTCTCATCCCATACAGAAACATCTGCGTTTGGTATCAATAGAAAACATCAGTCACACCCAATTCAAAAATAGCAATATTTATATTTTAAATTCAAATGACTAACGATACTAATAACATCAACAATTAAGCAGAGACGAATTATTACAAAAATAGTATATAAGGAGACAGAAATACATATTTAGCTTACCAAAATACTAGCCTCCTCACAGCTGCCAAAAATTGCAATCAAAATCAGATCTCTATCTATATGGTGTGAATAAAACTAGCTCATATCGTCTTAAAGCCATATTTTGGAGGATTCTCAAATTTGTAATTTTTTAATTATAATGTGAATTTTAATTAGTAAAACACGTATTTAATTTACATATATGCATCGATGCTTATGTACCCATATGCACATTTTGCGGGATGCAGAGGTTATATTCCTCGTCGGTGTGCAGATGATGTCTGTATATGTCTACAGATTTGTTTATGTAGATAAACAAGCACTTATGCTTACGGGTGCGGTTATCATATATCACTATGCAGTTAACTGAAAGCGTAATATTATGATTTCATTATCCAAAGTTTTTACTCCTCCAACCAATATTAAAAGGAAGAATTCCTATACGACGATTCAATCACTAATTCAGGCCCATCGGAAGCAGATTTGAGGCTTGACGGAATGAACAGTAAGGCCCTCATCTAGGAACACACAGGGGAATGCTTCCTCGGAATACTTTTGAATATTGCATCCGACTCAAACTCTATCCTTCACTCTGGGGTAAAAAAAATACAAACATATTTTGAAGTAGAAATAATCAATCTGTCATTTTGGAAAGCTTAAAAAGTATGCCTGGATCATCTATATGAATATAATTATACCAAGGCCTCTATAACCCTATGAATCATGCAAATTAAGAGTGGAAAATCTATGCATCTATACTCCATACATTTATATTTTCAAATTCTTGAGGGCCCACTCGAGGGCTGAGGGATGAATTTTCCTTGAATAGACTCGCATGCATACTTGCTTATTATTGAAAATTCCTGAATGATAATTCTCATCTATATAGATTTTTACGAACGCACAAAGGCAGGAAAGCGTAGCGTAAACTCGTGAAAAAAAACAGAGTAATACTATTTTTCAATTTTTGTAGTATTTGTTCTTTAAATTTACAACTTGAGGGCTGAGGGATAGATTTTCTTGTGTAGACTCGCATGCATGCTTGCTTATTTAGCACATCATCTACAAGCTTAATTATTTACAGTACTACACAAAAAAGTTTCTCTATTAATTTACCACAAGTACATAAAAATCCAGGGTTATAATTGAAAAGTTATTGGGGGAGGGACTTACTCCGCCTAAATTAATTGATTTCTCCGTCGGAAGTATTTTTATGGGAAAATCAAAGTTCTGTTATAATTTCCTCATCCTTCGTCAAATCTAGAGAAGTCGACTCTTTTTAATTATCGCAACAGCTCAAGTTACGGAGCCTTATTCAGCATTCCACAAAAAGTAGTATTAGGATTGGCACATGTACATGACACGGTGTATACGGAACCAAGCCTGAAACTCAAACCGTTGTATTTTGATCCGGGATTTTGATATTACATTCGTTAATACATTGTAAAGACGAATGGCACTGTAAACATTTCTCTTATTTTCTAGCATCAAAACGAGGCCTTGATTCTGTTAATATATGTATCACTTCTGAAATCTTTAAGCGTAATTCTCTAATATAAATCATTTTCATCTCAATCAATCTATGACGCAATTCATCATGACAGCTAGAGTAGTGCGAAACTTAATTATTGTTACAGATAATCGAGGATTTTAACATTTAACTAGTTGACTAAATCAACGCAAGACAGAACAGTCTATATAAAAAAACTGAAAATATCTATTTATATAAGTTCAGCTACATTGAAGATTGTTAACCATAATCAAGATACCGTATTATATACATATAAATAGCAATGTAATAATTGTTTTGTAAAGATGGTTTTACGTACGAACTGAACATCATAAGTGGCAGGTGGTGTGAAGTATTTGCAAAATAATAAAAGATTTAAAAATATAACGTTAGATATTGTGTTGAGATCGGTTGCAGAATGGACGAGAAAAAATTTAATAATAAAGCAATGGTAGCTGTTTATTTTGCACGTATCTTATTTATTGCTATTGTCATTACCAATATTATGGCAATGGTATTAATAGTAAGAGGTATAATACAAAGACGTTATGGACAGGATGAAATCAATATAGTACCACGTATTTATTTACTTAATCTATCATTATCAGATGCCTTAGTTGGTATATGTGGTTTAATGGTATCATTCATAGCACGACAACCACAACAACAATTTATATTAGATCATTATGTATTGAAAGCATCAATTTTTGCATCCGTTTTTAATTTATTAGCATTGGCATTTGATCGTAAAATGGCTGTTACATCTCCTATACGTTACCAAAGAACACGCAAAGTAAAACATTCGATATTATTATGTGGTATCAGTTGGTTTTTAGCAATGTTACTTACATCAATATGTCATTTGTCAAGTAAAAGACAATGGATACACCCTGTCAAGTATATACAACTTGTATACATTGTTGCATTTATCATAACAATTATTGCGTATAATATCATTGTCATGCAGACTGTATGCAAATTAAATCAACATAGAACCAGATTAAGCAGTATGGATTCCGCAAGTAGTTCTGATGATAGTATGTCGATTGGTACACGATTAGCTATTAAATTAGTTATAGTATTTGTTATATGCTGGGTACCATTTATACTAGATATCACTATAAATATAATATCGACATCACATTATTCAAATATTAGACGTTTATTTGCTATATTATGTGCTGTTACCAATTCATTGGTTAATCCTATATTGCCTATGTTACCTAACCATCAGAAAGTTATCAGAGCCTTGAATCGATATAAAAGACATATTGTTTCTAGAAAACGGACTGAAAGTTTAATTGAGGAAAATATCATATAAATAGGCTTATAACACGCGATAATTATACATTATTAATGAACGAAACAATTGTAAATACATGTCATAATGGTTTGTTTTGTTAAAAACAATATTTTCAATAACGAAGAGTGAGAAAATTACTCTGCAAACACTGATGTATTAAAAACTCCTTATAGCTGTGTATAATTCATGCATTTTTTGACCAATTTAATGCCTAACATTTTCATATATAATTTCTTTTACTAACTATCGCCAAGCACAAATTGTAAAAACATACATTATTATGTTCATAGCGATGCGTAACTTTTTTATTATTCTATTCCAATATCCTTTCGATATAATTAAGAGTTATGTACATTTTACTTGCTTAACTAATCTCACGATAAATTTTGAGATCAAAATTTTTATCATTTTCTTGATTTTGCTAGAAATATTAAATTGAATAAATCGAAATTAATTAGCAATTGGAACTATCAAAACCACATGAAAAGAGATAGCGATTAAGAAGTGCCCATTCACGAGTAAAAAGCAATTGACTTTGACATCAGATATACGTGAACGTACCGTGGAATGTACGCGATAATAATCAAGTTGTGTATATATCATCTATAATGGCAACTGGTTCGTCATTCTAAAACGAAACATGGCACGCCGAGTTTCAACTGCTCGTATATTTAACATTTTACACGCAGTCTTTTCGAAGTTGCTGGATTCAAGCTCGTGTTGCTATTATTGAGAATGGAAGACGTACATGTCACTCAAACCACAGACAATCATATCCTACATTGATTCTAATGAGTTGTACATGTCAATTATAATTCTTTATCTGAGCGGTACCCTGGGCGGTAACAGGGTCTGAAAAAAGGCATCAAACTAAAAATGTATATTTTGATTTTCTTCGTATTAAAGGATTGCCTGAAAAAATTCATGTTTTTAATTATAGAAATAAAATCCATTTTATTTAGCAGTCTTTTGAATAAACATGATTACAATGAATTTCATTTAACGGAATAAAACATCAAATTTCCGCAGCATCGCCATAAAGATATAGGCATGAATTGAAGAATAAAAATAAAAGGTTAATACCTTGAAATTGATTACACATAGTTGCTTTTGTTTTAAATCAAACCTCTTGTCTTTTTAATCACATAATAGTTATAAGCTCTATAGCTAAGTTTAAGCCCGATATTTAGCGTCAAATTTATGTCATGGAGGTTGGTTGAAACTGTAGCTGTTTCAATACGTATTAGCAGCATAACATTACTAACTTTTGGGCCTAAAGGAAGATTAACTTAGAATTCTATCAAATTTTTAATATTGTATATTATAGTTAGTTTTATTTTTGGAAAATAGGGCCTGTATTTATTTTTAATTAAAATGATTTATCTTACTTTTTACCACACATTGTATAATAAAATTGGAAATTAAAAAAAAAAATCTAGGACGTGTGTATATGTGTCGCACTATAGGTAAAATTATAAGTGCGAAAGTCTATTTGTTTGTTTAATGTCATGCGCGATTTGGTCATTCTAAAACAAGATAGATTACTCGTCTATCATTATAATCTATGACTTCCAATAGTAATGGTGAAATCAGAGTATCAGGTCACCCATACACTACACGGTATCACTACTGAGACACAGATATATAATACATATATATATTTGTAAAACGTTGTCTTACTGATAGAACATAGGGCCCAATGCAAAATGTAGCAGAGCTTAAAAAATAAAAGCCAGAGAATCAGACAGTCATGTTTGCTACTTGAAGTTTCACGCCGAGGCGATCATCAGGAAATCTATTCAATCCAGGCAATCATTTGAATTGATTGCCTGATGATCGCCTCGACGTGAAACTTCAAGTAGCAAACATGACTGTCTGATTCACTGATAGTTTTATTAATATAGATATATATATATTCTATGCTAGCAAGGAGTCCACAATTTGGGTTAATTTAAATAACAAATGTGTACTTGGAATTCGTTATGAGAAACAGAAAGTGAACTAATAAAGCCTGTCCCGAACGACTAGTTTCACACAGTCTCATCTCGTCAAAAATATGCCCGTCCGAACTACGACTGGAAAACAGCGATTCTAATTATATAACTGGAATTATTATTATCATTATTATTATTATTATTATTATTATTATTATTATTATTATTATTATTATTATTATTATTATTATTATTATTATTATTATTATTATTATTATTATTATTATTATTATTATTATTATTATTATTATTATTATTATTATTATTATTATTATTATTATTATTATTATTATTATTATTATTATTATTATTATTATTATTATTATTATTATTATTATTATTATTATTATTATTATTATTATTATTATTATTATTATTATTATTATTATTATTATTATTATTATTATTATTATTATTATTATTATTATTATTATTATTATTATTATTATTATTATTATTATTATTATTATTATTATTATTATTATTATTATTATTATTATTATTATTATTATTATTATTATTATTATTATTATTATTATTATTATTATTATTATTATTATTATTATTATTATTATTATTATTATTATTATTATTATTATTATTATTATTATTATTATTATTATTATTATTATTATTATTATTATTATTATTATTATTATTATTATTATTATTATTATTATTATTATTATTATTATTATTATTATTATTATTATTATTATTATTATTATTATTATTATTATTATTATTATTATTATTATTATTATTATTATTATTATTATTATTATTATTATTATTATTATTATTATTATTATTATTATTATTATTATTATTATTATTATTATTATTATTATTATTATTATTATTATTATTTTTATTTTTATTATTATTATTATTATTATTATTATTATTATTATTATTTTTATTTTTATTATTATTATTATTATTATTATTATTATTATTATTATTATTATTATTATTATTATTATTATTATTATTTTTATTATTATTATTATTATTATTAGTATTATTATTATTATTATTATTATAATAAGTATAGGTTTATCTAATAGCAGACAAAATAGTGCTCAATGTCAACATTTGGCAGAGCGGTAAATAATAATAATGGTGATAGATCAAAGAAAACACATTCTTTACTGTAACTCCAAGTTTCACGCTACTGCGATCATCAGACAGTCTTTTATTCTATGAAAAATGTATACATACATGATGGTTTTAACTCCTATTTCAGACTATACGTGAATGCCGCGCTATTGTTAATTATAGTGTTATTGTTTAAATACAATGGTGTAAGTTTTTCTTTTGAAAATAGATGATAAAATAAATAAAATTGTTTCCTATTACATCAGTTGGTTGATTAAAAATTGACAGAAAATGAAAATGAAAATTGACAACCGAAAATTGACAACCTGAAAGATCTGAAAATTGACAACCGAACGGAGACAATAGCACAGCAGCAGGCATTTATTACAATCAAAGACCATAAGGACAATTTCCAGCAAAGCCCTACCTGCCGACTAATCAACCCCGCAAAAAGTGAGGTCGGAATTGTCAGTAAAAAGATTCTAGAAAAGATCATTATCGCGGTGAAAGAACAGTCCAGCGCCAACCAATGGAAAAATTCATTTTCTGTAATCAGTTGGTTCAAAAATTTAAAGGAAAAGAATAAACTATCATTCTTGGTTTTTGACATTGAAAACTTTTATCCTTCAATCACCGAAAACATTCTCAAGGAGGCAATTGAATTCGCAAAACAATTCACGCAAATTTCTGAAAACGATGTAAAAATAATTTTGCACTCACGGAAATCCGTCCTATCCAACAGCGGAACGGCATGGGTAAAAAAGAACACCGACAATTTATTCGACGTAACAATGGGCAGCTACGACGGAGCCGAAGTTTGCGAGTTGGTTGGTTTACTAGTTATCAAGAAATTAAGTAGCATTTTTGGCAGTGACAATATAGGCCTTTACAGAGACGATGGGATAGCAGTCTTGAGGAATAAATCAGGTCCGCAGGCAGAAAGATTAAAAAAGAAATTAATCAAAGCATTCAAAGATATTGGCTTCAACATTACTACAAAGAATAACCTTAAAATAATAGACTTTTTAGATATTACCTTCAACTTAAATACAAATACGTTCCAACCATACAGAAAGCCTAACGATCAACCTTTATATATTAACACACAATCTAACCATCCGCCAACCATACTAAAACAAATACCATCCGCCATTAACCAAAGAATATCCGATTTATCTACTAATGAAGAAATATTTGATAAAAGCAAACAAACGTACGTAGACGCCTTAGAAGCAAGCGGGCACGACGCAAACCTTTCGTATCAACCACGCCCTACGCCACAAAACAGCAAAAGAAACAGAAACAGAAAGATGATATGGTTCAACCCGCCTTACAATAAGAGCGTAAAAACAAACATTGGCCGATCATTTTTGGACCTAATTAAAAAGCATTTTCCTAAATCAAATAATCTTAGCAAAATATTTAATAGTAACACAATCAAAGTCAGCTATAGCTGCACTAATAATATGGACACAATTCTGAAAAGTCACAATAACAAAATAATAAACAGCGAAAATAACAACACAACCGATGCCACGCCTTGCAATTGCAGAAACAAAAGATCCTGTCCATTTGATAATCGATGCCAAATGAAGGGAATCATTTACCAGGCAAAAGTCACCACTCCAGAAGACAAAGAGGGAAAGTGCTACATCGGTTTAACAGAGGATACATTTAAAGTGCGCTATACACAACACAAGTCAACGTTTAAACACAGAAAATATAGCACTAGCACACAGCTATCAAAATATATTTGGGAGCTGAAAGACAACAACAGCGAGTATACAGTCAAATGGTCACCCATCGCCAATGCTAAGCCATATAGCAACATTTCAAAAAAGTGTCATTTATGTTTATTGGAAAAATATTACATTATATGCTCAAAAGAAAAACTATTAAATCGAAAATCCGAACTAATCTCTAAATGTCGTCACGAAAACAAATTCTATTTAGCTAATTTTAAAGAAACAAAAACATAATAATAATCAACCAACTGATGTAATAGGAAACAATTTTATTTATTTTATCATCTACTTTCAAAAGAAAAACTTACACCATTGTATTTAAACAATAACACTTTAATTAACAATAGCGCGGCATTCACGTATAGTCTGAAATAGGAGTTAAAACCATCATGTATGTATACATTTTTCATAGAATAAAAAACTGTCTGATGATCGCAGTAGCGTGAAACTTGGAGTTACAGTAAAGAATGTGTTTTCTTTGATCTATCACCATTATTATTATTATTATTATTATTATTATTATTATTATTATTATTATTATCATTATTATTATTATTATTATCATTATTATTATTATTATTATTATTATTATTATTATTATTATTATTATTATTATAATAAAGAAGTCAAAGACTACACATTTTGATACTGTTACTTAAAGTTTCACGCTTTATGCGATCCTCAGACAGTTTTAACTGTCTGAGGATCGCAAAAAGCGTGAAACTTTAAGTAACAGTATCAAAATGTGTAGTCTTTGACTTCTTTATTATATTTACAGCTCTGTCAACTGACATTGAGCACTGTTTTACTGCTATTAGATAATATCTAATACTATTATTATTATTATTATTATTATTATTATTATTATTATTATTATTATTATTATTATTATTATTATTATTATTATTATTATTATAATATAATGTAATAATAATAATGATGATATGGTATCTAACAGCAGTTGATATAGTGCTCGATGTCATTTGACAGAGCGTGAATAATAATAATAATGGAGTCAAAGACTACGCATTCATTTTCTGTAACTTAAAGTTTCTCGCTTTATGCGATCATCAGACAGATACTATTAATGAAAAATATATACCAGTTACTCTTATTTGACAATAGTGAGAAAAAATTGAAAAAAGAGAAAAACTATTGTTATACTTACAATGGTTTCATCTTTACAATTACTAAGTTATATTGATATGTATTGTTATTAGTTTCCTTAATTAAATGGCGCTGTTATAAGGCTACGTTTTTGTTTCTTTGAAATTAGATAAATAATATTTATTTTCATGCCTACATTTTGATATGAGTTCAGATTTTTTATTTAATATGGCTTCTTTTGAGCAGATGATGTGGAATTTTTCCACTAAACATAGGTGACACTTTTTTGACATATTATTATAGGGTCTGCCGGTTGCCAGAGATGACCATTTAATCGTGTAGTCTATGTCTTTGTTTTTGAGATCCCATATATACTTTGACAATTGCGTACTTGATGATAAGTTGCTGTGTTTGAAGGTCGATATGTGCTGCGTATAACGTGTTTTAAATGTTCCTTCCGTGAGGCCGATGTAGTTTTTTCCTTCTGGATTGTTCGGTGTTGAGACGTTGGCGTTGTAAATTAGACTCTTTGATTGGCATTTATTATCAAATGGGCATTTTTCTTTATTTCGACAGTTACATAAAGCGGCGTTTGTGGCATTGTTTTCATTGCTGTTAGTAATCTTTTTGTTATGGTTCTTGATTATCGTGTCCATGTTGCTAGTGCAGCTATAACTTACCTTGACGCAGTTAAAGTTGAATATTTTGTTAAATCTGTGGGTTTTTGGGAAATGTTTTTTGATTAGTTTTAAAAATGTTCGCCCAACATTTGTTTTTACGCTTTTGTTGTACGGCGGGTTGAACCAAATAGTTTTCCGGCTTCTCGTTCTTTTGTTGTTATTTGACTGTGAAGGGCGTGGCTTGAATGACAAGTTGGTCTGGTGTCCGCTTGCCTTCAAAGCGTCTTCGTAGATAACTTTAGATTTTTCGAAAATTGAATTGTTAGTTGATAGGTCGGAGATGCGTTGGTTGATTGCGATTGGAATTTGTTTTAGTATTACAGGTGGATGATTAGATTTCGTATTAATGTAGAGAGGCTGGTCGTTCGGTTTTCTGTACGGTTGGTAAGAGTTATTAGTTAAATTGAAAGTTAGGTCCAGGTAGTCGACCGTCTTCAGATTGGTCTTTGTTGTAATTTTAAGGCCAACTTCTTTGAACAATTTTGTTAACTTTTTTCGAATTTTTTCAGCCTGTGGGCCTGACTTGTTTTTGAGGACAGCTAGACCGTCATCTCGATAAAGTCCTACTTCGTTAGCGCCATATAATTCTTTTAACTTTTCTAAAATGAATAGCCCGACCAATTCACAAACCTCCGCACCGTCGTGGCTGCCCATCGTTACGTCGAATAGATTTTCGTTGCCTCTTTTTGTCCACGCCGATCCTGAGCTGAATAGCACTGACTTCCTTGCATGCATGATTATTTTTGTGTCGCTTTCCGAGATCGATGTTAAATTTTTAGCAAAATTAATGGCTTGAGTTAGTAGATTCTCCGATATTGTTGGATAAAAGTTCTCTATGTCAAACACCATAAATGTTAATCTGTGTTTATTTTCCAAAGATTTGAACCAATCTATGACAGATGACGTATTTCTCCATTGGTTTACTTTTGTCTTTTCCTTGACACTAAGGATAATTTTTTCTAAGATCTTTTTACTAACAATGCCCATTTCGCTCTTTGCCGGATTGATTAATCGGCATGTAGGATTCTGTCGAAATTATCTTTGTGATCTTTTATTGTGATGAAAGCTTCTTGTTGGGCTATAATGTCGGTTCTATTTTCAATTTTTAATTCTTTTGCGATATCTCTCGCCTCTCTGTTGATCTTGTTTACTGTGTTCTTATTTGCCTTCTTGTAGGTAGCAGTTACGTTGTCGTGTAGTAGCTTTTCATGTTGTTCTGTGTCGACCTCGTGTCGACCTCGACCTTAATACGAAATCTAATCATCCACCTGTAATACTAAAACAAATTCCAATCGCAATCAACCAACGCATCTCCGACCTATCAACTAACAATTCAATTTTCGAAAAATCTAAAGTTATCTACGAAGACGCTTTGAAGGCAAGCGGACACCAGACCAACTTGTCATTCAAGCCACGCCCTTCACAGTCAAATAACAACAAAAGAACGAGAAGCCGGAAAACTATTTGGTTCAACCCGCCGTACAACAAAAGCGTAAAAACAAATGTTGGGCGAACATTTTTAAAACTAATCAAAAAACATTTCCCAAAAACCCACAGATTTAACAAAATATTCAACTTTAACTGCGTCAAGGTAAGTTATAGCTGCACTAGCAACATGGACACGATAATCAAGAACCATAACAAAAAGATTACTAACAGCAATGAAAACAATGCCACAAACGCCGCTTTATGTAACTGTCGAAATAAAGAAAAATGCCCATTTGATAATAAATGCCAATCAAAGAGTCTAATTTACAACGCCAACGTCTCAACACCGAACAATCCAGAAGGAAAAAACTACATCGGCCTCACGGAAGGAACATTTAAAACACGTTATACGCAGCACATATCGACCTTCAAACACAGCAACTTATCATCAAGTACGCAATTGTCAAAGTATATATGGGATCTCAAAAACAAAGACATAGACTACACGATTAAATGGTCATCTCTGGCAACCGGCAGACCCTATAATAATATGTCAAAAAAGTGTCACCTATGTTTAGTGGAAAAATTCCACATCATCTGCTCAAAAGAAGCCATATTAAATAAAAAATCTGAACTCATATCAAAATGTAGGCATGAAAATAAACATTATTTATCTAATTTCAAAGAAACAAAAACGTAGCCTTATAACAGCGCCATTTAATTAAGGAAACTAATAACAATACATATCAATATAACTTAGTAATTGTAAAGATGAAACCATTGTAAGTATAACAATAGTTTTTCTCTTTTTTCAATTTTTTCTCACTATTGTCAAATAAGAGTAACTGGTATATATTTTTCATTAATAGTATCTGTCTGATGATCGCATAAAGCGAGAAACTTTAAGTTACAGAAAATGAATGCGTAGTCTTTGACTCCATTATTATTATTATTATTATTATTATTATTATTATTATTATTATTATTATTATTATTATTATTATTATTATTATTATTATTATTATTATTATTATTATTATTATTATTATTATTATTATTATTATTATTATTGTTATTATTATTATTATTATTATTATTATTATTATTATTATTATTATTATTATTATTATTATTATTATTATTATTATTATTATTATTATTATTATTATTATTATTATTATTATTATTATTATTATTATTATTATTATTATTATTATTATTATTATTATTATTATTATTATTATTATTATTATTATTATTATTATTATTATTATTATTATATAACTCACATATCGACAAAGGAAAACTGGACCATGTAGAAATTGACACAGTTTTCAGCTGCTATTTTAATACAGTAAAAAATATCTTAGAGAATGTTAATGGGTCCTTACTTTTATTGCCCTTATCAAAAAAAGCCATTGCAATAAAAAGAAGGGCGACACTGTATTAAACGATGCCTCCATCAAAAGTTGTCCATGTGCGTTAGACAGCATTTTGCAGTGCGAGTTATTTATCTTGAAGTTTCGAAATAAAGTTGTAAATGGATTGGATCTGAACATTTTACTCCAAATTTCTATAAAATCATAATACCAAAGCATCTGCTGAAAGACTGCTTATCATAAATTATATTACTGTTGGACATCTATAATCAGTAAATATATTCTTATCTTTCAAATAGTTGTAGAAATACCATCATTATTTAAAACACATGACGTGTTTCAAATCAAATATGATGTCTTTTATTGAATGGGTATTGTGACATCTAGATTACTACATTATCATTTAAGACAATTAGCAAGCAACTTAACAGCTGAAATTCGTAGAAAGGGGATTTTCACTAGGACGAATATTACGCTCACGCAGCATTCTCTCAAATGTCGTACTGAGCAATTCTCACATCGCATAGAATACAGATAGTCACAGTGAAACCTGTGTATAACAGCCAGCAAGAGAGATAGATAAATTGACCATTATGTCCAGGTGGTTTTATATACAGGGTTGTTTCAATAAAAAATACCATTTTAGACATTGCAAGGGTGACCACCATAGACAGGTGGCTACAACAGGTGCCCTTTATAACACTTTTGATTGTAGTTATGTGCAAACAAATGGTTAAACATTTTAGGATTTAGTAAACAACAAATTCAAAACGAGTCAGAATATAGGTTAATTAATTATATTAATTGCACAATACGAGAAACCATAATGAAATTGCTAAGAACAAATATCAGCAGATCTGATATTATCATCCAATAATATGTCTATTATTTACCACATTACTTTCATAAATTCTTATACAATATTTTATGTTAACTATATACGTGTGTATATAAAAAAATCAAAAACGTCTTTTATTACGTGCATCAATGTCGGTAAAAGTAATTTTAACATTAAATCATGGTGAATTTAAAGTTCATCATTTGGAGGTGGAGGGATGACGTCATCGGATTCCTTTTTAGTAAATCCACGTTGAACAACTAACTCGTTGATTTCAGTACGATTCATTTCACTCAAATCGAATCTCTATAGGAAGATAAATGGATTATAAATTAGTATAGATTATGGGAGCTCATGCATATCTCGTCTAGGTAAAAGTAGCACATATACCCAATAAGGCTATATTGGAAGCTTGGTATATACTAGATTCAGCATTAAACCAGTTTTCGACCATATCCGACCAATCGAATTGCTCGATTTCGATTGATTTTCATTTGACCGGTTGGTAGATGATTAAGATATCATTATCATAATATGCTAAGTAATATGAAAGCATAAATGTTAAACGTCATATATTGAAACTGAAGATACAGACAATTCCTTATGATCAGATTCAATTTGGATAAGAAAATGAAAAAAATAGACTAGAGTTTAAGAAGTTAGAAAAAGACTAAAATATGCTAAAAGATTGAACAACATCATACCTAGTTCGGAAGATCAAGTTGGAGACTCTGAACTAGGACTGCACTATAGAATATGAATTGGAAATATAACAAAAGTGGGGATGAAAATTTTATGATTTATTGCCTTTGAGGACAATTGAGAAGAAAATGTACAAAACTGTTCCAAAAAAGATTCCAGAAGGTTAAACTTTTTGTTGGACTCAGGACAAGAGTCAATACAGTCACATTTTTCATTTATGCTATCGAATATTAGTTTATCTATCTAATCTGATGATAATGCTGACTGGAAAACGAAACAGTATCTAAATATTCGATTGGATATTGCTATTGTGTCCGATCAATCTGGAGAGTGGTCACATTTTATTGCCCATTTACTTTTTATTCTTCATGCTGCAAATATGTTAGCCAAAGGAGAGACTCCATGTTCCCATATATTATTGTCTATACTACTACACTACTGCTACACATACGAGACATCTAAACTAAAAGCTATGAGAAATCTCTTCTGGGTTTAATAATATTATGTAATGTAATTATCAACATAATATTATACATTTTAAGGTAAGATACAGTTTAACAAACGTCAAATATTTAGCAAGTGGAAGCTAGATATGCTTTTATTATTCAAATAAATCTCAAATTAACATCTAGTTTGGGGGTTCAAAAAGTGGATAATGAAATGCCTGAAAAATGATTTCAGAGCACCATTTTCTGGGGCTGTTGAATGTTGATATCCGATTGACTTTGCATAATTATCTAGATCTGTTGCTTATTACACAGTACTTACGTGTGCTTCTTCATCATTATCGTCAACAATAACAAGTTCAGGATTAGCACCAGGAATGTATTTCACCTCTAATCCAGAGCTTTTCTAAAGTTAAGGTTTCAAATTCAAAAAGCCAAATCATGGGATTTGGAAATATTGCATAATTGGACAAAATCATTTTGAACGATTCAGCAACTTGTAAACATGTGGTTTAAAGAAAGATATAAATTGTAAGTAATAGCTAGGCCCGAAGAAGCTGCAATCTATTGCCGTTTGAATCGCACCAGTTTGCCCATTCAGTAGTTACCCTTAATTCATCAAGCGTGGTCACACAATCCAAATATCAAGCACAGCTTGACGCAAGCCGCAAGCACTAAATCCTTTCTATTTCTGATATACTGTTATCACGTTTAAGACCTCACTTCGATTGATTTTGGAAAGATTATATTGAAATTACATCGCTAAATTTTTACAATAGTATTACATAGTTTTAATAGTGTGAAATTATATTCTTGCCCAGTTTATATGCTTGTCAGGTAAGAAGACTATGACAGCAAATATTGAAGCCTTTCAGTCTGTTTGAAGCTGTTTGCGCACATTCCATTTACTGCACTTATAAAACTTGAACAATGGCAGCACTTGGTGAATTAGTCAATGATGCTTGCCGAATTGATAATTGCCTGTGTAGGCTACTATTGATGATAAAAAGAGGGCACAAACAAAATAAAGCCTATCGGCAAAACGTTATTTATTGGTTTGACAAACAAATAACATTTGAAGTCAGGGTAAAACAAGTTTTTAATCCTGGAATCCAAGTTTTATGATAGACAATTAATAATTTATATTAAGATGAAATAGACTATTTAAAGCCCTCGGGCAATTGAATTCAACAAAATCCTATGAATGTTGGTGAAATAGAAGTCATTTGGCGACATTCACTTTTGATGATTTTGTTGGCTGATGTTCAACTTCACATTTTTGCATTTTGAGGATGTTCAAAAATCGTCAACATTGGTAGGATTTTGTAATTGTGTTGAATTATATTGTTCTCAAAGATATCATACCGATGTTCGTCGACATCAGTAGGATTTTACGTAGCTAGACTCAGGATTGGCGGGCTTGATTGACTGGTCACCAATCCTCAAAATATCAACTGCTGTTGACGAGAATGAACTCAACAAAAACAACAAAAATCCTATCAATGCTGGCGAAAAAAAAAGTCATTTGGTAACCAAGAACTGGCAAAAAAATAACAATATCCTTATGATTAATTAAGTAATATGAATGATGGCAAAATAAAAACTAATTTGGACAGGGCTTTGCCAAGTCAAAAATATTGAATAATCAGAAAAGATACTAAGTCTCTGCATCGTTATGGATGAACACCTTCACCTGAAATAATATCAAAACGCTTAGCCTGCGTCCAGACTAAAACGTTTCTGAAGGAAAGCGTAAAGTCTGCGTAGCCGACCGAACAAAGCTGGTTTGCTGACACTGTACTAGACTGGTGCCGCCTTATAAAAACCTTAATTTCCGGTCTCAGTTGTGTGAGTGAAAATCATGTTTACATGTTAAACATTAAAAACATTTAAATCGTTGAAAACAGACAAAGTCTGTGACACCGACAAAAACTGAGTAGAAATTGTGTTGTTTGTATAGTATATTGTCTAACCGAAGGAGGAATTGATCATTTGTGTCCTGATGTTATAAAATACCAATGTTATAATTCCTATATTTGTAAATTTTTGCTGACTTTCTGAAGTGACATTTCTACTCGCTCACCAAATGTTCGAAGGCCCTTCGAAGTGCTCCGTACGTTCGAAAAAGATTGATACAAATTCATGTTAAAATAAAACATGAAGTTTTCTTCACTGAAATCTGTTAATGGATTTTAAAATAAATTTAGCTCCTCACAAATACGTTGTATATTTTCATAAAAATGAGATTGTCTCCAAATCCAAAAGTCTTCGTGAATGTGACCCCACTTTTGTTTATCACATGACTGATGCCCACAATCTGATTGGCAGACATCGAATTAAAATCACGTGAGCAAAACTAACCAATAGGATTGAGTCACTGCTTTTGCAAGTCTAGTGCAGTGTCAGCAAACCGGCTTTGTTTGGTCGGCTACGCAGACTTTACACTTTCCTTCAGAAACGTTTTTGTCTAGACGCAGGCTATAAAACGCTCCAATCATGAACCTACATATTTGTTGCAGGCACATCAATCCCTTGTTACATTACATCTTATTATCTAGAGTCTTCTAAGTTATGAAATGTTCAAACAAACTTTGCAGGCATATCAATTGTATATTGCAGGACCTCGAGGGGGTAGTTCTACTATGTGGATTGTGGGCGCTATACAAGGATCAACGAAGTACAGTTTTGACATCAGATTGGCAATTAATTTTGGGGTACCAAATATTCGATATTACTATCTTAGACAAAGGCTTTGCAGCCTTAAAGTTAGTTCTACATGTTTCTGACTGTGGGACAATTGTAGTTTTGTTTGACGAAATGGGCGAGGCATAGGCGCAAAATTTGGGAGCTTCCGTACTTCAATAATTTGGGAATTTCACAATATTTTGTAAATTGTACGCCTCAAAATTTGCCTAGAACTTTTCTCAAAATCTGTTTCGATGAGGTGTTGCACCCCCACATCCCCCAGGATTTACGGGATTAGCGGGATGGTTGTCTTATAATTTGCATGATCATGATGAAGGTGACATAAACTGCAACACATTGAAATTTGTGATATTAGCAACGACTGTACTACATAACCATTGTGATTCAATAAAGCTGCAACCAATACAAAAAGGGTAGTCCATGTCATGGTAATGCAGCACGCGTCCCCAGCATGCAAACCGGTCGGAATGTAAACCATATTCAAAGTTAATTGGTTTATCTTTTAATATACTGTTTCTTAAGTGTTTCTTAAGCCATCTCCTCGACCATAGAGGTAACGGATCAATAAGAAATGAGCCAATGCATGGCATAGTCCTACTGGGCCTTTCCTCCCAACACAATACCTCACTTACCTCAGGAAGGCGATTCAAACGTCACCCACTGCATGACTAAAACGAAATCATGCAAAATCAGAATTAAACAGACGATGAAAGAAACGATTACTTGAAGAAAGTCAACTGAGAGAGTTCATCATATAAGTCTGTGCATTGCATATGAAGAAGCAAGATGCCATACCATAGGTATAAGTAATGGATTTATTTTTCTTCTCTTACCTCGACTCTTCCCTTAGAACTTGACTCCACAATGCATATCAATGACAAGAATGCCACACATAGTGATACAAATATCTTCATGTCCAACCAAAATGCAATATCAATACTATATAGTTAGTCAGTTATAATAATTAGTTAAAGTAGCTTTTTTCTGAGTGGTACGTGGCAAATGATATGAATGGCGGTCTCAAATATTTTTTTACTGTTTGTGGAATGGGAACAAGAGTGATGAACCAGGATGAACGAGCAACATACACCGATACAAAGACCGATAACGCGTAATAATGGTTATCCCGATTTCTATTCCATTCTATTTATCAAGAAATTATCAAGACGTTGGACCTAGCGAAATATAAACCATGGCTACTTTTCCGAAAAAATTTTCAAAAACAGATATCCCCTATTCCAGCAGAAAAATTAAATGCTCATTTCAAGTCCCTTTTGGATCCTCTCAATTGCCCACCTTGTATTCCCTGTTTCAACGATGAAGACTATGATGACACTTGGTTCAACCAGCATTTCTCAGAAGATGAAGTACTAGAGGCAATTCTATCGACATCAAAGAAAAAAGCACCTGGAATTGACAACTTAACAAATGAACACCTAGTCTTTTCAGTTGAGCAGGTTATCCCATTGTGGACCTCTCTGTTCAATCTATGTTTAGAGCAAGGACAAATTCCAGAAAAGTGGAAACATAGTATTTTCAAAATTTTATTTAAGGGAAAAGGAGCTACAGATGATCCAGGTAATTATCGTGGTATCGCTTTGTTATGTTGTCCGTTGAAAGTGTTCACGTCCTTATTAAACAAAAGAATAATTGATAACGTTTCTTACCTCTTGCCTGATTTACAATTTGGCTTCCAACGTGGCAAAAATACAACTATTCCTTTAAGTATGCTAATTAATGATATCAGGGAATCATTCGCAGTAAAAAGATGCTATACATACGCCACTTTTATTGACTTTAAGAAAGCTTTTGATTCTGTTGGTAGATCAAAGCTTATTTCAAAATTACATGATCAGTTTGGTGTTCGAGGAAAGATTTTAAATATTATCAAAACATTGCTTCAATATAATTTTATAAGAATCGATGACGGAGTAAAATATTCTAAAATTATAACTCAACACCATGGTGTTTTACAAGGAGACAGCCTCTCTCCTACACTTTTTATTATGTATATAGCTGACCTAGCCTCAATTCTAACACCTATTGATAATCTCTCTTATCTGTTTTATGCTGACGACCTAGTTATTTATTCTATTCAACGCTTACCAATTCAACAAGCACTTGATGCAATATCCTTATGGTGCTCCACAAACTGTTTGCAAGTAAACAAAAATAAAACTAAAGTTGTTAAGTTCAGAAAAGGTGGTCATCTAGCAGCAGCTGACAAGTTTATGTTTGATAATGTTAGTCTGGAGTTTGTAAGGTCCTACGAGTATCTTGGTGTTATCATGCAGCAATCCCTTGTATTTACTAATCACATAAGAAAGAAAAAACAGAAAGCAATGCTAGCCATTAGTACAATTCGATATTTAAATCGTATTTCGTTTGACGCAGCTATGGTTATCTTCGATATGAAAGTTCTTCCGTCTATTACATACGCACTACAAATAATAGCCCCTTTTCTCAAAGCTTCACATCTACTACAACTTGATACAATTTTAGCCAATTTTATAAAGAAGATGCTTCATCTATCAATATCCACTTCAAACTCCCTTGTCTACTTTCTTACTCAAACCAAACCATTATCTCAAAGCTTAAACACACGATATACTATTTCAATGGATGAACTATCTAAAGCCTCTTGCAGTTGGTCCAGGAAATCTCAGAAACATGGTGGCGTCAAAGCGACCAACCAAATAAATCAATATTAGCTAGATGCTCAATGCATGGGTTCCATCACTACATATGTAAAGATAAAACTTTTCATTCACCATCTAATGATTGCTGCTGCAAAGAGTGTGGCTCTAATGCCAATACAGTATTTCATATATTGAATTGTCAAGCAATACCATCTTACATAAATTTTGTCAAGAGGATAGAAGCTTCATAAATATCGTTACATTTATCAATATTAGTTGCATAATTCTTTAGTAATTAGCTATTAGTTAATATTATCAGCAATATAATCACCATATAATCATCATATAATCATCATATAATCACCTTATAATCACTTACCGATATTATACATTAAAAGTCTTTTATCCTCAGCTATTAGATGACAATTCATTTTTTCAGTTAAATTTTATCAACGTTATAGCACTGTGTATAAGCTACGTTGACAGCATTAGTTAGCCTATATATCACACTAATATTCTTATTAAACTGAATCCAGCTTATTATCTGTAGATCACATCAGCTATAATATGATTAACTGCAAGCTAAAGTTACTCTGATATTATTGATAAAGTTTAGATTATACATATATAAAAACAAAATGAATAGCATGTACGAATTGAATCTACCCTGAATGGGTGAAATATATATATTCTATTCCATTCTATTTACAAGCAGAACGAAGAACTTTAACCTCCTACCCAAGTTACTCGCACTGACAGACCGGACTACCCTAGCTAGTAGCCGTGTCAATTTTTTACATTGTAAACTCAAATAGGCGAGGTAAAATAAAAAATCGTAACTTCAATTTTCGATTGTTTCGAATGTTTCCCGTGCAGTTCTCTTTTTGTTCTCTAATCGTTCAACTTCAGCTTGAATGCTTAGACAGGCTTCAACATTTTACCTCTTGTAGGCAGGCTATTCTGGTTACCCTTTAGAACAGAGATAACGCATTTTCACTAGGTAAGGCACGTGATTAACTTGCCTACCCAGATAACTCTCCCTCCTTGTAAACAGGGTATATTCTCTAATAAATCAAAATGCATCTATAGACATGTGAATAATACAATCGGTATCAGGTATGATCTATAAATCAAACCTCTATATAGCATAAATGTACACAAATGTACTGTATAAGTTGACCATTATGAACAGGTGGCATCTATTATGGCTAGAGCGGTGACTATTGTGCCTCTGTATAGGGCTAGCTGTTAGAACATTTCTAACTGTAGGCCTACGGTTAACAATCAAATCAATTTGATGCTAGTTTGATGCTTGAGAAAATCATAATCATAACAAATTATAAGAACATGACATCAGGTTATAATAACAAATCTAACCACAAAATAAAACAAAATAAATTATAGTTGAATGATTTTGCTGACTAACAATATCATTAAGTCATCACAAATTATTATATCTATTAAATAAGTATTATTAATCGAATTATTTATCATTGGCAATATGTTCAACTAATC
This sequence comes from Haliclystus octoradiatus, assembly GCA_916610825.1. NCBI lineage: Eukaryota > Metazoa > Cnidaria > Staurozoa > Stauromedusae > Haliclystidae > Haliclystus > Haliclystus octoradiatus. The sequence goes on from OU744450.1 coordinate 11,822,159, forward strand.
TTGTCAAATGGTCGATTTTCTTCTTGATAGTGTCAGTTTGAGATTCAACCCCTTGGACACGATCACTCAAATAATCTAATTCTGGTATATCAGTACTTGTAACAACATAATTAGTACTCCTTGAAAACAAAGTGGATAATAATTTTGCAACAATGAAATAAGCTATGATGCATACAGCAGCATGAATAGGATATAGCATTGCCAAATCTATAATATACCAACACAGCGCTACAATAAAGAACACCCTGCAATAAAAAAGAAAATACAACGTTGGAAAAAAGTGCCAGTACAGTGAAACCTGTATATAACAGCCAGCAATGAGAGTTAGATGAATTGACCGCTATGTGCAGAGGGCCTTTAATACAGGTTTGATTCAATAGAAAATACTATTTTAGACATATCAAGAGTGACCACTATAGACAGGTGAACAATAGGTTTGATAGTAGTGGAAATATTGTTGGACTTGTATCGATAGGTATTGACATTTACTTCTTTTCATAAGAAGCATATGAATTTCGAACAGCCTCTATTAACGAACGAGGGAGGTAGGGTCATCAAATATGCATGCTTTATGTTTCACAGGGAAGAAAGTCCAAGCTTTTATTTAGAGAAATGTAAAGGAAATATAGTACAATGAAACATGCTACAAGAATCATCCCTCTCTATATATATAGCCCATTGTCAATAGTTGCCATTTTATTAATTTAAGAAAATCAGAATGGTCATTGAATCTTTCCCCCATATTTTGACCTTTTTAATTGCTATATCATGGATCTGTAAATTTGGCCACTTAACATTCACGAACTAGTTCAACAAGTTGCCCAATAACTAAGTTTTTGTAGTTGCAAGTTGAAAGTTGACCAAATGAAAGCAGTTGGGTGAACTCATTAAGTGTTAGATTAATGCTAACATAGACTCAGATAATTTGGATATAAGCTTACTACAATAAAGAATATCTTACATTCTGAGACATGTGTATGGTCCACCAAAAGAGTAAGCCAAGAAACTGCCAGCAGTAATAATAAGTAAGTTTTGAATGGTGTAGAATTGAATAAAAATGACTAAGAAAGTTAGAGAGCAGACAAATAAAATAAACGACACAGATTCTTTGTCTTGTTCCATCATTTTGCTTGGATGAAGGGGGGCTGAAACACAAATAAATATAACTATTTAAGTAGCAGGCATTTAAAGCACATCACTGTTGGAAATGTGGAATACATGGAGAGGTTATCAATCTGACCTCTTCATGATAACAATAGGTAATATCAAAAATGGTGTCATGGCATAAAAAAGTAATGTAGACGGTGTCGCCCTACCGAAGGCACCCGTACCACTCCTCTATTTCTAGGAGAATTGCTTTTTTCACTGAGAGGAATGATTTTAAACGCTCTTTGCTGATCTCAACCGCGACACTGCAGATCAATTTCAACAGATTTCATGGCAGATAGGTCTCGATTGTCAATGCGCAACTATGCGCCGCAGCTACTCGCAATGCAATTCCCTCTGGACCATTCCATCCGCCATCCTCAGTTGGTACTCATTTGATGTTTCAGATAAAGTCAAGGCTGAGTTGACCTTCGGGGGATTTGAACCACAGTCGATCAGATATGATCCGATCTGAAGTTCGGTTGCTCTGCCATCTGAGCTAATCCTCCCATGGCATGGCACGGAAAATAATTAACAGAGTCGAATTGCAATGATTTGCGATGTAAACAGGCATTTACAACCTAACCAATGAACATTAAATTGCGAAGGAAGAAATCAAAGAAGTTTTGTTTTCAATAAGAACAGAATAAGAACCAAACACAATATAAACAGTGATGATATCCCAATTTTGAAGTACGGGAACAGTGTTTTTCCTGTACACAATTGTAGATGACGTCATCAAACAGGAGACAGAGGCAACGATAGAATATGAAGTCATTTAGAAATATTCCTTTTTATCCACTAATTTATAATTTCATCTGTCAGTAGGTTGCAGTGCAGTGGTTCAGCGGAGACTACAGTATATACAAAACAAACATCGAAAATTGAATCCTCTTCAAATCATAAAACCCTAGTTAAATGAGCCCTGGAATAGGGGTAGAGTATAGAGTTATAGAGTAGAGGATGCTGTTCCACCGCGTTCCCCCTAGCATAGCATATCATCACCGAATATAAATAATAAAACAGAAGTTTTTTATGAAATGTCGATTCTGAATTTCATAACCGATTCATGAAAACATACTCCATTAATAGATTAATCGATGAATCAGACCCGCAACTAAAGCACACGCTTATTCAAATGCATGATGGATGCAAGCTGCCTGATTTGAAGTCACTATTAAGCTGCATCATCCTCCCGAGTTATGAAATATCTAAAATATGTTGAAACGACACTCGACCGGGAAACAGGCTCGACACTCTATCATTCCTCCTTAGGGCCTTTAGGAACCAGCTAAAGAGGTTAGGGTGAATACAGCATGTAACAACCTGGTTGTGTTTTGTAAACTTCCATCTGTCAGGGCGTAGCAGTTAACACGTCTGACTAGTGTGTAATAAAGTAATGTAGACGGTGTCGTCCTCCCGAAGGCACCCGTACCACTCCTCTATTTCTAGATGAGTGGCTTTTTTCGCTGAGAGCAATGATTTTAAACGCTCTTTGTTGATCTAAGCCGCGACACTACAGATCAATTTCAACAGATTTCATGGCAGATAGGTCTTGATTGTCAATGCGCAACGATGCGCCACAGCTACTCACAATGCAATTCCCTCTGGGCCATTCCATCCGCCATCCTCAGATGGTACTCATTTGATGTTTCAGATAAAGTCAAGGCTGGGTTGACCTTAGGGGGATTTGAACCACAGTCGATCAGATATGATCGATCTGAAGTTCGGTTGCTCTGCCATCTGAGCTAATCGAATAGTGTGTGGGGTTATCCAGGTTCGACTCCTGGTAGTGTTGTTATATAAGGTATCCAGTTAAACCGTACTCAGATTATATCCGTCCACGTTTTTACTGCACTGTTATTGATGGAAATTTTGATGTACCAATTGTTTTTAGACTCTATTGAAGCTTAGGACTTTTAGTTTATGCATCAGTAAGGGTGTTATTGTGAATGAATTGATAAATAGAATATGTGAATAGAATATATCCTTTTATCTGTGAAAAAAGGAGTAATTCTGGTAGCAAATACCGAAGGTTTTCAAGCTTTGATAGAGTCTCGTACTTGAAAGTTTCTCATACTTTGATGGAATTATAAAATTTAAAATTTTCAAAATAGTTTCTGGATTTGTTTATATTGCCATGAAGGATGATTAGAAAAAACTTATCTTACATTACTTAGTTAAATTACTTTTAAAAACTTGACTCAACTGCGAGCAACCGTTATATAATATTCATTTGTTATCATAATTTGTGTTTCCATAATGTTTTTTCAAGCTACGTAACCATGAAGATCACAGCCATCATGAGTCTGAATGTGCATGTGCTTACTGAATGACGCCAGTAGATAATATTAAAGACAATCGTTTCATAGCACTCTGACCATAACCTGGATGGACACTGGGCGAAACCTTAACATTAAATTTATAATTTGAATATATTATTTAACGCTCACCATTGCTGCCAATATAGACGTCACATTTCTTGTATAAGAATCCAATCATTTTGTTAGCAAAATGAGTAAAATGATCACCAATTATACCAACACTTCTGACAAAAAGAGGAAGCGATGCATTAATTACAAAATTAAAAGTATTGAACAATCCTGGTTCAGTTGTGAATGTTTTCCAATCGTGATGAAAGTTTCTGTCATTATAAACTTGAGCTTTACGTATGGTCTGTTTGAACGTGGCAGACATTGCACTCATCAAATCATTGTTTTTCAGATAATCAACTAATGTTTGCAGATAATTATACTGGGGAGCGTCTTCTTTCTTGGCAGAAACATTACTCACAGAAAATGTTGACAACAACAAAATCAATAAACAACCACCACTATGACTTCCGATCATGTTGATAGCAATAATAATCAGAATGCTAAGCCTTTCTGTAATGCAAGTAGAAAATTGATTGAATGTAAAGCAATGAATTCGTATTCACTCTGTTGAGTGTATTGATATTTCCTTTAAACTCCACTGCAGGCAGGTAATATTTCACAATGTTCAATCCAATGGAACGTGATAGAAATTGCAACAGAGGGAAGCCATGCTTTTCACACTAAGTGGCGCTGCTTAGTTACGAGACGAATAGAGGGAAATAAAACGAGGCGATTACCCTTCGTAGGGGCCTTTCAAGAGAGCTTATCAGACAGGTGGGGCATTTTCGAGGGCGTTCCACGATTTAATATAACTAAGGGGATATTATGTTCCGGCACTAATTAAATAAGTCAAATAATACTGAATTCAGTACAAATAATGAAGTTGGAAGAAAAATCCGGAATGTATCAGTTTAGCATATCTTTAATTTAATTAATTTTAGCCCGATGCTAGGAGATTAATTTATGAACCTTCATTTGCCTTTTCAGGGGGTACACAAGCGTTAAGATATAAGTTTGTTGCGGTTGAAAATCTATTGTGGAGAGAGGGTATAAATAAAAGGTGTTGTAATCCAGTATGAAAATGGCAAATCTTCTGATAATTTATGGCAATGGCAATGAAAGAAAGTAAATCCTCCCATACAACAAGCATATATCGCCTACAATATTCATGGCTCATGCTGTCATTAATTACTACACGGAATATTCAATATTCTTCATGATGGCTTCAGAGCGACACGGAAGAGTCTATAATTTGTAGCTTGATAGGTGGACTTTGAGCATGCTTTGACTTAGCAAAGCAGTCCAGCAGATCATCTGTATCGTAGACTTTGACTCAGAAATGGAGGAAAAGCGTCGAAGTTGTTCAGTTAGCGACAAACGAAGGAGAAGCTACGTTAGAAAATTGTCAAAGTTACGGTGTAGCCTATTTGTTTATCCAATATTATAGACCTGCTATCACGCAACCGAAACTCTTCCGAAGAAAAAGAAATAAAGAAATACGTCATGCCGTCATGTGGCCCTTGTTGAGTTGTTCAAGTCTACGTTTACGTATTACATTCTTTTATTTATCATGGCTTGAATAACAAACGAACAACAGGAATCAAAAGAGAAATACAACTTCGTAGACAATAGCATGTCCAGAACACTTCCCAGTTCCTTGATAACTAGGCCTATTCATCAACAACAGATCACGCTGGTAGTATCGCCCAGCTCTGGTATCGCCTACTGATGAAGTTACAAGCAAAGTCACCACAATAAAGATACATACAGCAAGAACCATGGAAATGAACAAGAAAAACATATGCATCCAATCTATTTTAATCGTTGGTGTAATTGTGGTGGTATCTTCATCAAACTATGTTGATCATAACAATTGCAAATCTGCCAATAAAGCCCTACGTAGCACCCTATTATCATTGGATAAAGCAACTGATTTCCTCCTTCGAAATCAAAATCATTTACTTTTTGACACTGCTGGAAGTGTTGCAATGTCACAAGGTAGGTCAAGTCAGGTGTTTCAATCATTCAATTCAATGTTGAAATATAACTATCAGGAGTTAGTAGCTGCGTAGTCCTGCCCTCCCCCCACCTCTTCAAATTTTGTACTTTGATCAGTAATTGATCCAAATTTTGATCAGGTTCTTTTAAGACTGATTAAACAAAATCGTTACAGTTATTAGCGATTGTGTTGAAGGGGCTAGGGTGACGCCAGCATCCCGCCCCACCAAATTCGAAAATTTTCATATCAAAAGTTTTATCACTCTGTCATAAGTACTGATCAAGCATTTGTATTGCTGATCAAATTACGATCAACAAAACATTTACGTTTTAGGCTCAATTTATAGCGTCTCCCTGGCCCCTCCTACCCACTTAACCACGCCCAATTTCGAAAATGTTCATGTGAAAAGATTGTTCACGATGTGATCAGTGCTGATCAGTCTATAGCTAAACTGATCAACTAAAGATCATGAAGAGATATTCACTTTCCACGGTACAAAATTACCGTCTCGCTGGTCCCCCACCCCTTAAACCACATCCATTTCCACACATTTCCATATCAAAAGTTTGATCACAAGGTGATCATTACTGATGAGGCATCAATTAAACTGAACCTAAAAAGTGAATATTTCATTGATCGTAATTTGATCAGCAATATAAATGCCTGATCAGTACTTATGACAGCTGCGTGATTAAACTTTTGATATGTAAATTTTCGAATTTGGTAGGGTGGGGGGCTGGCGTCACCCTAGTCACCTCCCACAACAAAATCGTTAATGACTGTAACGCTTTTGTTTGATCAGTCTTGAAAGCACCTGATTTCAACTGATCAACTACTTCAGGATCAAAGTATTTATGTTGATTTGGACAAAATTGAAGAGGTGGGGGGCCAGGATTACGCTAGTGGAGTGACACAATGTTTGCGATTGGTTGATTGCTCGTCGTGACGTAAATTCTATCAACCATTTCCCTCCGAGAACGGGAAATAACTTGTTATTTCCCGTCGCTGATGGCAACGAAATTCTTCATTGCTACTATGACAACAAAGTAGCCTACACAGCGATTTTCCAATCTTTCATTCGTTGAAAACAAAGACTTGTGTAATACAAAGAATGCAACAAAGTTTGCATTCAGCACTATTACAGCGTTTATATAAAGGAAATGTTTAATGTAACAGCATACTCTCATACAGTATTCAAGAAGACTAGTTACAAAGAGAAAGAAATGTTGGATAGCCTTTTAAAAATAGCTACCTCTTGTTGCACTAATATTCCACTGGTTTACAGTGGTTTTACCAAGCGGGTGAACTGTTGAATAAAGTCCTGTCACCGTTCGAGCGAGTTAAAAAAGTTTTAATTATGCTTAGTTCTTAATTCTTTTATGTGTCATTGATATTGTTAGGCCTACGTTTTGCAGTAGACCCTACTGTAATATGAATAATTCAATTACGTTTTTACTCTTGGCTGCATCTTCATTGTCTACTGGTATTTAAAAACCATCAATGTACTAAGCACTTAATATCTGACTGCCAAGGGAAATAGTGAGTTTTATTTCCCTCTCCGCCATACATTGAGCGTATATTACTACCCAACGTAATCGAAAGTTGATATTCCCCGGAGTTCTCGCAAGGAGAGGTGTCCTGATACTAATTGACTGTAACTGCATTGTTGCACAGATGATATATGTGGATTTTTCAAGTATGTTCAGTTAGTAGCCTATCCTACTAATTTAAGAAAAATGTGCTGCAGGAATATAATCCCCGCGCACCACAAAAGATGCAGTCAGGCCTATTTAGAGATGTAGTGACGTAACTACTCCAATGGAAGGCCGTCAATCAGATGACTGGTTTGAAAAGTGTATTTCAAGACAATGCATTTGGAGGGCATCATGTATGTAATTAATGCCATCAATGTAAATGGATATCAAGTTTTTATCCTGTTTTATGCACTAATCAAATGACAGCCCTTCCCTAGACCCATGGTCCGACAAAAGTGAGGATCCTGGAAGGCTAGACAGAATTCAGAAAAAATTGATGTTTTTAATGATTTATTAGTCAAACATCAACAAAAAATTCCGAAGAAAATGCTGAGATGCGTCTAGGATTCCAGAAGGCTGAACCTTTTGTCGGATCCTGCCTAGACCCTCAGGAAATAACCGGACATTAAAGCATCATACCAGTCCCTTTAAGAGGTTAGCCTATAGCTATATGAGGGGTAACTGAAGGACGTCCTATATTGAAACAAGGCACGATACTAGATTATGCAGCGGATCTCAATTCTATCATGTGTTTCACTCTATGACATGTTTCACTCTCCCCTGGAACTGTTAAATGTAGACGGTGTCGCCCTACCGAAGGCACCCGTACCACTCCTCTATTTCTAGATGAGTGGCTTTTTTCGTTGAGAACAATGATTTTAAACGCTCTTTGTTGATCTCAGCCGCGACGCTGCAGATCAATTTCAACAGATTTCATGGCAGATAGGTCTCGATTGTCAATGCGCAACGATGCGCCACAGCTACTCACAATGCAATTCCCTCTGGACCATTCCATCCGCTATCCTCAGATGGTACTCATTTGATGTTTCAGATAAAGTCAAGGCTGAGTTGACCTTAGGGGGATTCGAACCACAGTCGATCAGATATGATCCGATCTGAAGTTCGGTTGCTCTGCCATCTGAGCTAATCCGCCCTGGAATAAACTCGTTAAACTCGGAACTGTTAGGAACCCTTTAAACCTTAATGATTAGTGATTGTCGAGTATGACCAGTGGTCTGGGGGTTGTGCTGTCATTTCACAAGTGCATTAGTTTGTTAAGGTCATGATCCAAAGGAGTAATTGCTAAACATGTGCGTTTGTGTGCTTGTGTGCCGGTTGTGTTTTTTTGAAGATAGGCTATCAATAGAGTTGACATTATTGATCAGAGGTGATGTACGATCTATATAGGTGGTTTGAATGAGTTATCATGAACGCCAGTGTTGTAAATACTCGTTACTAAAGTAACGTGTTACTCGTTACTCGTTACTTTTGGAGTAATTTTAGGAGTAATTAGTTACTTTTTTGAGAAAAGTAATAAGTAATCTAATTGATTACTTTTTGAAGTAACGAGTATTATTTGAGAGAAAGTAATTGACGTTACTTTTCAAGTTACTTTTATGATTACAAAATATTTGCTTTGTTGTCTTGTGATAATTTTCAAAGGCGTTGCTGTCACTAAGTTCCGCTTTTTATTGTTCATTCTGCGATGCAATCTCACATTATTTGCAGCTTTCACGAGAGCTATTCAAACCAGGTGAAATGTGTGATATATGACCAATAAACCCTATCCCATAACCTATTCTTCTCTGATCTGACATTGTTCTGTTGATCAATAGATTCAATAGTTTTTCACTTTTTATTTGAGTGAGTTTCGAATATTGAAAAGATGATGTAAAATTTATGGCTATATGAATAGATTGATCCGACAAAAATAAACCATTTTAATAAATCAAATGAAACCATTTATTTGGCAACCTTATTAAAAAGTTTTCAACGTCAATTTATCTTCTGCTGCAGTCACCAGTATTAAATTAATATTATTGAATCGATCGTTCCCCTTCGTAAAAAACAAGATGGCCACCATAATTGTCAAAACGAGACATGTCATTATCGAAAGGGAGACAATATCTTTTGTTTCACAAGTTAAAGTAATCATGAAGTAATTAATAATTAATTACTTTTTTTGGGAAAGTAATTAGTAATTGTAATCAATTAGTTTTTAGGCTGAAGTAATTAGTAATGTAATTAGTTACTTTTGAGGAAAAGTAATTTGTAATGTAATTTATTACTTTTCAAAAGTAATTCTCACATCACTGATGAACGCAAGGACTAAATGATTACAAACAGCGACTAAGTTTAGAACTTTGAAATGGTTAAATCAAGCGCCAATTTATTTTTGATTGGCGACTGAATATTTCATTAATAGCAACAAAACAATAAGTGACTAAGCAGTTTATTTCCACAGATAATAAAACATTCTACAACAGACAATAAAAGTTGCACCTATAAAATCAAAAACTGTAGCATTTTTATAGCAATAAATTTCTTTGACATTTGTAGAAGGGTAGCCTATGTTTAGTCTCCGATTCCGAGAGAGAAAGAAAATTATCAGCTGAATAGTTACAATTCTTAATTTGATGAGCGTAGTCTGACAGAAACTTATCCATCATGAAAACATAGCCTAATTATTTGAGACGGTTGTTCTGAAAATAAATTTTGCTAATCTTCAGGGTCATACCCACAATGAACATCTCAAAACGGAAATGTAAATTCACAGTTAATAATTATAATAAATAGTTAATCAAAACTGACGTCTTCTTTCGTTCTAACATAAAAAGGTCAACACCTTACTGTTAATGATTGAAGTATTTCAATAAGGTTTCAATAAATAAGGCAGTAAATTTGAAAATGCGGCAGTAGATTTTCAAATAAAATATAGTAGTTAATTAATTTTACAAGCGTTTACGAGGTTATTTATTAAGTCTCTTTGTTGTGTGAACCTGCAAGGCAGTTAATTCCTGTTGATATCGCAAAAATCATACTAGTTATTAAAACCATTAAATATTAAAATCATAGGCCTACTAATTTCCATTTATTTTTATTAATCAACTCATTTATTTTAAATAGTAGCAAATTTCATTATTTATTGCATTGAGGCATAATATCGACCATCACGCCTTGCAGGTTCAAAGTTGGAAAGCTAATACCACTTTTCAAGCAACAAGTAGTGTAGTGAATCAGTTTATATTCGAAGACCAGACGCAAAGGGTGCCGGCCAATTTTATGCCTTTAAGGTGATTATTAAAACCAAGGATTCCTGAAGAAGAACAGAATTAAATGTCTGTTGAAGTGAATCAATTAGCTGACGAAAATAAATTCAACCAAATCTTATCAACGTTGGCGACTTAAAAAAGGAATTCCGCCGGGGCTTTTGAACAGTGTTTTCTCTTTATGTAATGTAACATTATGTATAGTAATGTTTTTTTCACCTTTTATTCTGGAACAGTCTATAAAGTGATAAACCTACATCTTATAAAAAAGGTTTTATGATGCCTATATTTTGATTTTGATTTTGAAATTAAATGCGCTACGTACTTGTTGGCACAGCAAGTAGGCTATGTTGAGTGACTCTAAATAGGTCATAGGAGTCAAATGAAGATTATCATTATAATTATATAATCCATTAAATGTAATGGTAGGAGCTAGAAGTAACAATTGCTCAACTGTATTCTGTTAAAAAGCATTATCATATATTTGATGTAGGCCTAAAGCTTATACTTGCAAATCATCGCGTCTTATGTTGAAATTTTTAAATTTCAGTTAAAGTATTCTGTTGATACCAACAATTTATTTAAGTTTGAAATTTGTTTTGGATATTGTCCTGATTAATCACGTAACAGTTTAAAGATTGAAATTATATTAAAATTCTAGCTTTAAAATGCTATGTTGATATTCAAAATTAGACCTTCTCAAAAAAGAATCTTTAAAAATAAAAATGCACAAAGATTTAATTAAACAAAGGAGTACCTCTGTGAATATGTCCATAAACTATTCATGAACTTTTTATGATGTTCATGAACAGTCCATAATGTTCATGAACTGGTCATGAACTTAACAATTTCTTACGGTAGTAGTTTTTGGTAGTTCACATTCAATTTTATTTTTTTCTAATATTTGTTCTTGAAATCAAAGCTGATTTACTGAATTTTCTGTAAAGAGTGTACTGTAGCCTACTGCGATTCCAACCCATATTTGATTTTACCGGATCTTTTGGGATTCCGATTGGATATCTTACTGTCATATCGGACTTTTTACAAATTAATTTGATTATATTTACACCATAATTTTTATTTACAAGCTACTTGACTACCATTTTTGAATTTATTAATTATATTGATTATTTTATGGAGTGAGGAATAGGCCCTAAGGATTAATCATTATTCTGATTCTGTGTCGGATGGAATCAGATCTACAACTCAGAACGATAGAATCCAAATATTCTAAAAAATGGGATCAAATTGATTGTTATCGGGTCTGGGTTGAACCTTTTTGAAATTTGTTGGATTTCTATTTCCCTGCATGCAAACCTGAAGACCTACTCTCTCTTTCATTATATTGTTAGCTATTATAGTTGCTACACAATGGCATTGTTAATTTTTATTTCAAATCTGATTACAGGTTATCTTATTAAAGTTATTCGGAAATTCAGAACTATATTTCCGCTGAACTACAAAGACGACATTTTATATAGAAAATTATTCCAAATTTTGCAGAAACATAGAAAAATTATCCGACAATGCAAAAAGATAAAAACAGACAGTTTTGCTGTCATGAGAAATTTCTTTTCAAAGCCATGGATTTATGCACCCGAAATTATTCGATCTAATCTTGGATTAGTTTATCAACCACAAGCTTTCAGCACTGTAAGTTTGCGAGCTAAAATTGAAGATTGTTTGGATGAAGTTTTCGAAGGCAAACATTGTAAGCAAGGAATCTCTAAATCATGCTGGGACATGCTTTTAAGAAGACCAGCAGAGGGAGGATATGCTTTAACAGCTCATTTGGCATTGTATTTCATAGCTGCTGATATGAATGGTGAGAAACTAGATTGATAAACTTGCGAATAAATCCAAACATTATTGTAATGGCAGTTATTTAGCATTATCTTCCTTTATTTGAAAGGAAGTTTTTTAGTTTTCACGTTTTTAATCACTAAACTGATTGTGGTTGCGAAAATGTAACATATCTTTTGCCATTAAATGGCCAAACAGCTTATTCCAAAGTGGTAAAGTATGTGAATATAGCAATTTTTTAATATTTATCACCTTAGACGGACCATACAATGTGGGAAGGCTTGGAACCCTGTGGGGTGACCGGTGTATTAGAGAGTTGGGGCAGATAATCCCGCAAGACCTAAGTTTATCGAATCAGAAATTTGTAATTTTGTAAAACACATCATTTAACAGGATTTAGCATTCTCAATATCAAAAACTTCGGAATTGGAAATGAGCAATGCCAAAGTTATTCTGTATTTATGTCTATGTCTATGATGTTTTATGTAAGAGTTAAAGAGTTAAGAGTTAAAGTTATTCTGTATTTATGTCTATGTCTATGATGTTTTATGTAAGAGTTAAAGAGTTAAGAGTTAAAGTTATTCTGTATTTATGTCTATGTCTATGATGTTTTATGTAAGAGTTAAAGAGTTAAGAGTTAAAGTTATTCTGTATTTATGTCTATGTCGGGGATGTTTTATGTAAGAGTTAAAGAGTTAAGAGTTAAAGTTATTCTGTATTTATGTCTATGTCTATGATGTTTTATGTAAGAGTTAAAGAGTTAAGAGTTAAAGTTATTCTGTATTTATGTCTATGTCGGGGATGTTTTATGTAAGAGTTAAAGAGTTAAGAGTTAAAGTTATTCTGTATTTATGTCTATGTCGGGGATGTTTTATGTAAGAGTTAAAGAGTTAAGAGTTAAAGTTATTCTGTATTTATGTCTATGTCTATGATGTTTTATGTAAGAGTTAAAGAGTTAAGAGTTAAAGTTATTCTGTATTTATGTCTATGTCTATGATGTTTTATGTAAGAGTTAAAGAGTTAAGAGTTAAAGTTATTCTGTATTTATGTCTATGTCGGGGATGTTTTATGTAAGAGTTAAAGAGTTAAGAGTTAAAGTTATTCTGTATTTATGTCTATGTCTATGATGTTTTATGTAAGAGTTAAAGAGTTAAGAGTTAAAGTTATTCTGTATTTATGTCTATGTCTATGATGTTTTATGTAAGAGTTAAAGAGTTAAGAGTTAAAGTTATTCTGTATTTATGTCTATGTCGGGGATGTTTTATGTAAGAGTTAAAGAGTTAAGAGTTAAAGTTATTCTGTATTTATGTCTATGTCTATGATGTTTTATGTAAGAGTTAAAGAGTGAAGAGTTAAAGTTATTCTGTATTTATGTCTATGTCTATGATGTTTTATGTAAGAGTTAAAGAGTTAAGAGTTAAAGTTATTCTGTATTTATGTCTATGTCTATGATGTTTTATGTAAGAGTTAAAGAGTTAAGAGTTAAAGTTATTCTGTATTTATGTCTATGTCGGGGATGTTTTATGTAAGAGTTAAAGAGTTAAGAGTTAAAGTTATTCTGTATTTATGTCTATGTCTATGATGTTTTATGTAAGAGTTAAAGAGTTAAGAGTTAAAGTTATTCTGTATTTATGTCTATGTCGGGGATGTTTTATGTAAGAGTTAAAGAGTTAAGAGTTAAAGAGTTAAGAGTTAAAGAGTTAAGAGTTAAAGAGTTAAGAGTTAAAGTTATTCTGTATTTATGTCTATGTCTATGATGTTTTATGTAAGAGTTAAAGAGTTAAGAGTTAAAGAGTTAAGAGTTAAAGTTATTCTGTATTTATGTCTATGTCTATGATGTTTTATGTAAGAGTTAAAGAGTTAAGAGTTAAAGTTATTCTGTATTTATGTCTATGTCGGGGATGTTTTATGTAAGAGTTAAAGAGTTAAGAGTTAAAGAGTTAAGAGTTAAAGTTATTCTGTATTTATGTCTATGTCTATGATGTTTTATGTAAGAGTTAAAGAGTTAAGAGTTAAAGTTATTCTGTATTTATGTCTATGTCTATGATGTTTTATGTAAGAGTTAAAGAGTTAAGAGTTAAAGAGTTAAGAGTTAAAGAGTTAAGAGTTAAAGAGTTAAGAGTTAAAGTTATTCTGTATTTATGTCTATGTCTATGATGTTTTATGTAAGAGTTAAAGAGTTAAGAGTTAAAGTTATTCTGTATTTATGTCTATGTCGGGGATGTTTTATGTAAGAGTTAAAGAGTTAAGAGTTAAAGTTATTCTGTATTTATGTCTATGTCTATGATGTTTTATGTAAGAGTTAAAGAGTTAAGAGTTAAAGTTATTCTGTATTTATGTCTATGTCTATGATGTTTTATGTAAGAGTTAAAGAGTTAAGAGTTAAAGTTATTCTGTATTTATGTCTATGTCGGGGATGTTTTATGTAAGAGTTAAAGAGTTAAGAGTTAAAGTTATTCTGTATTTATGTCTATGTCTATGATGTTTTATGTAAGAGTTAAAGAGTTAAGAGTTAAAGTTATTCTGTATTTATGTCTATGTCGGGGATGTTTTATGTAAGAGTTAAAGAGTTAAGAGTTAAAGTTATTCTGTATTTATGTCTATGTCTATGATGTTTTATGTAAGAGTTAAAGAGTTAAGAGTTAAAGTTATTCTGTATTTATGTCTATGTCGGGGATGTTTTATGTAAGAGTTAAAGAGTTAAGAGTTAAAGTTATTCTGTATTTATGTCTATGTCTATGATGTTTTATGTAAGAGTTAAAGAGTTAAGAGTTAAAGTTATTCTGTATTTATGTCTATGTCTATGATGTTTTATGTAAGAGTTAAAGAGTTAAGAGTTAAAGTTATTCTGTATTTATGTCTATGTCTATGATGTTTTATGTAAGAGTTAAAGAGTTAAGAGTTAAAGTTATTCTGTATTTATGTCTATGTCTATGATGTTTTATGTAAGAGTTAAAGAGTTAAGAGTTAAAGTTATTCTGTATTTATGTCTATGTCTATGATGTTTTATGTAAGAGTTAAAGAGTTAAGAGTTAAAGAGTTAAGAGTTAAAGTTATTCTGTATTTATGTCTATGTCGGGGATGTTTTATGTAAGAGTTAAAGAGTTAAGAGTTAAAGTTATTCTGTATTTATGTCTATGTCGATGATGTTTTATGTAAGAGTTAAAGAGTTAAGAGTTAAAGTTATTCTGTATTTATGTCTATGTCTATGATGTTTTATGTAAGAGTTAAAGAGTTAAGAGTTAAAGTTATTCTGTATTTATGTCTATGTCTATGATGTTTTATGTAAGAGTTAAAGAGTTAAGAGTTAAAGTTATTCTGTATTTATGTCTATGTCTATGATGTTTTATGTAAGAGTTAAAGTTTTTGTCCCAGTGGATGTCACATGGGCTGCATTTGATATTGTTTTATGCAGATGTATATTTCTTGTTTTGTTACATTGTGGAGCAACATTCAGAAGAATGCTTTGGGAAAACGTATCACGTAAATGACTCCAGACGGTAAAACTCTTTCTCGGACCATTAGAGTGGGATGGACAATGGCTATTTCTCAGTAATTTCTCTAGATAACTCACCTACAATTTCACTGAAAAATCAACTTTTCAATATTAAACATTAGGGGAGACCGGGGAGACTTGGACCACTTTTTACATTTTTAATTATTAAAATTATTGTGGTTGTGCAAATGTAACAAATTTTATGTCATTAATTAGCCAACATGCTCAATTCAAAAGGGTAAGAATATCAATTACATAAATGTAGAAATTTTTCAAATATTTAGTGCCGAAGACCGAACATTTTAGAGGGGAGACTTTGGACACGGTTGGGGTAACATGGATCAGACGTATTTTCTCAAAATTTCATTAAATAGCTGACAAATTTACTTTCCAGTACGACACTACAGCTGTTGCTTTGACTTACGGAGTTTATTTGATCAAAATTAAGCCAGCAACAAGCAATTTTAGCATTAATAAATAACGTTAATTTTTGACACACCTGTTATCAATCTAATTGTAATTAATTTAGCAACTTTATCTCCACAAAGTAAAAAAGTCAAATACAGCGCATATAAATGAAAACAAACTCATATCTCAACCAAATGCGATTAGTTTCCCATTCATTGGTTGATGCGAAAACACGCTGTTCCATGTCTCCCCGTTTGACTTCCCAGCAAAAAATGAGGTGTCACTCCTCATCAACAGGAATGTATTCAAACATGTTATATCAAAAGATTCATCGGAGTAAAACCGTTGCAATGGCACCATTCAAAATGGCAATTTAACACTTATTCCAAAATTAATTGAATCAAAAGAGGAATCGCAAAACGCATGTCGATCATCGTAAGCTGTACGCTAAAATTTCTTGATAATTAGTTATTGTTGGTTATTGAAATTTAGGGAAACAAGATGAAATGAAGTGATATACAGCATATTAGAAGATAATTTACATGGGTGATCAGGAACGCTCTTGTACCATGTCTCCCTAGGTCCAAGTCTCCCCTACTGCTAATGATTTGTTTTATACCGAAAATCTCCTATTGGTAATATATATGTTATATTTGGACTTTAACTAGTAAATACAATTTATTCTTGCAGGCTGCAGCAAATATTTGATTAAGTTATCTGGTGAGCAATCTGTCATGAGCGAAAAACAAGAATTTTTTGTGGCAAACATGTATTCACAGGCTCTCACGCTCTTCAATGACAGAGAAATGTTAAGAGATCCATTCATGGAACATGTTTTATTTGGGATTATGCTTGGTGGTGTTGATTTCTATAAACTTGATTGGTTAGAATTGGTCACTTCTTGGCAGAGTGATTGCGGCTGTTGGAAAGAGCAGGATTATCATTACACTATTAAACCGTATCAATGTCTTGCGATTCTTGAAACTACAAGGTAGGCTGTTCGAAAACTGGGTGGATTGAACAATTCAACTCAACACATTTATTGCAGCTATTAGGAATGAGTCAATTTAGCTTTGATTTAATAGCACTATGATCCAGTTATTATGTTATGATGATGATGATATCATTTAATTCAGAAATACCTGATAGGAATACATAACCTGAAACAGTATGTCCCTATAAAGATACTTTTTTTTCACAGGACTGACTAACTAAGATTATATATAAAAGAGGAAATTACAAAAAAATATAATAACAGGGTTGAAAATTAAACTAGTGAGTAAATGCCTCTCAATGAGACACTTGAAATTGGTCCTCCTTGAAACATCTTTCATCGTTGAGAGGAGATTATTCAACTTATGCTCATCAGCATTTTGAAATTAATGGTGTTGGCTTGACTTGATATTATGGGTGTGAGATCTTGTCTTGGCGGTATTTGGTTGTTGAAATATATTGGAGAGCAGAGGGTATGCTATATTGAATTTAATTTATGAGTGAACATAAATTGATGCGAGGTTATTAGATCTCTGACAGTAAGCCAACCAATTCGACTTTTGCGTGTCAGAGCTATGAATGCGATAATTACAACAGAGCACATTTATTATACTAGTTGTACTATACTATTACTGTATTATTCAAATTTGTTCATTTGAATTCTGCTGACTATACGTATAATACATTGGAGCTGATAATACTTTTTTATGGTTATGTGTAACTTTTGAGCTGATTTCTCGTCATGAATTTCTAATGATATTTATTTGTGTTAAATGATTGTCATATTTGCAATGTAAGCATGGTATGACTTTTTATAGGCTGCCATATATTGTGATATGATGATGTGGAATGTAGATGTTAGTTAGCAATTAACACCCTTTCGAAAAACAGTTTACAGAAGTTCATGAACCGTTCAGGGACAAATCATGGAAATTGGGGCCATATAACATTCATGAACTGTTCATGAACTCCTGAACTGTTTTTCCCAGGGGCATATATCGGAACTTGAGTATTTGGACAGAAACCCCTGTTTATTACGATATTTTAGTAGTTTTATGCTATCTCGTTTAACTAATTTACTTTGCCCCATTTTCACGTAATCAAATACAGTATAGTTAATACTTGGCCTTGTATGACGTAATGTAATTTGTGTTTTAATAGTTTATTTTGTAAGTTTTTACATTAATGTATTGTTTGTCATTTTTTGCTAGTTCGGCTTTTGGTTTGACTCACAATAATATATTCATACAGTCCTCATTTTAGACAGAATATTTAGATTTGATTAAACAGGTCAGATCTTGACGTGTGATTTTACAATGATTGGCAATTTGTTTATGAATTTATTCAAGTGTAGCCCAAATCAAATTTGAAGTACACTACAATGTGCTAGTTTTCTGAAAATTCTACCCAGAAGTGCTTATATTTTTTAATGTGTTTTTGTAGGAACGATACAAATGACCAATTATGGAAAACTGTTCATGGTTTTACTACCATTGAAGGTACACATCCGTTTATAGATTTCACTGATATATTCAAATGTGAAAACATACGTGACAGATGTCCTTGACAAAGACAATTTTATAGTTTTTGATAAGCAAAATATTGGCTCTGCAATTATTTCTTGAGCTGTTGTAGTTTTTAAAGTGTATTCCTCTATGTTTACTGATCTTGACTCTGATTCTAGGAAAAGCAGTTGGCGAAATTAAAATTCATAGAAGTTAATAATGTACTCACCTAGTTTGGGCTGATTTCTAGGATGTTTCACTTTTGAAAAAGTTCTTCAAGAACGTCAAATTGCTTAAATTTTCATGAACTTTTCAAGAACAGTTCATGAAAGTTTGTAAATAGTTCATGAAATTTTCATGAAATGTTCGAAGTATTAATGAAAATTTTTTCAATTTGACATTGATAGACCAGTCCATGAACTGTTCATGAACTGTTCATAGGCCCAGAAGGAAATGTTCATAAACAGTTTCACATGGTTCAACTGATTCAAATATAGCATTGCATACCTTCATAACTCTCATTTTTACCCTTACAAATTTATCCATTAAATTTTCATAATCAGTTCATGAAAGGTTATAAACATTTCATTAAAGATTCATGGAATGTTCATGGGCTGTGAATCTGCTCATGATTTTTGTTTGTACAGGTGATGCGTGATATTGTGTTATGTTATGTCAGCTAAGTTAATCCTATTCACAAATATTATTTACATGTGCCATTCGATAGATTAATTCGAAACAGATTGCAAATTTTCTCTATTTCATATTAATATACTAATTCCATGTTATCATATAGAAATTCCCTTCATAAACTTGTCATGAACAATTCATGAAGGTTATGAATGCTTTGACTAGGTTTCATCAAATGTTTTGACATGCAAATCCAACCATGTCCTTGTGTATTATAGATTTATACTAGGCCTTAATTAGTCTTGAATGTAGCAGAAATTAGTAGTTTAGGACCCATTACTGGATGATTTATATAATTATTTGCAGGGGTAGAAAATGTTGGGACCAGTGGGACCTGTGGTCGCAGGCACAATTATTGAACAAGAGAATTCCTGCAAGCACCTTTTTCTAATATTTAAAAGTATTCTTAATCTGTGAATAATTCATAAAGTATATTAATGAAACCGAATAAAAGGTGCGAAAGGATGAAACTAAATTACTCGATGTATAACTAAGGTAATTTTGAATTTGCTTGACCCGGGAAATTTCCGTTGAAATATTTGCAGGCATTTTTAAGGCTAAATTATGTGATTACATGCACTTGAAAGTGTTTTCGACCCTTAATTATGTGATCGGATAAGATTTTTATATTCAGTTTTAAATTTGAAAAAAGAATAGTAAACGTTTTGATAGTATATTTCATGGATCAGAAACTTTTCGAAAACCATTTCAAGAGTACACAATGAGTTCTTTGGGAATTATTTATGTAATAGATAAGTATAGGTCTACCTATTAGATAAGTTAATTTATTCAAATAGCTTTTTCATGTGTGTGTTTTTCTTCATATAATTATGTTCGATATTATAACTTGTTATTTATGTTTTCATACAGAATGCTGCAATATGCATGAGACTGGTCTTGGGCTAACAAATGCTGCTGCTCATATCGATTGGCTTTTATTTCCTCCACCGTATTCGGATTTAGGCATGAGATCTTTACTTGGTGATAACTGTATAATTAGATCAAGCCAATATGGAATTAACTAACATTGGAGATGATATTAGGTCTACTATTTTATAATTAACGACTATCTCAGATTATGGGATAAAGTAACGAGCTTAATATGAGATATTACGTCACGTAATGATTAGAATTATTTATTAAATTTATGGTTTATTTATCATTTGAAATTAGAATCATTGACCATTGGATTTGGTATTTATATACAAAGATATTATGCATTTCTGAAAACAGAAGCAAATCATTCTATCTGACATTGTCTATGCAAATAATGCAGGTATGAAAGTCCAATGTTTCCCTTGATTTTACTTTTTACGTTAGTACTTTTTAACTTTATAAAATGTTATTTCTTTGCTTCTATGATTTTTGTCGAAGTACAGTAGAACTGATATTATGACCTGCGCATAGACGACTTCCTTAATAATTTGACCACTACACGTACACTAACAAAATAACAAAATTATACGTTAGCATACTATCAATAATTAGTTTACTTAATTCAATATATATTTCTCTCAATTCACTCTCGAACCCAGCTTTGAAGCATTTACGTCCTACTTTTTCTGTTTGAAAAAATGTTTGAAAGTCAGATATGCTGGACAGTTGAATGTAAATGTCAATAAAAGGAATCTTGAATCAAAAACATTATTTCTGTAGGAACGTAGACATTTTCAGGTGTAATGCTACCCTTATAGAATTTGATGATAACTGAAGGAATTTCATCCCTTTTAGACTCTTGCAAGTAGTTGTATCGAATGAGTGATAGTAGATAGTAGATTGGCAAGCTTCAAAAAATGCTTTCTCATGCTTATTCGACAATGTGTACTCCGGGGCGTACTCTACGTATCTCTCTCCATTATTCTTGACCAGCTGTAACAACAATATTTCTAGTATTATTTATTTTATTTCTGGTCTGTAGTCTAGAAGTATCTATGCAATTGAGGATCATAAATATGTATATACAACCTGTTATACTATAACCTGCGCACAGACTAGACAAATAATATGGCAAATCACGCTGTATATTATGTTTGACTCAAACAATTTGAGCAGATGGTCCTTGGGATATGCTGACTGCCCCTGCAAATATACTATTTAGAAGAGTTCATGAACAGTTCATGAACGCGAAATGACCCCAATTTCATTAACTGTTCCTAAAAATTGTGGCCATTTAATGATTTAAGGTGAATTTCATGAACTGTTATCGCAGGAGTGGTCGATATAACGGTAGTATTGCATTGAGCCGTATCCCAAACTTGTGAAGATCACAAAATAGTCGACAAGGACGTCTAGAATCTATATTATCTTTTTTCACGTGAAAACAATGAGTGAATATCTTTCAACACAATCAACGATGCAAGGTTGAGTTTCATTTATTGTATTTCACAATGTCTTTGCACTAAGAATGTACTATACATAGCAAATAGATAGTAACTATTAAATAACGTGGTGTCGATGGTTTTTATTTACAATAATATGGGACTTCCTACTAAAAATATAAAATATTTGATATACTAAAAGGATACGTGAATGGAATATCAGAGTAGAAAATATGTTTTAATATCTAAAATGGCATTAGTAACTTAGATTTATCACCTATTCTGCAATCATTTCATATTCTGTTTAGTCCCCTGTACATTACTTGTATTTCAACATTGTTACCATGGTTTTGAATGCTGTAAAGTGACTGGTTAACGTTTTAGCGTTATCATGGTAGTTAGCATTCTTATTGTTACAGCAGTCCAAGCAAGTATAATAAACTTTACAAAGAACAAGGTGGGACTAAGCACGGCTGTAATCTCCCGCCAATTCCTGGTTGTTTTTCTTTCTGGCTATGATGTGATATTCAACTTTCAATGGATGTTGAATATTTTCATTCGTCCTACCATTTGACTTTTTCTCCAAGCTATCGTGGTTTCTCTTCTTTGCAACCTTTCCATTTTTGATGAAGACATCCATACCTCCTGAATTTGATTCAAGTCGAGTTTCATCTTTTGCTGTGTGAACATGTAAAGCCCCTGGCCGACCATGGACGCGTAACTCCCTATCAATCATGTTACGTTTCTTGTTTCCATGACGATGTGAACGCTTGCGTGAATTACGTTTTATTACCTTCATTCCCGTGCGTGTATTTCTCGCATGGACATGGCTCTTTTGTTTGTTCAGGTTACGTTTGATATTGTCTATGTTTCTCTCTTTCCATTCATCGAGCATGACAGAGTTTTCAAATGTCATTTTGCCTTGCAGATATGCCATTCTTTCTTGGTCGGCGGTAATATCATCCTTTTTTTGAACCACACTCTCATCTATGGTTTCTTCTGTTGTGTCCTGCTGGAGAAATATTCACATGTTCAGAAGATTTATGAATACTAATTGAATTTAGTAGTAAATCACATCCTTCCAGAGCCAATTACATCACTCCCGCTTGCAGAAGTTTCTGATAAGCCTTGATTCATGTCAACGCACGGTGTATGGTGTATATGTTTCATTGCAATTGTGTTGCGCAATGGATTCAATTTTAATTGGTTGCACTATATGACAGTTATTATTTGTTGGTTAAATCAAATGCGATAGAGGCTATAGATGATGACTTGATCGCAGCTGCTAAAATCCGCCAGGACATGTAAAGACATCTCACAGAAGAGAAAGAAAGATTGTTTAATTGAGCAATTTGTTCACCTGAAATAGGATAGAATATCTCCTTTACAAGTTTAGTAGTACTATAACTAAACTTAAGTTTATAAGATTTGATTCATAATACATGGTCGAAATTTAGCATAAAATTAATGATTTGTAGCTCCAATGGTAGATCAGGGTATGCCATTGCACTACTAGTGGAGTTTTGTATATAATAATTGCCTACAGTGATATTTATATATTAATCTGTACTGCCATTGTCACATTCGATTTTCGAATTTGGAATAAATATTAAAGTTTTCTGACATTTTTGAAGGCTTGATACGAAGTATCTTATAAAAAGTATATAAGTAAAAACAAACTCATCATCATCATCATCATTTATTCAGTATCCCACGTAAGCTTAAAACAAGCTTATTTACAGGGGAGCTGATACATAATAGATAGTTATAGACATAGTTATAGTTGAATGTAGTTATAAAGTAAAATATTATAGGTAAAGTAGTAAAAAGATTTAAAAGGATTTAGATAACACAACTAGAAAGTTTACAAGCAGAAAACTATTTACATGTAAAGTACAGAAATGCTCATATGTCAATGCTGGTGCATCACCTCATGCATTACAGGGAAAACATGTCACAATTGATCGTAACTCGTGTTACAGTTCATTGTATGTATTTTAATCCTATATTGACCACTAGTAAAGAAAATGTCGATGTTATGTAAACTCATGTCAATAATTTCTTCAGGCTTGAAAATCTGTTGGCAAACCGCACTAAACGTAATCCAGACATCTATCCATTGCGAACCGCATTCAAATTAAGAACTAGCTCACACACATTAATAATACAAACTGAACGGTACAACCAGGAGCCTAGACACAGTAGAACATTCACTTTCTGCAACAACATCAATATAGCGGACGAAGCTCATTTTCTCTTTTTCTGTGCGATCAACGCTACCCTCTGTGAGGAGTTTTATTGTAAAGTAGGGAAGATATGTTCAGGTTTTGCCTTGAAACCAATGAAAGAAAAATTGGTCACTCTATTCTCAAATTCTCCTCTATGTTTTAGCTATCTCCTTGGTAGTTTTCTTCTTTCTTCCTTCAAGACACGTAACCTATTGTACGACAGCCTCATCTCCATTAGGAAAACTTAATTATGTATATAATTTGCCCGATAACTTGTAAGTATTCAAATCACAATTTTATAGACATATGACATTGCATAATACAGTATATAAATAATGTAAACAGTACTAAAATATAATAATCACAATGACAATGATATAATTATAGGAAACAATGACTAGGATACAATGTATAATAATTGCTATACAACTTGTACTTTTGGTATACTGGTAAATAAATGCAACAACAACAACATTCAAGACTAAAGGCATCTCATTAAGTTATGATTGATTGATCGGTTACAATGACAGCAATGCGGTGGTGGATACACTACTTAGTTTGATGTTGTACAGTACGAACCCAGGTAGATGTACTTCTTTGTGCAATCTACGTAATGATTTTACTTGACTTTTTATGTTGAATATGATTCTGGATGTGTGTTCATTTCTTGTTTAAAACTGTCGTTTTCGTAAATTACATTGATAATTTCCTAATTTTAAGAAGTAACGCTATATTAGCACTATTAGGCATGCGCTATTTTGAATTGGGTCTCAAATCAAGCGTTATTAATTTTCTAAAAATGCCAGCCTGCAATGTTCTTAAAATGTTTTTTTGTTGTTGAAAGTCTAATATTATTTACAGTATTCATTATTTTACAAGTTAATCTCTTCGAAATTGAGACTCAGAATGTCATCACAAATATCTGATCTGTAAGCAAATGCATTGGTTTGTGTTTCAGCCCCGGGTTTCAGCACATAATTAGTCGTATTGCGCAAAACTTTTATATATGTGTTTGCTTTCCACTGAGATGTTGACACCATTAAATACTGCATTTGATCGCAGTTACTTTGGTCAGATTATTGGTCATACTCATAGAATTACAAACTGTAGTAAACTGCTAAGCTGTGACGTCACAAGTGGATAAAGTCACCACATGGATGCAGGAATGGTTGGCAATTGCGACCCGTCGTGCGTTTCTACATCCAATCACACTCGTCTTATCTAAATTTTCGATTAAGATGATATCAATAATTTCAATTTTACGGCTTTAATCAATGCTTTTATTGGAAATAATTAAGTGCGTCTTGAATACTCGATGATTTGACTAGACATTTGTATCAGGTTTGTAACTAGGCTGGGAATTCAGATGATCGCTATTAGTCTATATCAGATCAATCTTGTTTTCGTTACTATCTGTAGATATATATATACTATATATAATGCACAACACAGCACATAAACAACATACTTAAATATGGATAGACTATCACTCCCACTTATGCGTTTGCCATTCAATATCAACCATGTGGAACCGTTTGAACTAGGCATCCTTCTTCGTGTTACCAATCGGCTTGGAACATTTCTGTTTGCTAACTGTTGGAACGGGAATGAATAATTTGCACTATATATAATCATGGATTTACGGAGTTATTGTTATTGCTAACCATGTGCAAATTATTTCTGATGCGTTTGCATAGCCATGGCCCAATGACTATATAAATTGAAATAAGCTTAGTATGATAGATGTGTGTTACCTTTTGTTGCTTTCCGTCTTTCCTTTTGTCCACATGAGATCGTTCAATATTTTGCGCACTACCATAATCTCCTTCTGTAATATGACTACTTCTCCATGTTTCACCAACATGATTACTAATAACAACCAATATCAAAACTGCTATGAACGTTTCTTGTTTTATTGAGTGCCACATGGTTGTCCGGAGAAGTGTCGTCCGAACAGACGTATCGACTTCATCAAATCTAATTTACCCTTTTGGATAAGTGGCCTTGAAAAGGCCTCGTTTGTTAATTCTTTGATTGAAGATCTGCCCCAAGGTCAAATGTTGGTCTTCAAATATATATATATCTAAGTGGTTCTACTACAAGACCGTAGACATTCCGCCTGCGACTTTGTTGGCCTTTATCCGCATGGGTCGTCTACTATTATTCGAAGTCGCTCACAATTGAATGAATCGGTGACAGGTACCGCTGTTATTCAATGACCAAAAGTCAATCTGTTAACAAGAACTATAATTCGTTGAAAGCAAGCTTATATTATCTTGGAATGCATTCAGATTTATTCAACCTCTTACTGACATTGCAACTTTTGACCGCCGTGGTTGATTTGACCGCATGTGAATTCAATGGATAATCATGGTTTGGCCGTAAGTGTTCACGTAAACATTGTTATTGCGCAGTGGGTACTCATAGACACTGTTTTTAAAATTGATTGTTGATGAGGTCAGAAATTTAACTGCGACTTTCACTACGCTAATCAAATCTACGTATATTAATTGTAACCATTTTGTCTATTGAGCCTGAACTTTTAGTTTAGTAGTGACTCATTGTTATTGCCTGGTTATTGGCACGTTAAAACTAATCACGAAGTGTTCACGAAAACGACGCAGAGCATCAATCAACCGTATTGTTTTTCCTTAACTACTATTATTCTCCCATATCGATAGAAATTAAACTTTTGCATTTGCGGCACTTTTGTATTTACAATGATAAAGTTGACGCTGAACATAACTCGTTTCGAATTCTGAATGTCAAACTGACTTGAGTATTGTTATCTACTGTATATACATATGTAAATCTGTAATTTCCTTGATAAATTTCGGCTTACACTTGTGTGGGATAATTTCCCCCAGATTCTTTTTTATTCAAAGAACTAACCTGGCAGTATTCTAATTGAATAATTGTGCAATAAGGGTGCGTGCGTGAGTAAAAAATTAAATATTTACATACGAAACAACTCGCACTAATTGATTTTGGAGAGTGTCTTTGAGCCTCTGTTCAAATACGTCCTAGTCAAGTGAGCTTCACAGTCTGACACACTGTCTCTCTAAAGTATTATATCTTTAATGTTTGTTCAGTGTCAATTTTAGAACTATTTCGAAATTGTAACCTCCCTCCGCGGGTCTGCAGCCACTCATTCGATTCAATAACTTGAATCCTCACTTCCTCACTCATCACGTGCTAAGTTATAGGCTACTGATTTTTACTGAATTGCTGAATTATTCATGTGGAATTTACTAACTCTTGCAAAAGCACGGCTGACTCACAAATCTTCAAACATCCAAGTCAGTTTGTCATCCTCGTTGGATACTGCGTTATTCGTATTGGGTATATCAATGTCAATCAACTGCTATCAACTTATTTGGTAGAACCTGGATAGGCATAATTCTATACCACAACTACTATTCGATATACTATATTCTGATTGGCTAAGCTATCTCTGACTAATTTTCAGTATGATTTGATTGACAATATACATTTGAATAACTGGCAACACCTCGCCCTCATTATCTATCGTCCTTAATAGTCAATCCTGTGAATCTCATTGACTATTAGTATTTTAACAGCTCGAAATGGGTACCTCGTATACGTGTTCATTGTCAACAACTCTTTGTTTGACCTAACATCTAATCTAACTGTTACTGAGGCAGCCTCATGGTCAGCACACGATTCAACGCTCCATTGGACTAATTAAGATGTGACGTGAGTATTTAGCAATGATAAACACACAACCCCCGACATAATCTATAATAAAATAATAATGCTACTAATATAATGTGTATTATCTATATATATATTTAATAAAAGAAGTCAAAGACTACACATTCATAATTGTTACTAATAGTTTCATGCTTACGAAATCATCAGGCAAATAAACTAATTGTCTGATGATTGTGTAAGCATGAAACTATTCGTAACAATTATGAATGTGTAGTCTTTGACTTCTTTTATCATATTTAGCTCTGTCAAATGATATCGAGCACTATTTTTTGCTATTAGATAATATCTAATATATATATTTATATATAAATAGTAGATCAAAGATCACGAGTTTATTCCGTCGGAATAAACTCGTGATCTTTGATCTACTATTTATATTGCTCTGCTTTAGCATTGAGCACTCAAATTGATGTTTTGCCCACACAATTACTTTATTATATTTATATATATATAGATATCTAAAGGCTATATTCACAACCTTTGGGGCATATAGTACATGCATAATGATTATTTTGTAATGTTAATTAATTATCGGTCATTCATAGTAATGAATGAATCTAAACTCAGCGAGCGATACTCTATAACTGATCCCTATAATTAGAAGATGTTGTTATAAATACGATTACTTTTCCATGCCAAATAAAAAATATTCTGCAATGAAACCAGTCACATGCTGTGAGGTGCCCAGATTGCATTTTAAATAAAAAACGTCCGAAAAGACTAGTTTTTGGGCTATCATTCCAGCAAAACCTGCAATTTTAGATTGCTTGCAAGATTCTCGAAATTGCACACTCCTGTACAGAAAGTACAGAAGGACCCCCTGGTTAATCGATCGTAAAAGTCTTTATCAAAGTTCTTACAATAATTCGTAAAAAGAATGTACATACTTCCGCTTCAATCATATAAAATCACTCGGTTAGTTATTGTGACATTAAATAAATGATAACATTATTTTCAGCAGTTTAGAATATTTTCTCTCGATCAAGATAAAGTCGTGTTACCACTACCTCAGTGCAGGAGTGCTGGAATCGATTTATAAAACACGATCGAGGTTTTATAGGACATTTGGAGTAATATTTGGAGTAATAGTAATATATAGGCGAATGTTTTTGCTTTCTTATATAGTGTCCATATTAATATACTTGCAATAATTATTATACTGGAGCTAACCTTCTCGAAAAAGTTTAAATTGCTATTTTGATTGGCTCTCGCGGGTTTAATTATCTATTGGTATCTTCGCAAAAAATAGTTGTTGAAATTGGCGCACCAGATCTATAAAAATCTGTAAATTTGAAGAAACGGGTAATATGATTCTGACAAATTTGATTGATTAAACGACCCTCATGGAAATCGACAACAGTTATTGTAATCTATGCAAATGATATCGGATTTTATAAAAATGATTATCAGCTGCTGTTCCGCTAATAGTTATAGCCACAATTATCTATAGCAGGTGGCTTTGGCAAAGTGTTGATATAAGTGATTGATTTTAGCCAATCACGAGCCTTGTTTGACAGTCTCATTGTGATGTTTCTAAGATCATACACCGATTGTAAGTATAGATTTTCCGTTTGTATATAAATTTTTACTTGGAAAGGATCTTTTTCTTGGCATAATGAACAATAATGAACAATGAACTTTAAGTTTGAAATATTTTTTATATTGCTATTTTTGTTCTCGATTGTTTATTGCCAACAGAGTGATGAAGAACACCACTCCGAATTCAAGGTGGGTGTATCTGTGTTACTTACTATTATATATCTGCTACTCTTTCTTATTTTCGTATTTTGATAATAATATCAAATCAAAGATGCATATCTTCAATACGTGTGCAGTCCCTGGAGCCTGTTAGACATGATATATCTCTGATGTGTATTGCAGACACAACTGAAATTCCGTAGATTATACACAGCGAGGATTTCCCCAGTAAACAAGAATTAGCATCAATCTTATGTATTATTATCTTCGATATTGAAACGAAACCAATCAGTGTTTTCTATTTATAAAATTTTTATAAAATTATGTATTGATACCCTGTGATGCACAAACCACTATTACCCTAATGAATTCAGAACATTTTACTGAAACCCCGGGGGGTGGTCGGTAGTTTCGGACCAGGGTGTGCCATTTTCAGAAACCACGGAAGGCTGTAAACTTTCACAGCAGTCCAAAATTATGACCCTATATTATTATGATTGTACGATCAAAGTTTCGAAAATCTTCGAATTTGATACTCGTAAAATTTCAGTAACTGTTACAGCTAGCAAATTTCTTTGAAAATTAACTTACAAGATTTTTATTTTCAGATCAACCATCGGATGGGTAAGATGAAAATAAAAACAAACCCTGGTGGTGCTGACTTTGATTTTTCTGGTGGGGACCTTGACGTTGATTTAAAACCTGCTCATAACTTTGCAACACCCATACACAACGAGTATCATGACACTTACTATAACGTTGAACCTCATCATAACATCGAAGAACACCACGAAGAAGAAATACACTCAGGTTTTATGCCGCAGATGATGGACCACCCACACATGATGGAGCACACAGAGTTTCACGGAGAAGAAGCTGAGGGACCACAACAATACCAACCACTACCAGTCAATATATTTTTTCACCATCCAATGCAAGATACTGAAGAATACGAACATCATTTCCACGAACCACACATCCAAATAATGAACCCGGTACACCACGAAGAAACATTTAATTTTGATCATCCGAGAGATTACCATGGTTATGCACGACATTTGAAGCATCATCATAAGCATAAAGATAATGAAGATGGGAAATCAAAACGTGAGTATTTATATCATATGTTTCATTCATCATAGATTCAAATGTCTTCAGCCTAAAGAAAAATAATTTTATAATCCAAACATTCTGCAAACCTATTACACCTTTTTTCCCTAAAACCGATAAACATACACAAAATTTGCTTGCCTGTGATACTGATATGAAACTTGGCTGGTATATTCAACAATAATAATAATAATAATAGTAATAATAATAATAATAATAATAATAATAATAATAATAATAATAATAATAATAATAATAATAATAATAATAATAATAATAATAATAATAATAATAATAATAATAATAATAATAATAATAATAATAATAATAATAATAATAA